>JAHLSL010000053.1:952042-1069074 GCA_025920805.1 Petroica traversi | reverse complement strand
GAAGGGAAGGGAAGGGAAGGGAAGGGAAGGGAAGGGAAGGGAAGGGGAAGGGGAAGGAAGGGGAAGGGGAAGGGGAAGGGGAAGGGAAGGGGAAGGGGAAGGAAGGGGAAGGGGACAGGCTGGATCCCGCAGAATGCACACTGGCCACTGCACCTTCTCCTGCCCGTGCTCCTTGCCGCTGCTCTCTCCCAGTTCCCTCCCATCTCCCATGGGGGTTACACCAGCACAGGTTCATCATGAACAAGGTGTCCCAAAAGCTTCAGGCTTTTTTTTTTTCCAAAATAATCCCCGATGCTGTTACACAGGTAAAACCCCCATCCAGTAAAAGCCTGACCTTTGCTGCCCTTAACACGTGCCCACTTTGCTGCAGACACTGGGCAAGGACAAGTGCTGACTGTCGGTCACACAGAGGTGCAGCTCAGGCTGGACACTGCCCCAGCCACGCTGCTTGAAATGCAAGAAAGACTCAGTGGCAGAGATGTGAAAGCAACAGGAAAATCAAAGCCTGATACTAAAGGAGCAATTAAAGCAGCCTCAGAATATATTTGAGTCAAATCAATCCATACAAGAATTGCAGTCACGGTGTGCTGGTGCCCACACTTCTCCCTCCCTCTTCATTTCCCTCCCTCCCCAGCCCAGGCTGAGATCCAGCCTCACTGTCTGCTTCATCAGAATATGCACGAAGTGCAGTGACAACACATCTCCTAAGATGCTTTATCAGTTTTGCAAAGTCCCAGTTCATCCTCCTCTTGTGGATCCATTTACATATTGATGTATTTATTCCCCTCTCTCCAGGCAGGCCCCATGAGATTAAAGTATTTTATTTACAAAGACATTGGGGTTGCAGCTCCTAACAATTAAGTCAGCCAAGATGGAACTTTGCTGGTGCTCGCAGATTGATGTGCAAACAGAGGAATTGGCCTCGTCAGCAATTCGGGAGCAGCCGGGGGGGGACTGGCTCAACCCCATCCCTATAAACCACTCAATAGCTGCTGCAACTGGGAAAAATGAATTGGGGTGGTGGGAGGCACCAGTGTGCAGAAGGGAGAGATAATGAGGCAGCAGAAGGAGTGATGGATAAAACCAGGAGGAGAAACTTTGCCAGCAGGGCTCACCTTCAAAGGTGGTGCTCCAGAGTGGTTTGTGCCTCCTGGGAACTCGCAGGCTCCTGGAGCTGCCCCTGCTCCATCTCCCATCCATGCCAGGCTCACCAGGCTCCAGCATGTGTGCCCCTTGGATCCTGTGCCTCCCACCAGGTGAAATCCATCCATCAGAGCACCTCAGGCTCCTCAAACACCGGAGCTGAAAAGTCACCTGCCTACTCAGGCCGGTATAAATCTGGCACACTATTGCCTCTCCCTGACAGCAACCTCATCCAGCGCCAGCCTTCTTCCCAGCATCTCTGACATTTCAGAATTCTATTTAGAGACCTGGATGGGAATTTAATTTTGAAGTTTTCCACGGCACCCTGTCATATAAATATTGTGCAGTGCCTGCCGTCAGGGGCGTCGGTGCGGAGCGAGCCCGTGCTGCTGGCTCTAATTAAACAGGCCCAAGGAAAGGCACTGAAAGTGCTGGAACCATCTTAAAAGTCAGCACGTGTCTCCCTATTAATTCTCACCCTGATCTTTTGCATAGCGCTATCGCCAGGCTAATTAATCACCGGTGTGAGCTCGAGCATTAATTGGAACAATGAATCATTTTTTTTTGTCTGTTCCTGGCCACTTCTAGCCTATAGGAATGCAGCTCCTGCCATTACTTTAATAATTATTATAAATATAAAGCTAGCAGCACGCACCACATTTGGTAGGCATTAAAAAAGACGTGGTATTTGGCCTGGAGCATGAACAATCTGGTGTGTGTTCAGGGCAGTGATGGATGCAGCTCGCTGACAGTCCGGAAATGTGCTCCCTGAATCACTTTAACTCAGGACACTTTCTGAAGGTGCTGGGGAAAGCACAGGTTTCAGGATCCAGTGGATGAACACGCTTCAGCAGGTCCTGGCCACTCGTGGCTTGTTGGGACTTCCAGGGCAGCCAGGGATGGAAATGTCTCCATGAACTGCACGAGGCAGGAGAAGCTGCTGACAGAGCTGTTCTGAGGGAGCAGGTTATAAATGAATGGAATGACTCAGGTGCACCCTGCATCCTTCCCAGGAAAAGCACCTGCATGCACAATGCCCAGCTGGCATGTGGCAGTGACAGCTCAGGCCCTGGGTCAGGACTGCCTGGCAGGAGAACTCCAGGCTTCAGATGCTGGGAAACACAAAGCCACAAGGATGAAAACAGAGCATTTCAGGGAGGAAACAAAAGCTAAAATGTGAACAGCAATAAACCCTCAATTTGTCACCCAAAGGACAGCAAGTATTTCCTTTCCTTGCCAGCCTGGAGGCTGGGGAGAAGCAGAAGTGGCTGAAGGAGAGCTCAAGGTGAGGCCTGTTATTTACTGCTGCTGATGAATAAGCAACCCCCCACATTATGTTTTCCTCCAGGACAGGAAAAGCTCTGGAGTGTTTAGCAGGCTGGGCAGTTGTTCCTTTCCCCCTACTGGGGTGTGTTTAAACACTCTTCCAGCGAGACACAGTCCCACTATTAATTGTTCACACACATGGAATTCTCCTCCACTCCCACTCAGACCCAGCAGACAAGTGGGGGAGGGCTGGAAAAGTCACCTACCGAGACAGAGGTTGGGGGGATAATGTAAAAAAATATCCAAAAGGATTTGTGTTGGTTTTTTTAAAAAAAATGTAATATACTTCTGTGCGCCAGTTTAAAAGCACAGACTTGTTTGAACTTCCTAAGGAAGGCGGGAGCACAGGGCAGAAATTGGCAGGCTCCGATCTGGCTGCTTTTCCTTATGATGAGAAAATCCACTCTGGTCTTGTGCGAGGGTATGAATTCTTCACCTCATATTGTGTTTGCACAGAAGCGTGAAATACATCCCGAGCACTGGGGCTGTCCCCAGAGCACAATGCCAGAACAACGAGGGCACTGAGAACGGGGCTGCTCTTGCAGGGCTCTGCATTCACCCCATCCCTGGCACTGAAAAGGAGAACCCCAGGCACGAATTTCCTCCCCAGTGCTCGGGGGCCCTGGGCTGAGAGCTGCTGTCCCTGTGGGAAGCTCCTGCCTTCCCTTCCGTGAACCAAATAATCACCAAATAATCAGGAGAGCCGTGGGAAGGGAATTAAAGGGTGGTTATCACGCTGCCGTGTTCTGCTCACTTTATTTGTTTTAAATGACCATGAAAGCAAAGGGGGGGGAAAAGAAAACACACAAGTGGAAACTTAATTGAGCTGCTGAAATGTCTTCAAAGGAGCACTCTGGGCTGGATTGCGGAGCCTCGGCTCCCACTGGTGGCATTTGCTCACATGAGTGGGCAGCTGATGAGGCAGCTCAGGACCTTTCTCAGAGTTATCTGTGTCTCCTGCTGCAGGTTTGGAGCACAGGATGGGCACAGACACCCAGCTCTGGGGCTTGGGGACACTGCATGTCCCAGAAAGGGGCAGGATGGGGCTGCAGGTACCTGGCATGGCATTGGGTTACAAGGGTCTGAGTCCTTGTTTCATGGCAGGGCTGCTATTCCAAGGGAAACATCCATGGCAGGGTACAGCTTTTCCCTCCTGGAGACAAAGACCATCTGTCCCAGCTCCACTTCTGGGCAGGAGGCAAGGGGAAGCTGCTCCACTCATCACAGGCACCTAAGGGCAGGCACAAGGTGACAAAACCACCTGAAGTCACAAAGTGGCCTTGGTTAGACGCTGTCTCAGGGTGGAGGCCTGGGAAGGGCTTCCAGAGGGGCCACAGAGCCCAGGAATGGTTTATGGGGCAGGAGAGCACATCAAAGAGCTGGTCTGGGCCAGGAGCACGATCAGAGGGACAGGAACAGGGCCACAGGAAGAGCAGGGAGCCTGCCGTGGAGGTGGCCAGCACACAAGGCCACAAATGTGGGGAGAAGACCCTGAGAGAGAAGAGGGAGGAACTGCCCTGACCAGCTGGCTGGAGCTGGAGTGTGGGAGAGGGGGCAAAGAAAAGCCAAGATGTGGAAAGGCAGGTCCCACAATCCAGCACAGCCAAGCCACCCACACCTGAGGGAGAAGACAGGGCGGGACTGTGTGGGAAAAGGGGGCTCAGGAGATCCAGTGTGGGAGCCCAGAGATCTGACAGGGAACCTGCTGGACCTGCTGGAGCAGCCACACTCCAGCTAATCTCCAAGTGGAACAGAACTTGCCTCTGGCTTGTTACACCCCATTTTATTATGAGTCCAGTATGCACCCAAAAAAATAAAAATGGGTTCCTTTCTGTTCAGTCTTTTGCTGGATATTTAAATCTTCTAACATGCAGGAAACTCTGTCAAAGACCCCTTGGGAAGGATCTCTGCATTCTCATGTCAGAGTTACAAGTCCAATGGAAATCCAAATGAAGGCAAATGGGAGGAGGGGGAGCTGAACTGCTCTGCCCTGCTCTGTGCATCCCTTACACTGGCCCAGCACTGCTCAAAGGAACGATCAGCTCCTTTCTGATCCATTTGTCCAATCTCCTCCCTATGCATGGGCCAACTCCAGCCCAGGAGCAGTTTTGGGATGCTCAGCTCCTCCTGCCCCTCTCTCCATGCCCCAGATGTTTTGTCAGGTGCCTTCCAACTGCAGGATCTCCCAGAAGCCTGGTGCCCTGAAACCCAGTGAGGTGGGGTGCACATCCCACTTGTGCTGGGAAGATAATGCAAAGGACAGCCAGGGATGGGAAGGGGGATGGAGACCTTCTGCACACCTCTGCTCCACTGGCTCTCACTCGGTCAGCACTTTCTGGGAATTGCTGCGTTGCCAGATGTTGATTGGGCATCTGACAGGAGATGAATAAAGCCAATAAAGCTCTTATTTCTGGCTATAAAAACAATAATGGAAAGCAGACAGGGATGGGGGATAGGCTGCCCAAGGCTTTCCTAGGCCACACTGAGCTGACTGGAGCAGGAACTCCCTTCAGCTGCCTGTCCTTCTTGTTCCCTCCTGCCTGTGTGCCATGAGCAACAGCCCTGAGATGGAGCATTGGATGGTACTGTGTACACTTAGAATTCCTCTATTCCTTTCTGAGGGACTCCCTCTGGTTTATTTTGCCCTGCCAAGCTCCCCAGCCAGGACCCTCCTCCAAAGCTGTCTGTGCTGAGCTGAGCCCACAGTGAGAGGAGGGCTGTGCTCAGCAGCTCCAGAGTTCCCACATGGGCCAAGTCACCTCCTTTTAATAACAACTCCTCTGCCTCCAGCACGGCACGGGAGAGCTCCTGTTCCTGTGCCAAAGGCTGCCCAGGCCTCTCTCCCAGAGGCACAGCCCTGCCTGTGTTTTCAGCTCCTACACGGCTAAAGACCAAGGTCTGAATATCAAACACTTCTTCTGTGCTCTGCTGTACCAGCCTGGGGATATTTGGCCAGTTCTGAGGATTTCTGAGATTCTGAGATGTATTTCTGCAGGGAGATTTGCTGCACAGCTGCCAGCAGAAGAGCTGCCTCTGACCTCCCTCCCACAGTGACACCTCTGCTCTTTGGAAGTGCTACAAAAGGGGCAGATCACAGAATCAGAAAACCACAGAATCCCAGAATGGTTTGGGTTCCATGGGTCCTGAAGATCATTTCACCCCTGCTGTGGCAGGAACACCTCTCACCACCCCAGGTTGCTCCAAGCCCATCCAATCTGGCCCTGGACACCTCCAGGGATCCAGGGGCAGCCACAGCTTCTCTGGGCACCCTGTGCCAGGGCCTGCCCACCCTCATAAGGAAGACTTTCTCCCAAATATCCCATTAACCCTGCCCTCTGGAAGTGGGAAGCCCAAACCACCCAAAGCCAGGTGGCAGCTGCCGATTTGGAGCGTGAAGGGGATATTTATAAATAATTCCCTGGGTTTATAAACTCATTACCAGGGATCTAAATGAGCTCCCCATGAGAGGTCTTGAGCAGCCCACAAACCTGAGGGCTGGTGGCAAAGGCATCCTTTGTGGCACAGGTATCATCCTGCCACACTGCCATTCTGGGAATGCTGGTGCTGACCTGTGCACACCTGGCTCTGGATAAACCTGCAGATCCAGCTCAGATTTGCTCCATGCCAATCAGAGCAGCCCTGTTCCCCCCTGGGATCCAGGCTGGCAACTGAAAAGGAACATTGAAAATGTGCATTAACATCATTTTAGGGGTGGGCACCACCACAGGGACAATGTCCAGCCTGGCTGACACAGAGTGGCACAAAGCAGAGCTGCCTGACTGTGGTAGCTGCAACTCAGGCCTAGCTCTGACTCATAAAACCAGGAACAGGAGTTCTCCCCAAACAGCAGCACCTTCAGCCCAGAAACTGCTGCAATCCACAAAGGAAAAGCTCCTGCTGGACCTCGTAAGGCCAAGGAGTCAATTCCTGATCCAAAGGCCAGCGAGCTGCCCCAACACCACAGGGCATGATCTGGTCACACCTGCACCAGCAGTGACACATTTAACATTTCTGTTTTCCCAGGCCTCAGTTGCCAGCATAATCGATTGGGAATGCACATTTAAGGTGGAAAGCTTTCCTGGAAACTGGCTGTTCTTCAAAGGCATATTTACTGGATGTTCCAATAGCCATGACTCCATAAACATTCAGCAATATTACACTGGCTAAAAATATCTGGGATAAAAGAAAAGTGAAACTCCCATTGCCATTTTATTTAATATTTTTATCAATGATCTGAATGACTCCATATAAATCCTTGTCATAGGAAAGTTTGCAGATGCCAAGAAGATTGGTGGGAGGGGAACAAGAAGCAGGATTGGGCTATCAATACACTGGGATCTGACATGAGTGAGGGCTGGCCAAAAGCCAGTGGAACACGATTTAAACCATCCAGTACAAGGTAAGAAACTGAAACCAGAAACACAGGTTACACTCACAGGATGCTGCCTCGGAAAGGAATAGCTTGGAAAAGGACTTGGAGGACATTGGAGATTTGCTGTAGCCCTGAAGCTGCCACAAAGGGGGACTGTGATCCCTCTGTGCTTAGAAGGGAGAATGGATGATCCCAGCAGGAAGGATTCCTTCTGGCACACAGCTGCAGGAACCTGCTGGAAGGCCATGATCAGGCTCTGCTCCTTCCTTCATGGAGAAAGAGAAAATGCAGGAGTGACCTGCAAAGCCAAAGAGTGACCCTGGGAAATGGAAACTGCCCAGTGTTCTCCTGAAGAAGCACAAGGTGTCAGCTTGTCAAGGATGTGACTGGGACAGGACTTGGCCACTGCTCCAGCCACTGCTATGGGATGGCAGTTGGTGGGGAGGGCTTTAGGGAACAATGACACCTCTTCCAAGAAAACTGCAAATTTAAACTTGAAGTAAACCTAACAGAAACAGCCATGGAGGATGTCCAGCACTGGAAGAGCTTCCCAGGGCACCAGGTGAAATGATGAGGTCAGGTGTTTTCCAGAAAAGGCTCTTTAACTCACCTCTGAGAGAAGTTATACAGGGGGCTGGTTACACCACATGTGCTGTGGGAATCCCTGGATTACTATCCTGGAGTTGCACAAACTGTTTGGAGCATCTCTTTGTATTTGAAGGAATGGAGGAATCCTGCGGAATAGCTCAGGCAGCCTGAAAGACTTTTCCTGGCTGCCTCAAACTCTACACAAGGGGATACTTCTGCTTAAGCTTTACATACTGTAAGTTATAGGGCTGTCTCTTCCCAAATTAAGCAAACAGAGATTCCCTCCTGCTGAGCTGAAAATCTCAGTATCAGTTTCTCCAGTCCTCAACAAATCCTCACCAGTCTGGCTCTGGAGAAAATGCATAAAGAACCCCCGTCTGCTCCGAGTTCCAGCTGGGGAGCTGCATGGATATCAGCAAGGTTTCAGGGTGTAACAGAGCAGAAACCAGCTCAGCATGCTCATCTTCTCCAGCTAAGTCTGCCCTTCTGTTTCCATAGATTAGCTCTTCCCTGCACTCCCCCTGCTCAGGATGCCAGCCTGGCCACGGCAGCAGCAGCCGCCAGCAGCAGGAGGTCCCTCTTCATCCAGCACCAGCTCCCACATCCCCAGCACTGGCAGCTTTTGTTCTCCTGTTCCTGACTGATCTCTCCAGCCTGTCTTACATTCCTCCTTCAGGGTCCCCTCCCAAAGTTTCTCCACAAAGCAGGATTCTGCTTTTCTATTTCAAATCCAGACCTGGCAGCGGAGCAAAAATAAAAAGCGATCCATCACGGCACTGATGCACAAAGGTCTTTTTCCATCTCTCCCTTGCTTTGTGCAGGCTGAACTGTCACAAGTGAAAATTCAGCTGCTGTTTGGATACACAGGGAACACATGGACTCAGGCAGTGGGATGCAAGGAGTGTATTTCCTGGGTATAAAAGTGAATGCTTTGAGTAATCTGATTTTACCTGTACAGCTTCCTGCCAAAGCTGGGAGCTCATGTCACAATCACTGGGCAAACTCTACTTTTCACTGCTCCCATTCAGTGCTGTGTCCCACACAGCACAGCATCTCTTGGCTCATAAATCCCCTCTCATCAGTGGCAACTATTCCATGCAGACAGACTCCAGGTGGAGTACCAAGTGCAAGTGTTCTCAGCAGATCCACATCTGCCCAGGCAGTGCCATCCCTTCCCTTGGGAACTGTGATTCTAATCATAAAATAAGCAACTTCCTGACTGCGAGCTATTGCTTCCCTGGAACAACAGCATTGCAGAGTGAACGTGTTATCAAAACAATAAACCAGGCTGTGCACGTCCAGATTAACTTTCCTCTGCTGTTTCCAGGAAGGGGCAGCTGCTCTGACAGCTCCCTGCACGTCCCGTGCCTGTGCTGGTGTTTGCTTTATCTGGAGCAGGGCAGTCCCTTTGAGGGGACTCTCTCGACCTTCCCAATTCCTACAGTCAGGTCCAGGCTGCAGAACTGGAGCCCTTCCAGCCCTGGGAGTTGCCCCAGAGACCCACAGAACCCACACTGCTGTTGAATGCTCCAAGCCATGGGGCCAGACTGAACCTATCCCAAGTAATTCCTCCCAAAACACAGAGTAGACCAGCACTGGGCATTCCACTCCCCATATCTGTTCATATTGCACCTTCCTGCTTCCTAGTGCAGGCTGGACCTCCAGGAAGCCTCTCTGCCCCTGCTTGTCTCCCTGCAGGACCTCACAGTGTTTCCCAGTTTACACAGCCCAATTTGCTACATCCCCCCCCCATTTCACTCTGTTCTGCTTTAGCTAAATGAGATTCCCACTAGCAGGAGAGGGAAGATGGTATGATTGGAGCTCACAGTTTACCCACAGTTGTCAAGAGCAGCCGTGGCTGTCCCATCCCTGGAATTGTTCCAGGCCAGGCTGGAGCACCCTGGTCTAGTGGAAAGTGTCCCTGCCCACAGCAGTGGTTGGGATTGGATGGGCTTTAAGGTCCCTCCAAACCTCCCCAGTCTGTGATTCCATGATTATCCTCTTGTCTGTAACTGAGTGCAGCCTTCAGAGGTCCATGCCCTGGGATTGGCCTCAACCAGCAAAGCCCTCTCCAACTGTCGGGCTCTGAATAAAAGAAAATCCAGAGCTGAGGTTCAGGAATGGAACCTTTTGTTCTCATGCTGGAGGCCCTGAAGGAAACGGAGGTGAATTCCCATACACAAATTACCAGGATCATTATGGATTAATAATTATCTTTGCATCTGATAAGCTATTGGAGCTTTAATTCTCTGCAAGTTTTTTGTGAGCTGTTGTGTGTACAACAAATTGTGTGTGAGCTCAGCTCCAATGCCAGCCCAGGTAAGATGTGCTCAGCCACCAGTTATTTTCCAATTAATGTGGAGCTGTGGTGTGATGCGTAATCGTGCACAGAGAGGGAATCTTAATTTGCCTGCCCTTAGAACAGGTTACTGAGATTTCTAATGGGTGGCAAACAATTGCAAATCCTAACCAACCAAAATAACAGGGCCCGGGCCAGTGTCAAGTCTAATTTCACTAAATGCCAGGATCATTACATTCCCCTGTGGTGGTTGATTTTGAACTGGCACCAGGAATGAGTTATTCCCACTCCATGGGATTTCAGATTTCATCTTTGCTTCTGTCTTTGATTTATGGAACAGATTTATTTTCTAGGTTAGGTGTTAATATTTTTGCCCTTCTGCTAATGATAAGGTTTGCAGTTCAGTGTCTCACTGGTGAAGGAATCAGGAGTGTGGCATATGGGAATGCTGGAAGTGCAACTTCCACCTTTAGACACTTCTACTGGCTCAGAAACACTGATGTTCTCCCCATTTGCAGAAATCTCAGTTCAAAACCATCACTCTTCTCCCAGAAATGAATTCTGCCTCAGGAGCTGATTTAAATCAGAGACCAAAATAGAGGAAAAACCACTCTCCTGTTATTTTCACTCTTCCCCTGCTCAGAATCTCATGCCACAAATCAGCTGCTACTTATGGAACATCTTCCCAAGGCTGAGCTTTTTTCCTGGAGAGGCTAGAAGAGGAGGGCATGTCCCACTGCCACTGGAGCAGCACAGTCAGCACACCACTCTGGAAGCTGCTCCCAGTACTTTCTATCAAACACTGCTGGGCAAATGTTTATGGTGAGAGTGTCTTAAGGACCCAAAAAATGTAATAATTAAGGAAAACTCTCTCCCTGTTCTGCAGGTGATTTCTCTGTCCCTACACTCCCAGTACAAACCTCCCCATCTCCACCCTAAAAACCCCAGTTTGTACCTCCAGCTCTGCAACTGCCAAAGAGTATCCTGGTCCAGTCAGGATCATGTTTTCAGTCTTCCTACATAATTTAGCAAGATTTTATTACCCAGAAAGTAATTTCTCTGCAAAGAAAGACCAGTAAGTCTTGCCTGATCCCTTTAGCTCTGTATAACTGCAAATTTAATGACCCTACACACTGCTGTGTCCTGTAAATCTTTAATAAAATTATTAAAGAGCCCCAGCAGAGGATCTGCTGCTCAGCCCCCTCCTCACTGACACTCACCTGAGCTCCAAGCCTTCCTCCCAGTATTTTACCCTTTTCAATAATAGATTATTTTAACCTACATTTAGGGAGTTTGGGCCATAATCCATAAGGCAAAATTATCTTAAAGCCTCGTGGACAACCAGATAGATTTATACTATCTAGCCTGATAGTTATTTCATTAGCATAAGTGATCAAATTAGTCTGACGTGATTTACCTGCAATATATCCATGCTGACTCACTCCTATTACAGTAAATTTATTTGTCCTAAGAAAAACCTGAGCTGCAATCTAACTGTAAATGAACATTTTAGAAGAACAACATTCTCCTGGAATCTCTGCCTCCTGTTATTATTTCTGTTGGGATAGAGCACAGGCATTTTGGCGCTGTTTTGGGAATGGGCTGGACTGAAAGCGAGCCAGAGGGTATAGGAACAAGTGGAGGCATGAAAGAACTCTCACTGCAGAGAGGGCAGCCCCAGCCAAGGATTCTTCACTCCTTTCAGAGAGAGACACAGCACGGGGAATTAAGCCTGGCACGAGACACTCAGAGTGGGATTTATCTGATTTTCTACAGACCCTGACAAAGCACCTTGGGCAAGAGAGAGAGGAGCAGGTCCACCTTGGAGCTTCCAACCTGAGACCCAGCATCGCCTTCTACTGCTAATAAAACTACTAAAGCTCACTCCCAAAAAACCAGACTGTCTGTTTCTTACAGTCCCTTTCCCCACCGTGGTGGGTAAAAATGGGTCTGCCCCCAGCTGAATGCAGCTCCAGGCCCCAGGGAGCAGCCCCAGCCTGCCGGGATTGCTGCTGGCACAGCCCACAGACACCCACTGGGCTGGGGTGCAATTCCAGCTCTGCAATTCCAGCTCTGCAATTCCAGCTCTGCAATTCCAGCTCTGCTCCTGTCCTCTTGTGCCTCCTTTGGGCACAGCACCTTCCTCCCAGAGCTGCCTTCCCCTCCCACCTCGAGCCTGCCTTGGTTAAACCCTCAGCTCTCCAGGGGACAAGGAACTCAGGTACCTCAGGTAAAGATGTCTAAATCTGCTTCCCACCCTTTCAGTCAAAGCTGAGAGTTTTCTTTCATTTTGCTGTTGGCTGAACATTCAGTTGAGATTCCTCACACAGGATTTAAAGATGGGAGAGGAGGGAGAGAGATTTTTTATACAGGCAGGGAGTGAAAGGTGTGCCTGCCATGGCAGGGAGTGAAATGGGGTGAGCTTTAAGGTTCTTTTCAAATCAAACCATTCTGGGATTCCATGACTTGGGAACTTAACCACCTAACAATGGTAATTTAAATTTTGTCTTGGGAAGCATTTTGGTGTCAAAGGATGCTCATGAAGGCCCATTCCACATGCAGCTATTGGGTAAGCAGTGTTACCACCTAAATCATTAAATTACATTTTAATTTCAACCCTGTTCTCCAAGACAATGAAGCCACATTCAACATTGTGCTGATGGCAAAGTCAGTCAAGTATTTTTTAAATGGTCACAGTTGAGAGGTAAAACAAAGGTCCAGTCATTAAAGCATTGGAAAACTGGGCCCTTTTTACTACATAATCTTTGTCAAGCCTCCCCACTGGCTGGCACAGTAAAATAATATAGCCAGAGATTATATTTCTTTCCTCCTACATAAACTGTCATTTAGTTTCTCAGGAAAAGAAAAATCTTTTCAAGCTCTTAGGAGTTTAAAGAGAAATAAAGTTAAGTGTGACAGTCACTGAGGCGTTTCCAGCCTGCTGTGTTGGATCAAGGGATGAGTTGTGTCCTTGAGGAAGAACAGGCACCAGTGAGGATTCATCCCTGACTAACCAGCAAAATTCAGTGTAACTGAGGCTGGTCCTTAAGCACCATTGACTTCAAAAGGTTTTAAGCACATATTTTAAATTATGGGAGGCTTTGATAACCTGGGACCTTGGTCAAAGCCAAGGATCTCTCTAGGAAAGGAGGAGATTCTGTCTCCCAGCACGGGACGCCCATGGCACTCCATGTAACCCCTAAATTAACACATAATCTGTGCCCTACCAGGAAATCTGAGTCTCTTCTCAAGGAGCACCATCAATATCATGGCAGAGCTGCAGGAACCTTCTCCTTAATTACAAGGGATTGCTGGAGCAACCACTCACGGTGTAATTAGCCCCAAAATGAAGCATTTCAGTAACTTGCATTTAACAAGTAGCACTGCCATCCTGATTGCCAGCCATCAGAAAAAGATGGCTTCTTCTTACACAGGAAAACACATTTTTCCTGCTTCTAAGATGCTGCAGATTTGGGAATTTTTCCAGGCTTTTCAAACATCAAGCCCTGTATCCTTACACATCCCGAGGTCAGCACTGACAAGGGAGCTTATCAGGCAGAATGATGTCTGGAGCAGGTTCCCAGCTGGATTAAGCACTGCTGTGAATGGAGGAAATCAACCCAAAAAAATAACAGGGAAAATGACAGCCTTTCTGCCATTTGACAGAGATCTTGCTTTTCCTTTTTTTTTCCCTTGTACATGTTCATAATTTTGTAGACAGGTAATTACATGTCTGATGTAAAGACCACCCCTCTTAGTTCAGGCTTCAAAGCTGGCAGAATTCAGTTGCAATTTCATCCCAGCAATCACAGATCCAGCAGAAATGCAGCTGGGCTGGAGATGGAAGAGCTCACTTCCAATGGAGGTATTCGAGTGGGAGATGTGGAATCAGCTGCTGCTGCTCTTGCCTTTACTTTCATCCTCCAAGCACAGGGCAGATCTGAAGGAATGCAGAGCTGAGCCCAGTTTCCCACAGGACAGGGATCCAGGCCACCCCAGCTCCCCCCCTGAGCAGGACTGCACCAAATCTGTACCATCAGGAAGGTGAATTGAGCAGGGTGAAGCAACATCACCCTAAACCTGATCCTGTTTCCTCCAGCCAGCTCAGCATCCCAGCCCTGCCATTCCCTGTAGGATTGAACTCTGTGGGATTTGGTTATGAGGGTAAAATAGAAACCAGAGATCTCTAAAGATGGGTTTAGAGCATGGGAGTTTATTGGGAAAGAGCGTGGGTGTCAGAGGCTGCTGGGCTGCAAGACACAGCTCAGAGCAGGCCAGAGAGACAGAGAGAGAGAGGCAAAAAGAGAGAGCAAAAAGAGAGCGATTTGCTGTTTACAATACAATAAATCATCTTCTCTGTTGAATATTCTAATTCTCTTTAACCAATCTGAGACAAGCTACAAACTCTACAATATTTGCATGCAACCTATAAGAATCATCACATTACCATACGGGGTTATATTTTAAACCTTAAAAAACTGCTTTTGGGAATCTCTCCCAGGCAGGCAGGGTTTGCTCTGCCCTTTGGCCCTGCCTGGGCAGAGGGCATTGCTCTATCCAGAAGGAGGATTCCCTTCAGCCAGCTCTACCATTGTTTCTTAGTTACTCTTCAACTCAAACCTTGTCCTCATCCCAATCTCGACTATACTTTCCATATTTTCAGCATCCCCTGCAAGGCAATCATGTCTATGAGGCCTTCCTATTTCATCTTCCCCAACAATTCCCCTCTCTCCCAGCCTGGCTGGGGCAGGGGCAGAGCCAGTTCAGTCTGCCCAGCCTCCCTGCCCAGACGTGCCCTTCCGTCCCCAGGGATCCCCACAGCCACATTCCCTTGGACTGAAAAACTTCCAGCAGGCAATGGCTGGCAGCCACGTGGGCCAGTGAGCACATGTTCTTTGGGGAGGGCAGGAGTGGGAACACCCCAGAATTTAGGGCATGGTAGCCCAATCTTCCTCTGAAGCTCGGAGTGGACTCTGCTCAGGAGAGGGGCTGGTGCAGAATTCAGAACCACAGAACATTCTGAGCTGGAAAGGAGCCACGAAGACCACTGAGTCCCACTCTTAAGTGAATGGTCCATAGGGGGTCAAACCCACAAGCCTGGCATTATCAGCACCATGCTCTGACAGACTGAGCTAATCCCAGAGAACCACATTGAGTTTTCATAAGGACACTGCCCAGACTCTGCTCTGTTGTCACGAGCTGGTCTGGGGGCGTCAGAGCGAGAACTGCACTGCCAAGCCTGCCAAGATCAGGTGTAAATGAACACATCAAACAACCAGAGAAAAAAGCAGGAGTGGAGTGAACAAAATTTGCTTTAACAGCAGCTTCCACTCACCTGGATCTTGTCAAAACACCTTTATCTCATCAGCAGCATTGCTCAGCATCAGTGCCGTGCCATCCTAGTAGGGCAAACAAACCTTCCCACAAGATGTGAAGATAAAAGGGAAGAATGAAAACAGCTTCACTGGTTTTCTAGTGACAGGATGGCCAGTGCAGAAAACTGATATCCCATGAACAAAACTAAAGACTGGGTAGGAAATGAGCCCTGAAATTACCATCAGATATTTCCCTGTCTCACAGAATCTTGTTCTGGAGGTCTTCAGTCATTATCATGTTGTGCCTGGCATCACTTCTTTCTGACACATGCACATAGAACAGCCACGAATGTGTCCAGAGTGCTTCTAAGAAGCTCCAGCCCTGGGGACTGTGCCCCTCCTGCTCAGGAGATCTGCTCACACCCTCAGTATTCTTACCACTTTCCCAGCACCTACATTGAAAATCCCTTCTTGTTAAGTCCATTCTTGCCCTCCCAGCACAGAGCCATCCCTCCCTCCCTGCCAGAGCATCATCACCAGGAGCTCTCCTGCCCAAACACGCCCAGTTCCCTCTGTCTGCTCCCTGGGCAAATGTTCCCTGGATCAATGACCACTCCAACCTGCTGCTCATCTCTGTTGGTGTGTGCACCTCCTGTCTCCCCACTGAAGCAGGGACTGGTTTGCAGATCTTTCAGGTGCAATTTCTATGTTTTGAATAAAAGAAAATATCTGGTCAATCAGAGACATGGGGGGAAAGACCCAGGAGCCCTGTTTCTGCTCAAACACGCCCAAAGAGCAAAAGCCTAAAATACACTGTGGATGAGAAGATAAAATCGGGAGCATCACAACTAAATTGGGATGTCTGGTCACTTTAGCTCTGTCACAACTGTACCCTGCTGGTGCTGTCGAAGCCTCTCAGCTGCCCTTTAGCAGCACGTCCCTTTCTGAAGCTGCCAGGCCTTTGTTCCTCCCCAGAATAGTGTCCTGCTCGTGCACACAGGGGCAGGGCAAGGTTGGACACTGTGCTCTGCATTGTACTGTCAGCCTAAATAGAAGCTGATGGGATAATAATTAATTGCAGTCTCCCCGTAATAAAAGACAAGACAAAGCCAGAGATATAAATAAAATCATCAAAGGGACTCACAGAATAGGAGCTGTGTCTGCATTTTGTGGGCAATTTACAAGCCAAAGGAAGGTTGGGAACCCAAGGACTGAAAAGCAATAAAAATCTATGGAGCCCTCACAAAACCGTGACAGCGTCTCGCTGATCTGCCTTGTTACCAGGCAGAGGTATAAATCCCCTCAACACCTCTGTTGTTTAAGGAGCTGGAAAGGGAAGGGAAATCACGGCTTGAAGTGGGAGTGACCCCCAGCTCACTCAGCCCCTCACAGCAGGAAGGTGCCCTCGGAAGAATAGAGCAGACAGAAGGCACCCAGCTCTGCTCCGGGGGCTGCCAGCAAAGCACCAGCCTGGAAACGGGGGCTGCGCAGCCCCGCGCCGCCCCAGGGCTTTCACAGAGACGTTTTTAACTCTCTTTGTGCCACGAGGGCTCCTTTCCTTATGGCCTGCACAAAAGCAAACCCTCCCCTGACCTGCAGCTTGCCAGAGCCAGCTGCCTGTCCCTGCTCCCCGGCTGTCACCACCTTCCAGCTCAAGGGCAAGGAGCGGTGACGAGGCACAGCCAGGGCTCAAAGGGCCCCGACACTGCCCCAGCCTCGAGCAGCTGCAACCTGGAGATACAGGAGGGAGGACAGAAGGGAATCCTCCTCCTGCTCCCTCCCCGTGAGGCCGTGAGAGAGGAAATGGATAGAAAACAGGGTGGATATGGAGGGAGGGGAGGGAAAGATCCTCTGACCCGTTTAATGTCTTGTTCTCACTAAAGCTGCACAAACAGGTACCTAAACACCCTCCAAGCTCACCACGTTACACATCCCTCTGCTCAGCAGCCTGCCCTGATCCCTGGATCTTCCCACTCAGCCTCAAGGACAGAAGGACTGAAAGAAGATGACCAGGTGCTCTAATAAAAGGGGGAGAGGTACAGCCCTCCCAGACATCTGGGCCAAACGGCTGCTGGTCCAGGCCCCTTCTCCTGGGAGACGGGCTATTATCCATTCAGCTCATCTCCATATGGCCGTGAATCCCACCACTGAGACACACAGGCTTCCCTCATTCATCCCTAAAGTGGATGGAGAGGCCAGGAATAGCGGGAAAGCAAGGAGGCACACCCTCAGCCTCTGTGGTAAAAGCTTGTCTTGCTAAGTGTGTGCATAGCAGGGACAAGCTGGAAGCTCAGATCCCAAATCCCAGCCCCACATCTGAGCTTTGTTCTATTTCCTTTCCCTGGCTTTTAAAAAATTCTCCTCTCAGAAACTTCTTCTCTGGCTAAACCACCCAAGGTAAAAAACATCAACTAATTATAAGGAACTGACATTGCTCAATGTCCCCCCAAAGGCAAACAAGATCCTCTTCCCAAATAACAAATAAGTCTTCAGTTAAACAATGGTTTCCTTAATGGAGCCGGCAAAGTCTTTCTTCCACCGATCCCTAAACAACAAACAAAGCAACCAGAGAGGAAGGTCACCTCCCTTTCCCTGCTCCTGCCTTGCCAGGACTTTTCATCCCCAGCGCAGTGATGCCAGTGGGAAAGGGGCTCTGCCTTGCTGGGGTCACCAGACAGGGGATCATCACAGACCAGCCCTGCCCTGTCCCCTGCAGCCCAGGCTTGCCAGGAAGGAGAGGTGATGTGGCCCCAGCCAGCTCCAGGGGCAGCACAGCTCTTGCCAGCCCAGGAGCTCAAGCTACAGTTTTTGCCTTTGCTTCCAAGCAGAGCTGGGTTGCTTGGATTTAGGGACCAAGTCTTGGATCTAAAAGGAGAAGCCTGTCTGAGCTGAGGGTTAGTCACCTTACCAGTCTGACCAGCTCCCTCTGTGAGCCCTTCTCTAGGCACAGAAGTTGGATTGTTTATTTTAAAGCGCTTTTTCACCCTGGATGATTTTATGATTTTCTGATGCTATCCAAGGAGCTGGAGGGGCAATGCCCAGAGCAAACTCAGCAGTGCAGCATCCCCACCTTGGCTCCAGGGAACTCATCAGAAATCTCCTGTCACCTGGCAGGTATCCTGATAAAGCCCATCCTTGTCTGGGTGCAGAGCTGGAGCTGATGGGTGTGGGAGAGAGAAAGGCAGACTGAGAGTTAATCTGAGTCCTTGACTCCAAGCAAGTTAAGAGCTGCTACAGAGAGTGGGAGAGATCTGGAAAGCACCCAAACGTTTGTGTGGCCTGCCACCAGATCCTCCCTCTAGCTTGCAAGGTAGGGAGAAGGGATGGAGGCTTCAAGTTCTGCCAAGGGAGGAGCACGTGGGCACACGAGCAGGAAAACCAGAGCCCACTGCAGCTGTGCCAGCTCTGTCACTGCCCCCTCCCAAGGACCACCCTTGTGCCATCTGCCAGCCAGGGTGGCCTCTCACTGCTCCCTAATCCAGCTCAACCAACATGAGCTGTCTTTTTCCACACCCTACATGTGCATGAGCACCTCCCTTCTGCCTCTGTCCCTCCGTGGGAGGGATGGATGGATTGGGACTGCACATGATGAATTATCAGCCTAGTGCTGGTGTCCCACATTTCACACATCCAGAGTTTCCTGAGGTTTCAAAAGACCACAGCCCAGCTTGCTCCTCAGGAGCCCTCCCAATCCAGACCTATGTCACACATCCCTTAGCCAAGCCATTTTTAGAGGGATTCACTTTGTGCTCCTCAGGGCAGCCTTGTATTGCCAAATGCCACAATGGAGCCAAGAGCCACGGGGATTCTGGATCCATAAAGTCTCCAGAGACTGCACCTTGATAAGGAAGGTGGTGACAATCCCTATTCCCTCACCCAAAGGCTGAATTCAGTCTTCTTGAAGCTCCGAATTGGGGAAGAGCATCTGACCAAGGTCTTTGGTGTGTGAGCCATCCAAATGCTGTGTGCAGCCTGCCCTCTGTGCAGGACAGAGGCCTGGTGAGATGAGCCCCACAGCTCCAACACCAAACATTTCTTGGAGCACTCAGCCAGGAAGAGCCTCCTCACCCAGCTGGTCCAGGAGCTTCTTCTGCCAAGGGCACAGTCCTGGTTGTGCTCCTGACCTGAGAACCAACATTATTCCTGAGCTTCAAATCCCGCCCAGAGCCGCCCAACTCCATCCTTTCCTGCAGCTCCAGTGGGCTGGATGGTCACAGTGCCTGCTGGGGTGAGTGACCCCAGGGCAGCCAGTCCTGCTGCAGGTCAGATCCTGACACTGCCGGGATGAAGAGCACTGTCAGCAGGGCTCTCACACAGCCCTGTGTGACCCTGCCCTGCACAGAACTGAGCCACTTCCCCAAGCTGCAGGAGCAGCCCTGACAGCACAGGGGCCGTAACCTTTTGCTGAAATACAGGAACTTCAAAAAATCACATTCTGGGGATGGAACAGACGCTCATCTATCACACCTTCAGCTGTACGATATCCCCTTCCTACCAGCAGGCTTTTTTTTAACCTGCATCCAGGCAACGGGAACTACGCTCGCTGATGGAGTCGTTGCTGCCACAGCCAGCCCGAGGTAATTCCTGCTCACCAGCAGGGGAGGGGGAGCTTGGAACGGCTCCTGCTAATCGTCCAGAAGGTGATTAAACACTTTGCTGCTCAGATCCACACTGGCAGCCAGGCAGGAACGGGTCAGAGGTGAGGAGGGAGGATCTCACCATGTGAATATTGAGTGTAAAGGGAAGCATCTCCCTCTGATCCCATTTCCAGCCTCTCGTGCAGTGTGAGCAGGAGGAAAGGCTGGAGGAGAGGCTTCCTGTGCTGTGCTGTCACAGAGAGGAGGGGGCTTGGATCAAGCTTAGAAACGACTCCAGCCTGTGCATGGAAGGAGGGAAAAGGTGCAGGAACCTCCCCTGCCCACCCTCAGCATCGATCCTGGACTGTTGCTTCCTGGGGCCTCCTGCCTTTCCTGTTCCTGAGCTTTCCCACCTCCTGTGCAATTTAGGAAGTGTGGCATGGATTCTGCAGGGTGTGAGCACACTCACACGCTGAACCAAACACAGTTCAAGTTTTTTTATCAGGAAGTGATAACACCTGGACTTTGGGTATATATTCAGACTAGTTTAGTGAGTAGTAGTAAATATTCTCAGTGATAGCATGTGTGAAATGCAAGCAAGAGCTCTTTTGATCTCTGTCCTCGTGCTCCTGGATCCTGGACTCCGTGGCACAAGGAACCACATGACTCCAGCCATGGGAGGTGGCTGTAGTGCCCCACGAGGAACATTGCTGTGTCCTGTCCTGCTCTGCACTCCATGATCTGCTGTCATGTTACAGCCTGTTGGGATTGTTGGAAAGAGGCAGCTGGGTTAGAAATCATGGATTTTAAATAAAAATAGGGATCCTGATGGATATGGCATAAGGACACAGGGGTTCAGCTTTCCCCAGGGGCTGGACAGGGTTCTTGAGCCCTGTGAGAAGTCAAAGATGAGGATACCAGGTGCTCATGGTGCTCCAAGGCTCCGTTCCCTGCTCCTCAGAAGCTCCCCAGGTGTCTGCACCTGCAGGCCCATCAGGGGAAGGCAGAGCAAGAGCAGAGCACACAGGATGGCCACACCATCTAATCAAGGTGTGCTGCTAATGCCATGAGGAAAGAAACTCCACAGCCTGCAGTTTATTTATTATTCTGTGTGCTAAGAGGGGTACCAGACACCAGCAGCTCTCCATGCTGTAGGATTCTTGGAAGAGAATCTCCATCCAGCTGAGCTCCCACAGACAAGTGAGAGCTGGCTCAGGACTAAGCAGGTGTGTTAGAACTCCCTCTAAGGGAATTTTTGCAGCCCCTGAGGTGCTGCAGCCTTACATTAATGCTGCAGTCGACTTTGCAGGCTCTGTCCTTCACCTGCAGCCTCATGATGCCCAGGTGAATCCTACAGAGCCATTTTCCTGAGCTCACCCTTCCAAACACATTAGATTTACCTGCCACAGCCATGAAGCAGCTCAGAGGCAGCAGCAGCATCCTGAGAGGCTGTTGAGGGCAGAGCTGCCAATCCTGAGGGGATCTGTCAGCTTAAACATTACCTGCTGGAGACCTGCAGGCCCTGAGCTCACACTTGTGGAGCATTGTGCTCAGAGGAGAGCCCTGCAGTGCTACAGCAGTTCCTCTGTTCTTTACAAGAGTTTTCTTCCTTCACAAAGGTGTTGTTTTACAGGCATTTCCTTCTCACATGTCTGAGTGGTGCAGAGCTGCTGGGGGACGTGAGGTGACTTCCTGACCACAGTGCTGTGAACTGGGCAAGGTGAACAGCCAGCCCTGAACCCAAGGGACTCCCACCCTGGGCTTATCATTCCAAGGCCTGGTTCCTCCATAAACCTGGTGCATGGTGGGGTCACCACAGAGCCACGAGGATCAGAGCTGGATTGCCAAGGAGGGCTGTGGGAGCAGAGCTGTTTGGGTCACTCAGTGAAGACTTAACTACATGGACTGTAGTGCACTCCAGGGTTTAGGACAAACCCCTTCTCAGGGGTGAGCACAGGGGTGACAGCCAGGGGCTGGCTGCTGGCTGCTGGCACAGCACAAGGCTCAGCTCTGGCTCAGCAGGGCCATTTGTTCTGACTTCATCTTCATCTCTGGGCTGCTCTGAAGGGAAGTTTGTGCGAGACAAATGTGTAAGGCACACAATGCCAGCTTCAGAGCAAGCTGCGAGGAAGCAGATTGAGCTCTCTGTGCAAACCAACAGCGAAACCATTCCTTGGTGGCTTCTCTTGTGGGACACTTCAAAGGCCCCATGCAGCCACAAGGCCGCTGCCGCCCTGGGGAAGGACTTGCTGAATACCCTCTGTGAATGAGAAGTAAAAATTAAGCAGTTCCATTTGGCACGTGCAGCCCAGTAAAGATCCCTGAATGCTCAGCTTCTCATTGAACCTAAGGCAGGCTGTTAATTCGTTATTCACTTCCCAGCCTGGAAGGAAAAGCATGTTATACCCGAGGGCCAGAACTGATGAACAGAGCCATAAATCAAGCAGTTTACAAGACCAGCAATTAGGAAACAAGCCGACAGAAGGGAGAACTCTGTCAGTAATAAAGCAGACACACCACAGGATCTGCTGAGTGTTCAAAGCAACGGGGGACATGCAGTCCTTTCCACACTCCATCTCTAATTCTTCCAATCATTTGCTGCTTTTCCCCTCTCTTCTACTTCCTTTTATTTCCTCCTGCCCTCCCTCCAGTTTTGCTTCTGTTCTGTCCCTCCTCTCTTCCAAAAAGCCTATTCTCCCAGTGAATGCAAGGACACACCTGCTGAGCAAATGGATTTGGCAGCTGTTGCCCAGGAGCAGAGGCACGTGCTGGGTACCAGCAGCCACAGGATGATGGATCTGGACAATCCACAGGTGCAGGGTGGGATGGGAGGAGCTGGGTGCTGCTCTCCAGCCCAAGGAGAGCACAGTGCAGGAGCCCCTGGGCAGGGACAGCTCCTGAGATGGTGGTGTTGGGGAGCAAGTGGCAGTGGCTGAGCTGCTCAAGTAAGGAAGGGATGGGGTGACTCTAAACCACCTTGCTTGCCTTCTGCCCTACTCAGCTCCTGAACCCAGCATCAGTCAGATCCAGCTTGTTTGACTTTGACAGCAACTTCCAACACCCTCCCAGAGTCTCCTGCTCTCCTCCTACTTCCCTGACTTTGGCATTACTCCACATGATCTCCTGGAGTGGGTCACTGGGTGGCCAAGGGCTTTAGTGCTGGTTCTGATCCCATGGGCAGCTCTGCACCGTGTTGCCCCCACAGAACCCTGCCAGAGAAGGGAGGCAGTGCCTGGGCTGGCTGGACACTCCTTCCCAGATGCTGCATTCCTGTGGAGCAGCACTCCAGGCAGAGCCAGCCTCGAGCAGCTGTTCCTGCACCCAGCACAGGCACACACACGTGAAATCCCAGTGCAGGACACGGGCTTGAACCACGTCTCACATCCCTCAATGCTCCATGCACTGCCACAGCTCCTGGACATCACAGATTTGGGAAATCACAGCCAGAGATGAGAGATTTTGCCTGCATTACCCTTTGGCACCAGTGTCCCTGGTGGGACAAGAGGAATATGGCTAATAATGAGTCTCCTTTTATCAAGGAAGGAGGGAGACCAGACACTCCTCCAGTCATCCCAAGACCAAGTGGATGAAGTCATGCCAAGAATTAAGTGTGTGATATCCCAGTGCAGCCTGGAGGGACCTTATGTTAAGAATGAGCATCACTCCAACCCTCCCAGCTGTCTGTGGGTGATCTTGAGTGGAAAGGCCAAAGATTTGTCTGGAAGAGTTGTCCATGAGAGGAGGAAACATTTCCTCTAACCTTGAGCAGAGAGAGATTAATAATCCAGCTCCCCCAGCACTGGGGCTGGGAGGCTTTGATGAGCTCTTTGGCAAGTGCTGTAGGAAGAGGCTGCAATGCAAAGTTAAATAATTAGGTCACTGCAGAGCACAAGGAAAGAAAGTAGAAATATTCTTGGATTCCAGAGGAGAAGCAAACAGCTGCATTTCTGGAGAAAGGCCTCATCAAGCTCCA
Source organism: Petroica traversi (assembly GCA_025920805.1). Classification (NCBI taxonomy): domain Eukaryota; kingdom Metazoa; phylum Chordata; class Aves; order Passeriformes; family Petroicidae; genus Petroica; species Petroica traversi. Next base: position 1,045,481 of record JAHLSL010000053.1, on the reverse strand, counting down.
CGAGGAGGAGGGGAGGGGAATGGGTTTCAAGGTCTTGGGAAAGGCAAATCCCAGACACGAGGCCATGACAACAAAGCACACTCAGCAGCTGGGGCTCCTTGGGAAAAACGGGAGATCCTCTTCCAAGGAAGGTTTTTCCCACTCAGATCTTGGCAAGCCACTGTGAGCATTTACATTTCACTTATCCAAGGTCTGTCTCAGGCCAGCCAGCCATGGATTTCACTCCCAGAACAGCCAGGCAGTTTCTGAACTACCATGACTCACCCAAATGGGTTTGTGTGTTTGATGACAGAGCTGTGTGGGGCTTGCCTCAGGTATCCCAGTCCATGGTCTGGCAGCCCCTGGGATTCCCAGAGCCATGCAGGGAGCACCCATGGAGCTGTGCTGCTGTTCCTCACCTCTGAGCACAGAGCCACAAGGAAGTTACAGTGTAGGATTGAACTCTGTGGGGTTTGGTTATGAGGGTAAAATAGAAACCAGAGATCTCTAAAGATGGGTTTAGAGCATGGGAGTTTATTGGGAAAGAGCGTGGGTGTGAGAGGCTGCTGGGCTGCAAGACACAGCTCAGAGCAGGCCAGAGAGAGAGAGAGAGAGGCAAAAAGAGCAAAAAGAGAGAGATTTGCTGTTTACAATACAATAAATCATCTTCTCTGTTGAATATTCTCTTTAACCAATCTGAGACAAGCTACAAACCCTACAACATTTGCATGCAACCTGTAAGAATCATCACATTACCATACGGGGTTATATTTTAAAACTTAAAAAACTGCTTTTGGGAATCTCTCCCAGGCAGGCAGGGTTTGCTCTGCCCTTTGGCCCTGCCTGGGCAGAGGGCATTGTTCTATCCAGAAGGAGGATTCCCTTCAGCCAGCTCTACCATTGTTTCTTAGTTCCTCTTCAACTCAAACCTTGTCTTCATCTCAATTTCGATTCTACTTTCCATATTTTCAGCATCTTTTGCAAGGTAATCATATCTATAAGGCTTTCCTATTTCATCTTGCCCAACATTACAGCTGCACCACCCAAGTCTCTCAGCTGCCCATGGTGCCCAGCAAGGAAGAACATGAGGAAATAACAACTGCTGGCACTCAGGCCAAGGGTTTATTTTCCCAGAAATGTCACAGAGGATTCCCATGGCATCAGGCAGGATTTGAGTGGCACTTGAAGGGAATTCCAGCCACTCAGCTCTGCCCCACTGCAGGAAGGTCAGAGCTCCACAGTGAGCCATATGTTCAGCCTTGGCTTCCCCTCCCAGTGCCAGGACATGTCTGTGAGGAAGGAAGCCAGAGGGAATGTGGATCACTACTGAGATGGAGCCTCTCCTTGGCTCCCACCCTAATTAACCATTGGAAGAGCCCTGCCTTGCCAATAAAGAGAGTGGGGTTGGTAATTAATTAGTGGCCTATTGGGATCCCAGCACCTCTTGCTCAAGCCCAGCTCCAGGGATTGATAAAAAGAGGATTTAATGGAAACACAGTGGTTTTCCCATTATTGCCTTGGGCTAAATAGAACTGGTTTTTGAAGGAACCTCATTTACAGTCCTGTCCCACAACTGAATCTTGGCTCCTCACCCTGCAGGTACAGGAGGAGACTGGAAAGTAACCTGCCTGTGGAATGCAGGAATGGCAGAGAGGGAGCCCCTGAGCTGATTTGTGAGCTATTTATGTTCTCCATCCTCCCTGTGTAAGAAACTGCAAGAGCAGAAGGACACCACAATCCTTTCCCACAGTAGGAAGCTGGAGGTAAAAGGTATCCAGGGGTTGGAACAGGGACAGCAAACCAAGGCTCAGGTGGTTCTTTTCCTCTCCCATGACCATGGGGGACATTGAAGCACCAAGGTGTCAGGCCCAGGGGAAAGAACAAGGGCAGAAAGGGCATCGGGGTATCACATCAGGGCAGCCCAAAATGTTTTTAAGAGATGCTCAGAAGACAAGATGAGGAGCAGCTGCCAGAGGTCAAAGGATGATCTCTCTGGCCTGGGATGGAATAAGACTTTTCTAAGGGTACTGAGGGTCTGGCACCACGTATGATCAGAAGTCCAACTGCAGCATCCTGCAGATGCTCAGAATGTGCCCAGCAGTGAGACAAAGCCACACTGCTCCGTGTCGGGGCTGGGTTTGTGGGCCCAACCAGTGACAGAGCTCTAGAGGGCTCCCTGAGAAAAAGAGGTCACCCTGCTGAGAACAAGGTGCTCAGGGCCAGACACAGCACAGTATCAGCAGTGGAATGGGCCAAAACAGCCCTGCACACCAGGAGAAAGGGGCAGACAGGATAGAGAGGAAAACACTCCTCCCTATAAAGGGAAAAATGCTCTTTACACAGTCAAAAAGTGCCAGGCCCACATCAACAGCTCCCCAGATGTTTTATTCCCTCATCCTAAAAATGAGAACAGGCCACTTGCAGGTTATCACCCTGGTCTTCCTATAGCCAGGTTCCTGCAAGGCTCCAGCCCTCAGATCCAGCCATGTTTGTCCTACACCCCAAACACACCTGCATAAAGCCTGTCCTTCTCACCCACCAAATGCTAGGGTTTTTTCCCTGCTCTCACATTCCATCTTCCCTCTTGAACTGGGTGATTCCTTTCCCAGAATCATGGAATATCCTGAGTTGGAAGGGACCCCCAGGTTGTACAAATGCTTCTGGAGCTGTGGCAGCCTTGGGGCTGTGGCCATTTCCTGGGGAGCCTGTTCAGGGCCCCAGCACCCTCTGGGGGAAGAGCCCTTCCCTGATTTCCCACCTAACCCTCCCTGACACATCTCCAGTTCCAGTGAGGGGCAGCCTGGGATGCTGCTGCTCCTGCTGGGACCCCACCTCACTGCAGCCCCTGGATGTAACCCTCTCCCAGATGCTCTGCCCAAACTTGCAGTTGTCCTCCCTTCCTAACAAGCTCTCTGGCTCATTAACCTTGTTTTGCTTCTCTTCACCTCCTTTATTGCAGCTGGAGCCTTTCCAGCTCCCTCTCCTGGCTTGATGTCCCTGTCCCTTGCAGCCCTGCTCCGGGGTACATGTGCCCTGCTGCTCTTACCCATACATCCCCAAGTCACAGCATTGTCCCAACACCAGCAGCTTCACACTGGCCCTCCCAGGTGAAATCCACACTGGGAGCTGTTGTAACCACTCCTTTCAGAGTCCTCTGATAGCCCTTGCCCAAATAAACTCATCTTGAAAAGATCAGGATTTTTCTTTCCAACAGACACCGTTTTCACTCCTCTCATTTTTCCACATAAAGCTGTCAGTTCCACGAAAATGTCAGCTCAAGGCTCGGCAACCATCGAGAAACAGATCAAGTGGAATGAATCATTTGGAAAGCAAAGAACAGAACAGAAAAATCTATGATTCATCCACACCTTGGGTACTGCGGGCACTCGTGGTCCCTTCATCTCAAAAGGGGATATCAGAACTGAAACAGATTCTGCAAAGAGCACAACAGATGGTGGTAGACACACAGCATAATTAAAAGCACAATTACCGAGGCACAATGAAGTAGGCTCAGTCTCGTTAGTGTGCAAGAGAAAAGGCTCGTGGGGAAAAAGTCAGGGTGTGAAGTCATTATTGCTGTGAAAGGGGCTTGGCTCCTCACCTCCTCCTCCAAGCCAAGGGCTCAGGGCTGTGGATTAAGCTCGGAGAAGCACCCCAGGAGGTGCAGCCCCATCCCCCTGCCAGACCAGAGGATCCATCCTCTCCTTCTGCTCCTGAAGCTGGCACAGAGGCTTTGCTTCAAGTGTCTCCGGAACAGAGGGACAACCACATTCACCTCTACAACTCCCATTATCTCCTTACTCCCAGTCAAACATCCTCTCTTTTCTCTATCATATTAGGAAAAGGCTCATCCCACTGTTCTCAGGAGTAAGTTAATTATACCAGTGCTGAAGGCCTTTCCTTGCCTCTCCCCATCTGTCATCTTTCATTCATTATGAAGGAATGAGCCCCCACGTTCTATCAGCTCATAGCACCAGGCCACCCACCAGATTTCCAACCAAGCACGGTCGTGCTTTTCTTTATTCATGCTTCTAGCAGGAAAAAACACCCACAAAGCTCCTCACTTGTCTTCCAAACCTCCTTTTGCTGTGACTGAGCTGCAAGTTTGCCAGCACAGCACCAGGATCACAGTCAGGATCCCTTCCCTGCTCCTCTGTTTACCTCCACCAGCCTCACACTTTGACAGGAGCTCTCTGGGACAAGCCTCCTCCTTTTCCCTGGTGCAATTCCACCCCACAAAGCTTGGGTTTGCAGCTCTCATACTGAAGATCTACCACAGGAGCTCCCCCAGCTGCATCCAGCACTGATCCATTTCTTCCCAAAGGACCACGGGAGGGACATTCAGGCCCCTCACTATACTGGTCCCACTCTGTTCCTAGACTGTTTGAGCTGGGCAGGCAATGGTCTGGGCTGGCCCAAGTCCTCTGGGGTCTGCAGAGAAGGAAAGGTCTTGGAGCCAGATTTGTATGTGGAATTAGCTGGAATCCCATCACAGGCCTGTGGCGCTTCATCTCCTCAGCAAAACATCTGAGTTGCTGCACATTTATTTACTGTGATGTCCTGAGTTATAAAGTGCCTTTCTAAACCACCCTGGATATATACTGGGATAGGACCTGGCATTGTTCCTTCTGCACTTGGAAAAGCCCACAAAGAGGCTGGAGGAGCTGGAGGAGCACAGGGGAAGCCTGCTGGGTGTTAAGTCAGTGATAAACATGCTTTGAAAGCAGAACCTCTGCTAGAATAGAAAAGGGCCAAGATTTTGGAAAAGATTTCACACTCAGTACTGAGCACTGTACTCCAGGAAAACCCAGTTATCTGGGACAGCAGCCCAGAGAGGCAGAACAATCCCTGTCCTTGAAGACACACAAAAGCTGACTGGATTATGCCCAGACCAACTGGACCTCACTTTGAATCTGGCTCTGGAGACTCCCCAATTGTCCTTTCACCCCATTATCCTCTGACTGTGGAACTTCACACCCCTGACACCTCAGGCAAGCCTCAATTGCACAGGGAACAGCAAGGCTCTTCCAGCCAGCCCCAGGGCACTCCCTGGAGCCCAGCTCTCCTCCTCAGCTCCCTGGCATGGGATTCCCACAGCACAGAACCTTCTGGCCCAGTCCCTGAGCTGGGTGCCTTTTACACACAGGAAAACAGCTCCTGTCTTGACAGCATTCCCACAGTCCTGCAGATAAGCCAGAGGGTGCCCCTGGAAAAACAATCTGCAGGAAAGCTGAAATGCTGGAGTGAAAGCCTGGCTGGTTTGCATTTGAATTTCAGTAAGAATGCACTTAGATCAATGTTTGGCTCCAAAAACCCTTCCAGGTTTGAAAGCAGCTCCTAAGAGCCTTGCTAAAGCAGTTTTTGGCAGTGGGGTGGTATCTACAGGAGAAACAACTTCCCGCTGATGGACACAGGATGGGAATTGCCCCTCCCTCACACCCAGACACACCTTGGGACTGCATCCTGTAAGGAGGGATTTCACACCTTCACCTGGAGATCATAATGGAAAACAAGGGCTTATAAAGCCACTTCATAACCTGGAAAATGTGCAGCATCTCAGATGTTCTGCTCAGGTGAGGCATTATGGGCTTTTGATGGGATTCCAGCTAATTCCACACACAAATCTGGCTCCAAGGCCTTTCCTTGCAAGCAGACTGTTACTAAGCCCTTCCACCAAAAGGCTGGATGCAGTGACTGACTGCATTCCTCCTGGCCAGGACTTTCTCTGGCCTCTTCTCCCTTGCTGCAAAGCTTGGCCCTCCCTAAGAATGCAGCACAAGGAGAGAGAGGACCATGCTGCAGGACATGGGTTGAAAGACGTTGGGTTTTGCTGCTTGCAGGTGTTTTCAGGGACCTGTTTTGAACTGAGATTATTGGATTTGCTTGGACATTTGTAGCCCCATATCCCCAAGAGTGTGCAGTAGCACAGGGGAGGGTAGTTCTGCCACCAGGGATCTCAGCCCTGAAATCCATGCTCAGGGCTTTGTGTTTCAGGACAGGCAGGAAAACAGGGAGGAGCAGAGGCAGCATCAAAGGGGCAACATGAGAGACTCCCCTTGGAATAATCTGTAGGCTCTTTCAGATTACACCTTCCAAATCCCTGGGATCAGTCAGAAAGAGGCTGTTTCCCCAAACCCTGACTCTGGAAACTACACCCAGTAACACTTTACAGAGATGGTTCAGCATGGCCCTGCCCTGGTTCCCCACAATGCAATAAAAGGGTGTGCTGGCAGCTCAGAGAATCCCCCATGGCATGTTCAGTTGTGGCTGGTGTCCTTTAAAGTAATCAGTGCATCCTCCAAAACACTGCCTGCATTCCCTGCTCCTGAAAACTGCCTGCTGGAAGTGCTAATGTGCTGTTAGACTCTGTGTGATGATTATAGATGATAAACATAATTATTTTGGGTCCTGATTGCCTCTGCTGTTTCCATTCTGTTGCTGATGTGTAAAGCAATCTCAGTGTTATCAGTTTTATGGGCAGAGTGTGGAGGTAGAGATTTATTCCTGAAGCCAAACCTTCAGGGAATAACTCCCCCTCCCCCCAGGCAGAGCTGTGCTGTGACAGATTCCTGCCTCTTGCAACGTGGAGTCTTTAAGATGTACCTGAGCACTGCCCAGCCCAGGTCAGAGAGTGATGGAGGTGAGCTTCCTCATCCAACTATAAATCCCAAGGGGAGGAAAGCACTGTTTCCCAATCCCAAGGGGAGTGGGAGTGATTTGACTGACCTCTGCCCAAAGCAGTGCTGTCAGGCAGGTACCACACAACTCAGGATTTCATGGAGATGAAGATAATTAAGTCTCCTAAAGCAACACAGTGGCCCATTCAACCTGGGAGTACCCTGTGTGAAGCTGGGGATGGGGGAGCCCTTCAGATTAGAACCAGAGATGCCTCAGGTTGGGATCCAGATCTCAAATCTCTGATTTTTGTTTTAAACTCCTAACTAATCCATCCTCCAAAAGAATGCAGTTGCTTCCCAGCCACGAGAATAAAGACAGCAGTGCTAAGCCCTATGGGGGGGATGTCATTGTCCCTTATAGAAGAGGGTGAGAGACAGGAGGCACATGTTGTAACAACTGTGGGATCTGCACAGGAGAAATAAATAAAGGATGGTCTACTCCTTGTGTTCCATCATCTCTTTGCTGTCATATTGTCCTGTTTGTATCCTTGGGCTGTGAACTCCCTCTCCTACTATCCCTGCCACATCCTGAGAGAGATGGAAGTGCAAGTTCTGCACAGCCTGTACGGCATCTTAAACTTTCCTGGCAGTGCAAGAGGAAGGGGTTATTGGGAGAAGGCTGAGAGGCAGAAGGAATAGTGGGATTGGCAGATTTTAAGCTCCCCAAGCAGCCCTGCTTCCCTCTCCACTAACCCCATCATGACCTGGCTCCACAGAGACAGCCACTGCCTGGAAAACAACCCGCTCTTTAAGTTTTATTATTAAATAAATAAATCCAGCCAGCTATCACAAGGCAAGGAAAGGCCTGGAGAAGCCAGAAAAGCTCCAGTGAGAGCAGGTAACCAGAGACGTGTTTAGCACAGAGCAGAGACAAGGCTCCTCACACGAGCAGGCTGCCCCACAAACACCCCCTGGCCTGGCTGGGCTGTGCAGGGCATTTACATGCACAGGCAGGGCGACGCCGAGCCCTGGCTGCTCAACAATCAACTTTTATTCTCTGCAGACCAGCAAAGCCAAGATTTCAGTAAACACACAACCCCAAAAATGCACCTGCGGATTGGGCAGAGCAGAGCCCCTGCTCTGCCTGCCAAACTACAAAGCCCTGCTCCTCTGGGTGGTTTCACAGTGAGGTTTCTGTGGGGAGGAAGTGTTTCCAGTGGTCAGGGCAGGGAGTGGGGCTCCGGGAGACCTGGATCCCATCCCTGGCTCTGGGAATCTGGAAAGCTCTGGTTGCAGGAAATCTCACACTCAGGAGCCACTCTCCCCCTGCCCATCCCTCCTTGCTGAGGCACAAAACACTGCTCTGAAGGGGAGGCTGATAACACTGCCTGACCTTGCAGGGTGTTGTGGTGCTGGGTGATTGATGCCTGAGAGGCTGTCAGAGCTCTGTGGATTAAAATCTCTCTGGAAGGCACTGGAGATGTGCACATACGGGTGCAGACACGAAAGAGGGAGACATACAGCTCACACACACTCTGCTCCCCTCCCTGCCTGCAAATCTCCACACAGACTTGCTGGGACCTCTACTCCTGCATTTAAATATTTACAAGATGGGTCTGCAGAAAGCGTGGGGTTTAGAGCAGAGCAGCCAACACTCAGCTCAAAGCTGCCTTCACAAACCCAGCCTGGTGCTTGGGCTGCCCAGACTCAGACCCAGCTCTCTGCTTTTACTCACAAAACCAGGCCAGTGGGAAGCCTGAGCCCATGGCCTGCCCAGCCCTGCTCAGTTTGGCCAGGCTGGAACCTGGGACCTCCCCTGGCCCTTGCCATGCCTCCCTCTTCCTTCCACCCTCCATGTCATTCACATGCTGCTTGCCCCATCTTTCACCTCATTAATGAAGATACTAAAAAAGCTCATCCCTGATCCCTGTGGCATGCCTTTGGAAAAGCACCTCTTTGAGCAGCTCCCATCACCTCCTCAATAGCAAGGATCTTGCCTGGAGGTGTGCAGAGCTCCCAGAGCAGCTCCTTTGCCCCTGGGGAGAACCCACCAACTGCACCAACAGTTTCTATGACAATTTTAAAAAGGAAGCCAGAAGGAACAGCACACTCTCACAGGATGGCTCTGTGTTGAGCTGCTGTGTTGGGCTTGGCTGTTTTCAGTATTTTATCTAGCTTTTGGGTTCCCTTCTTGTCCTAAACAGATCTGGACACTGTTAGCCTTTCTAAAGCTTCTTTTACCTTGTTGGCTGTGTTTCAGAAATAGGTGGCATGAGTCAATCACAGAGGACCAGTTTAAAACATTGTAAGCTACTTCCCTCAAGTGGAGGGAATAAAAATCACTCAACTGTGTGTCACAGGCTTTGTGTGTACCTCAGGTAGGAGGAAGATAATGGGAGATGGACACCTGCACGAGGCATAACCTACCAACCTGTCTGAAAGGTGTTAGGATAATAAAAACATTGCCAGTGATAGAGCAGAATAAACTTTCCCACTGTACAGACCTCAGGGCACACGGGGGGGCACCCTTTGTGTCAGATCCCAAAGGGGCAGCACTCTGAGAGCCCAGCAAGCTCCCACATGGACAGCTCATCTCCATCCATGCCCAGGTTCTGGGAACATGCTGAATGCAAGCTGAGTGACAAGTGCTCCTACACAGCAGTTCAGCACAAATGGAAGAGCCTGCTTAGAAGCAGATTGAGGGGTGAAAGACCTGAGTGCTGTGGAACAAAGCTTTCCTGCTTCCCAGAGCTGGGGCTGGAGGCAGGAGGGGATGGAGGGAACCAGGCCCAGCTGAGGGAGCTGGCAGAACTGGGCAGTGGGACCTGCACTCACCCCGAGGCTCTGTTCATCTCGTGGTCGCTGTTTTCCTCAGAGAAGCCAATGAAACAGGAACAAAGAAACCTCATTTCACTGTAGTTCTACAGTTGTGGAGAAAGCAGCCCAGCTCCAGCCTCTTCCCTGTGCTGTGAGCAGGAGGATGTTTCATCTCCTGCAAATGGAAAGAGATAAGAGGGGTTTACTGTGAGGCAGGATTTGTTTCTGATCAGTCCGACAAAGGGACACACAACCCATTTATTACTGGAAATTAATTGTGCCTTCAATGCAGATGCCTGCAATTACTTCTGTTAAATATTATCTTTAATTAACTGTAAAATATATAATTAATAAACTTGCCCCCTCATTTTTGTTAAGTTTCACTGCTAAGACCTTATTACTGAAATAAATCTTCCCAGCAGTGCACGTTGACAGAACAGAGGAAGGTGCACGCCTCTAGCACAGGATAATTTCCGCATGGGAAGTGGAATTAGGAGGGAGGAATAATCACCTCTTTTCGTGGCTAGGACTGTAGAGACACCCCAATCTGCCACCAGTTGTTTCAGCTTGTGCTGCTTGGAAGCAGGCATGGAGAATCTGCTTTGGCTGGCAGGGATGGCTCGCTCTGAAAGCTGTCGGGCAGATGCACGCTCGTCTTTCAAGCCTGGAGAAACAAAAAATAAAATTCCTTTTTTGATTTACAGTCTATTGAAGAAGTTTTCTGGCTGTAAAGCTGCACAGAAAGACCTCAGTGGTAAGGCTCATTCTTTTAGAAGCCCCGTGCTGCTCCAGCTCTCAGTGCTGTACTAGAGCTGCATGACTGATTTGCTTCCCATGTACATCAGAACTGTTTGGATTCAGGGAGGTTTGGGGGTGGCTCTTAAACCATCCCAATTAGAAACACTTCAAAAACATTGCTGAAATTTGACTCCCAGCATAAAATTCCCCTTAGACTTTGTCTCCACTTGAGATCTTTACCTCAAGTTTGTTCATTGCCAGATCAACCAGGGGTAATTAAAATATTTCCAAAGGCTGTTTTGGGCAACGCTTTTTGCCTTGCTGCAGGTGACAAATGTTCATGGTTTGCCTGGGGCTGATGTTCCCTCCTGCCTGAGCTGAGCATGCCAAACCCAGAGGAATGCCTGCTCCATCACCATCCTCCCTGCTGGGGGAAGGTGGCACAGGGACCCAGGGACTGCTGGCACGAGGGAGGAGTGTGCAAGCACAGAGATGCAGCTCCTGGCTATGGAGAGGCATAAACAGGCACACAGGAGCTGAAGGGCTGTCTGGCTTTTAAGGAAACCCTACAATTTCCCTGCTTTGGAGGGACTGGAATGGCCCACAACCACTGTGTTAGCCCCCAGCAGAGCCCACAGGCTGCAGAGCCACAGCCTGGCAGTGTCAGTGCAGGTGAACTTCAAAAACAGAACCACTGAGGCTGGGAAAGACCTCTGGGATCACCAAATCCAGTGCTCCACCCAGCACCACCACCACAGTCACACCTAAACCATATTCTCAGGTGCCATATGCACGTATTTTTCCAACACTTCCAGGGATGGTGGCTCCACCACTTTCCTGGACAGGCTGTTCCAACGCCTCATCACCCTTTCTGTGGAGAAATTTTTCCTCATATCTGGTCTAAACCCCCCCTGGCACAATTCTTCCTTCAAGGCCATGGTTTGGTCCCAGTTGGAGCTATTTCCCAGAATCACTGAGGTTGGAAAAGCCCTCCAAGACAATCAAGTCCCATCTATGACTGATCCCCACCTTGTCACCAGTCCAGAGCAATGAGTGCCACGTCCAGGCATTCCTTGGACACTTCCAGGGATGGGGACTCCACCACTCCACAGGCAACTCATTCCAATGTCTGACCAACCCTTCCATGAAGAAGTTCCTTTTGATGTCCAACCTGAAGCTCCCCTGGCACAGCCTGAGGCCTTTTTCTCTCTCCTTAGCAGAGAAGGTGAAGGGTTCTCCCCTTAACCACTGTACCAAGGATTTGGCAATGAGATGAACTTGGGGAGAGGGTGTCAGTTCCTGGCCATCTACTGCCACTTTGTCACCTCATTTTGCAGGTGTGGGCAGACTAAAAAGGGCTCTGTGGGCTGGAAATGCTGGAAATGCACAACTCCTGACTCAGAGCAGGTCCTGTCTCAAAAAACCATACTGGAGAACCTCACCCTGCTACAGCCCTGAGTCTAAAGAAAGGGCTCCATTCTCCACTTCATTTAACTACCACTTTAAAATGGTGTTGGACAAATGTTAAAACAGCCAGCCAATTTGATTACACAAAAATTTTAGAGTCAGCAAATTATCTAGTGAAATGATGCATATAGAAATGTTAATTCAACAGCAACCAAAACCTTCCACATCCCTTAACATCTAAAGATGATAATTCTACACAAAGACAAGAGAGGGCTGAGAATACTGACCTTGCTGGAGAAAATACAGGAATATTCTAGCTCTCACCTACACTGTACCCTATATGCAATGATATAAATAGCAGGGACTGAGGGAGAGTTTAGAAGTTGGTTTGGGCTGGAAGCTCTGAAATAACATTATTTGCCCTGGGTTTGCTGGGGGAGAGGCTCCTGTATCAGCCCATTCTCACCGTGTGCCTCTCTGCAGAATCTTTCTGTATAAAAGTCTAATTTTCCTGCTCTATACAAAGCAAAAGGGTATTTTACTGTGACTTTTATTTTATTTTACACTCCTACCCTCGGCAGTGAGGACCCTTTGTGCACACACCCAGCTCTGCCCACTCCCAGGCATTTCATTCCTCAGGATCCCCACTGGGCCAGACCAGGAACACTGGAGAGGGAGAATGGAAGAGTTAAGCAACTTAACTCTCTGGCTCTCGGGCTGGAGAAGGGGAGGGAGCAGGGAGGCAAAGCATCTGGCTTCCCTGCTTCCCTAACACCCTGGCGGGAAGGCTGCTGTCAATTCTGCCTTCTGCCTTGTTGGAAGAAAGTAGAAGTGACAAGAGGCCTTCCAGGCAGCCAGCCAGGAACCAGAAATTCAATTGAGCTACCTCCTGAAACTGGACCTTTTTTTGGAGAACCTTTCCCTGAAATTGTTTTGACTTAAAAAAAAAGGACTGTCATCGCAGTCCAGGGCCGATTCATCACCCCTGGTCTCCTGGCTCTCCTTGCCTCCATGCAAGCAGATTTGCACAAAAGGATTTCCATTTTCTGGGCTGCTCTACAACCAGCCTCACCCACAATAAATACACAGACACATAAATATGCACACACACACACACAAACACTGTTATTTATAGGTACAGGCTCTGCCACAGACAGACGCACGCCCGGGTGTGTTCTTTGCTGTGGAACACGAGGGCTGCAAGCACCACAGCAGCTGAATTTACTCCACACTCACAGCTCAGGAAGCAGAGTGTGGGCCATACGGGCTGTCCCAGGGGCTTAGACCAACTGGTTATTGGCTGGTGCTGTTGTTGCTCTAACAAGCCCCTGGATATACGCAGGGGCTGCAGAGAAATGCAGCTGGAGGAGCCTCTCCCTGCCAGCAGCAATCTGTCACTGTGCACTCACACTCGCCCTGTGCAGCACAAAAGCTGCACGGCAGTGTCAGCACAAAGGTCAGGCTGCAGGTAGGCTGGGGGGTGTGTTGGGGAAGATGAAATAGGAGAGCCTTATAGATATGATTACCTTGCAAAAGATGCTGAAAATATGGAAAGTAGAATCAAAATTGGGATGAAGACAAGGTTTGAGCTGAAGAGTAACTAAGAAACAATGGCAGAGCTGGCTGAAGGGAATCCTCCTTCTTGATAGAACAATGCCCTCTGCCCAGGCAGGGCCAAAGGGCAGAGCAAACCCTGCCTGCCTGGGAGAGATTCCCAAAAGCAGTTTTTTAAGGTGATTCTTATAGGTTGCATGTAAATGTTGTAGGGTTTGTAGCTTGTCTCAGATTGGTTAAAGAGAATTAGAATATTCAACAGAGAAGATGATTTATTGTATTGTAAACAGCAAATCGACCATTTTACTCTCTTTTTGCCCCTTTCTCTCTCTTTCTCTGGCCTGCTCTGAGCTGTGTCTTGCAGCCCAGCAGCCTCTCACACCCACGCTCTTTCCCAATAAACTCCCATGCTCTAAACCCATCTTTAGAGATCTCTGGTTTCTATTTTACCCTCATAACCAAACCCCACAGAGTTCAATCCTACAGGGGTTCTTCATTTCTGGGAACGTGCAGCCAGCTTGAGGCACCGTCTGGATGCTGTAGCAGGAATTTCAGCCTCACAGATGCCTGGCTATAATTTAAAACAAGGCAGCATTTCCATTACAAACCCCGTTTGTCCCTGTGGATTTATACCTCAGCTATTCAGCTCCACTTTGGGGTGGACCTTCTTCACATTTTTTCCTGCACAACATTTAAATCCAGCTCAGCCTCTGTTGGTTGTGAGATGGAGAAGGAAATTACATATGCACACAAACACGAGCACACACAAAAAGCTTACACAAACATATGCCCGCAGAGAGATCTGTCACAAAAAACCAGACAAGCCAATGCAAATAAGCTCGATTTTAAGAGTGAATTAATTTGACTTGATTATTCTAAATTATTAACAAGTTTCAGCAACCTTAGAATGCAATAACCACACTTGAGCTTTTATCTAGGTTAAATGGAAACAGATAAATTACACTGATAGAGATGATATCAGTATAAATCTGTGACAGCAAAGTTGGAGGCACAAACCCACTCAGAGCCCCTCTCCTTGCAGCAGTGTGTTAACAACTCCTGGATGCTTCCCCTCCCCTGAAATATTCCAGTGCAATGAATCACCCACGAGAGAGCCAGAACCCCCTGTTTCCCTGGCTGCCAGGTGAAACCTGACCTGCACAGCACTCCTGCCTGTTTATGACTTGCTCTGCCTTAGAAAGCCCATTTTGTTAGGGTTTTTTTAACTCTCTATCGATTCTGCTTTGATGTAGTCCAGTCAAGCACATTGACAGAAGCAATTTATGTTGGCCAGTGCCTCCAGTTCCAGGAAAGCCTTCCTGGCATATGAAAAGGGTTAAGCACCTGGCAAATACCATACAGGTTATCCAGTTATCCCAGATTACCAGGTTCATGCAATCCAAGCCCAGGCCTGAGATGAGGAATGACATCCTATTCCTCCCACTCCCAAGCAGAAATAGGTATGATTCTCTCTATGATCACTTCCTCACACCACAGAAACATTAGGAAATGTGACAAGGATTTTCTCAGTCTTAAAAGGAAAAAGCTCTAAGTGGCCACTGGAAGGAGATGAGCATTTCCTCATTCCTTCTGATGGCACAGAAACCAATCCTGGGGCACCAGAACTGCCACTGGTACCCTGGAAAATTTAAGATGCCCCTCTTCACATTTCTGAGCAGGTGTGCAAATGCAATTTGTTCCACAAAGATCTCAATGAGGCAGTTAGGAATACCATGGATTTATCCCATCAGCTGGAGACACTGCTGGTATCCACATCATATGCTGTATTCCCTCTTCCTTTCCTGGTTTCACACCCAGACCTTGTCCCTAGGGCCGGGGAAGCCCTGACCAAGAGCATCACTCAGGGAAGACAAATAGTAGATGTTTAGGTGGCTCCTAAGTGCAACCTAACAGTTGCCTTTCCTCTTGCTAAGAGGGCAGAGGAGGACAGCTGAGAGCTGCAGGGATTGGAAACTCAGCTCAATTTAGCCACAGGGCAGTTTAAAGTGCCTGTTGCATTTTTCATCTAAGTACAGCAAATCCCCTCACTAAGCACCAGCTCAGGTGGCCGTAACTCCTGGAATGCTAACTGGGAGCAGCAGCAGGTATTGGACAGGCCATGCATCAGGCAGAGCAGGAGCAGCTGGAGAGGGACACTGCCCTTCCAGGGAGGAGATGCCACCTGTCAGCAGCACCCGCTGCTCCAGAGGCATCCAACCATGCTGGATTGTCATTCATCCAAAGCTTCCCACAGCACCAAGCACGGATAGGGTTTCATTTCTCAGCAGCTGGAGCTCCAGGAAAGGGAAGTCTCTCTGCAGGGATGAAGATGGGGGGGGATCAGAGAGACATTTCTGCAGTCATGACACAGCAGAGAAGGCCATCGGGCACCTTCTGTGCCAATGGAGACTTGGGTGCTGAAAATGCAGCTCAGCTCTTACCAAAGGAAAAGAACACAAAGGAAACATGGCTTTAAAACTCGTCTGGACCTGCTGCCTCCCAGGCTGCCAGGCTCCCAGGGAGCCCCTGCTGCAAGAAGGAGGACAAGGCAGATTAATTTGCCATGAGGCCATGAGTACCTAATTTAGGGCTCTTCATTTATCAGAGGAAGAGCTGCAGAGCCTCCTGTCTTCTCACAGAGAGCCCTGCCCAACATCAACAGGAGGTTTCCTCCTCCATTCACCCATTCACCCATCCCTCCATCCATCCATCCCTCCATCCATCCATCCCTCCATCCATCCATCCCTCCATCCATCCATCCCTCCATCCATCCATCCATCCATCCCTCCCTTCTTCCATCCATCCATCCATCCCTCCATCCCTCCCTCCATCCATCCATCCATCCATCCATCCCTCCATCCATCCATCCATCCATCCTTCCCTCCATCCATCCCTCCCTCCATCCATCTCTGTCCATCCATTCCTGTACATCCCTGTCCATCCATTTCTGTCCATCCCTCCATTCCTCCCTCCATCCATCCATCCATCCATCCATCCCTGTCCATCCATCTCTGTCCATCCCTCCATCCATCCATCCCTGTCCATTCCTCCATCCATCCATCCCTGTCCATCCATCCATCCATCCATCCCTGTCCATCCATCCATCCATCCATCCATCCATCCCTGTCCATCCCTCCATCCCTTCATCCCTCCACCCATCTCCCCTGAGCTCCATGGGCAGCTGGCAGGCCCAGGGCTGAGTGTGGCAGCCAGGCTGGAGCACAGGCAGCCAGGACCAGGGAGAGGAGCT
Source organism: Petroica traversi (assembly GCA_025920805.1). Taxonomy (NCBI): domain Eukaryota; kingdom Metazoa; phylum Chordata; class Aves; order Passeriformes; family Petroicidae; genus Petroica; species Petroica traversi. Next base: position 1,029,119 of record JAHLSL010000053.1, on the reverse strand, counting down.
GCAGCAGCCCTGGGTGAGCCATGATGGACACAGGGTTTGGTGTGTGGCTCCTCCAGGATCCCCCAGAGCTCCCATATGGCAGCTCCTGAGTGCTCAGGACCACTGGCATTCCCTGCATCCCACCCAGGAGTTGTGAAGCTGTCACTCACTCAGGCTGTCCCCAACAGTGCCAGCAGACCTCAGAGCACTGCCTGCTCTCACCTGACTGGCATTTTTGGATGCTGTTACTGAGAGGCATTTTTGGAGCTTTGGGACCTGCCGAGGAGAATGAGGCCAAATTCCCAGCCTTTCTGCCTCCCCACTTCTGCCCTGCTTTCTCTTTTCTGGAAAGTTTTCCCATGCTAAGTATAGTTCCTGACAGGTGCATGACCAGAGGGGACTGTCAGGGTGCAGCTGTCCCCACAGAGGCCTGGATCCATCTCCATCTGTCTCACTGGAGCTGTCCATGCTGCCTGGCTGAGCTCTGAGCTCTTTGGACACGGGATGGGGGAGCATCAGGGATGCAGGCAGGAAATACACGTACACACACACGCACAGGGAGGAGGTTTATTCCAGGGAATGCCACAAACAAAGCCTCTGACATCAAACTAATGCATCCTTTGAGGCTTTCAAGACCCCTTGGCACACACAGGCAGGCTGCCAGCTAACTCATCTCTCTGCCTTGCCTGATGCCAAGGTCAAGCTTTAAAGGAAAGCTGGCTGCCCTGTAGTCCCCTGTGCCTCATTTGGGGATGCCACAAACCTCGTAAGGATCAGTGACAGAAAATATTTGACTGGGGCCGAGGCCAGTGAGATGCCTGAAGTGGCTCTCTTGCCCAGCCAGCTGCCAGTCCTGGCTCTCATCCTGCCAGCCCCACACCACCCCTTCCAGCTGGGAACCAGTGCTGGGGCTGCAGGTAACCCAAGGCAGGGACACAGGGAGCTGGGATCCCTGTGTCACACCCCAGAGTGGACACTGGACATCAGGAGGCACCTCCACCTGCACAGTGGTGACAAGGTGTCCCAGTCTGTAGGGGACAGGTGCTGGGGTGACCCTCCTGGGTACTGAGTTGATCACTGTGTAGAGGATAGAAAAATATGGGCAACAGGGAAAAGTGACAACCTTGCTCACAAACTAAAGGTGCTTCCTACCTCTAAGGTGTCCTGGAATAATTCCAGGCTGATAGGACATGAAATAAGTGTTTTGCAACAGCCCAGCAGGTGTTGCAGCAGGAACAGCTGATCTGCTTCACAAATCTGGGTCCTGGGACGTGTGCTGTGCTAACAGGCTGGCTTGGCTTAATGGGAAGGTGATGAAAATCATCTTGAGGGAATAGGATGGCACCATGACATCAGCACCACTGCAAGAACAAAGCAGGAGGTTTCTGCAGTCACACTGGGCCACCACAGAATGTTCCCACATGGCCACAGAGTCCCACATTTGGATTTGGAGAACCCAGAGCCCAACTCCCTGCTCAAGTTGCAGGAAACTGAGCCACAACCAGCCCTTAAAATCTGACTGGGGCTCAGTGAAGGGATGGGAGGGGCTGGGTGAGATGGATGTGTATAAATCCTTGGCAGAGGGAAAATCTCTTCTTTAATTCTCTGTTCAAATGAATGTTGAAATGAAAACACACTGCTGATAGCAATCCAGTCACACCCGCCTCAAAGGAAGAACCCTGTATCCTGGGATTTGGGTTGACTTTCCTTCACCCTTTCACAACAACTCTTTTCAGGCAGAAGTGCTGACTGAAGCTCTCTGGGTCTCCAAAGACCATTCCATCAGCTCAGTGCTGCTGGGGCTGCCAGGCTGAGTTATCACAGGTCCTGCCCTCCCCTGCCATTAATACCTGCTCACCAAGGGAGCCCTGGCCAGCCCAGGCAGAGAAGGGCAACCCTGAGCTGCAGGAGTCTCCCACAGTAAGAAGGAGGCATCAAAGGGAAAAAACAGAAGAAAATAAATATACGCCAGGCATCTCTGGATAGTCTTAATGGAGCACAGACAGCCCCAGGAAAGGGAATGAATTACTGGGAGTCATGAACTTTCCAGCTCACATTCCCCAAGGAGCTGCAGACACACCTCATGCCCTGAGCCAGTGTCCCACAGCACTGTGTCCCAGTCTGGGGTCTCTTTCTGTCCCAGTCCAACCCTTTCCTGCCAGGAGAGGGTCACACTCCTGTCCTGCTGTCACCTATGTGACTGTGCCAGGTAACACCTGTAAATCATCTTTCTACCAAAGCCCAGAGTAAACCAAGACAGAAGCAACACCCAGCACCTCAGGAGCACAGCTGGAACATCTGCAGCATTCTGCAGTCCCCTGCCTGGCCAGACACAGGACTGGAAAGGATTTTCTGCTGAAAAACCCAAGATATGGATAAAATTATCTTTGTTTTTGGTTTTAATACCAGACCTCGAGTGCCTTAGCCCCAGGATTCGTGTGAGCACCCCAGCAATGAGCACAGGCACCCCCTGAACACTGCAGAACTGAGCAGGACCAAACACAGGAGCAGGGCTTTGTCCCTGCCTGGGGACACCAAGCACCACAAACCCAGCTCAGGGATCTCAGCAGCCTTGGTCAAACCTCCTGCCTGCACTTTACCATTCAAACAACAATCCGGGGTGGGGGGGGTCTGATGGGCTCCATGGATTAGAGCTGGTGAATTAAGAACCTCTAAAGATATTATCCAGGATCAGCCCTGGGAGCCCCAAAGCACCCAGGGCCACAAATTTACTACAAAGCCTTCAGAAACAGGGTGTTCTTCAGTCCCCAGCTCCTGGGGCCCTGTGTCTGCATGCAAAATTCCACTTTTGTTACTGCAAAAATGGCATTCTGGGCTCCCACAGCTGAACAGTCTGAGAATGCAGCTAAAGGATTAAACCCCTCCTCCCTAGACCTACAGTAAATAAAGAGAATTAAAGCAGTTCTGCAAACTAGAAGGATTTGAAGCCAATTTTGTGACTGTATCAGGCAGTTCTGCCATTCTTTGTACTTAAGAGAAGCAGAGCAGAATAAAGAGATTGACCAGAGGACTTGGATGGCTCCCTCCAATGTGGAGAATTCTGGCAGAGAGGAGGCAGAGGGAACAGGAGCAGATATTTGAGAGACATTTACAAATGGATTTCTGAGCCAAAATTTCCCCTCAGTCGAGCCTGCACATCTCTGCAAACATACCTGGCCTCTGCACTGTGGGTTGAGCACAATTTAACCTGGAGTCTGAACAATGGGATTAAGCACTGGATCAGCAGAAAAATGGCTGCAGATAGCTACAATTGCTATCGGTGAGTGATTGTTTCCCTGAGCCACATTGTGTAAGTGTCGGTGCCTTTGTGAGATTTAACGGCCCAATTATCCCAGGCGGTGTCACCTCCTCCCCTTCTGCACGCCCAGACCTGCTCTCCTGCCTCCATTCCCCTCTCCTGTTCTGCCAGCAGGCAAACACACCTTTGCTGCTCCTTCATGGGTGGTAACTTCTCCCATGCCCAGGGACGGGGGGCTGGGGATGCCTGACCAGTGGAAGAGGTGCTCTCTGGTGTAGATTGAACTCTGTGGGGTTTGGTTATGAGGGTAAAATAGAAACCAGAGATCTCTAAAGATGGGTTTAGAGCATGGGAGTTTATTGGGAAAGAGCGTGGGTGTCAGAGGCTGCTGGGCTGCAAGACACAGCTCAGAGCAGGCCAGAGAGAGAGAGAGAGGCAAAAAGAGAGAGCAAAAAAAGGCTGATTTGCCGTTTACAATACAATAAATCATATTCTCTGTTGAATATTCTAATTCTCTTTAACCAATCTGAAACAAGCTACAAACCCTACAGCATTTACATGCAACCTATAAGAATCATCACATTACCATATGGGGTTATATTTTAAACCTTAAAAAACTGCTTTTGGGAATCTCTCCCAGGCAGGCAGGGTTTGCTCTGCCCTTTGGACCTGCCTGGGCAGAGGGCATTGTTCTATCCAGAAGGAGGATTCCCTTCAGCCAGCTCTGCCATTGTTTCTTAGTTACTCTTCAACTCAAACCTTGTCTTCATCTCAATTTTGATTCTACTTTCCATATTTTCAGCATCTTTTGCAAGGTAATCATATCTATAAGGCTTTCCTATCTCACCTTCCCCAACACTCTGGGATGGGTATCTCATCCCCAAGGTGGCTATTTGGAAAAGGTGGCTATGGGTGTAAATCTAAGTTTTTACTTAATAAGCAAAAATCTAATTTAAAAATTCTCATTAGTCATGCCAAGCTGTCTTCCCAAACATCACATCATTATCCTGGTCTCAGCAGCTCCAGCCTCTGTCACAAAGCACCTGCTCAGCATCCCAGCAGCTCTACCTAGCACCCACAGCAAGAGCTTGGCTGGGATGTCCAAGGAAGAGAGGATTACAAAGTGCTTCTATCACTTTGTGATTGAGGTTACACCAGCCACAGATCAACCAGTCTCCTATTAGCCCCACAATCCCTGCTAAGGAATATCCAGTAAATACTCCATAGGCAAAGAAACCTATCTTCTGTAAGTGGCTGCTGTAACACCTGAGCCAAAAGCCCACAGAGCTGTGGCAATGGGCAGTGCTGCTCCCCACCATGGCAGGGTCAGGCCAAGGGAGAGTTAATCACACAATCCGACAATGGTTGGGCTGGAAAGGACCTGAGCTCATCCAGTTCCATCCCTGCCAGGGGCAGAGACACCTTTCACTGGGCCAGTTTTCTCAAAGCCCCATCCAACTCGGCCTTGGACACTTTTAAATTAATTCCAGAGTTCAAGAAGTGGCAGGCACTGGCATGGGGAAGGGCAAAGCTCCTTTTCTGCTCTCCTAAGAGCAGCCTGCAGCACGTCAGCCAAGACTGTCAACTCCTCATCAGGATATCAAAAAAGTACAATAACAACCACAATTAGAGAGTTTCACTACAGGATTGGACATTTATGTGCACAAGAACAGCATCTGCAGGGACTCCAGCTCCAGTGACAATCAGAGCAGCTCCTGCCTCTGCTCTGTGGGGTAGGAGCTGCTGCCAGCTGGGGTCAGGGGGGGGATCTCCCCTCACAGGGTAGTATTACACAATTATGGGATTTTTATGCCTTCCTTTAAGGCATCCGGCTTGGCTTCTGGTGGAGACAGGATACAGGGCTGGAACTTCTATTGGTCTGTTCAGCTCAAACAGTTTTTATGTTCTAATACAAAATTAATGGTTCTCTCACTGAGACTCCATGAGGCAAAGCTGCCTGCTCCAGGCATTCCAACTGGCAGAGCAAAAGTGGGGCTGAAGACTCATTCCTTCCCAATGCTCCTGGAGGGAACACATCCCTCAGCCCCCATGAGGCTCACTGACTCACCCACACCAGCACAGTCCCCCCAAACACTCTGGAGCTGATGCTGAACCCTGATGAGCTGCAGTTCAGAGCTCCCATGCTCAGGGATCCCTCACCCTCCTGCCTGCTCTGCCAGGGATGAACAAATCCCTGCAGCATCAGCTGCAATGCAGGTGGGTTGGAGGCACTTAAAACCTGACTGTGCCACCTCTTCAGCAGCCCCTCCTGCTGCCTGTCAGGTTAGGCAGGAACAGCTGTCTCAAAAACTGCATTTCTGGATTCACACAGAGGTTCCTTCTGATTGTATGGAACAGCACCTCATTCATCATTCAGAGAGACAGACACAGCCACTCGTCTTCACTCGGTGACACCTTTTATCTACAAACACCTAGACTGACTCACAGCCACCCTGTGAACCCGTCAAGAACTTTTTGCCATGCCAGGAGCATGTTTTCCTGCCTCACACCCAGCACAGTGCTGGAGGCTGGAAGAAATGCTCACTCCCATGAGGACTTTTCCAAGGATTTTCTGAGCAGACACTGTGCCTCTAGTGACTGGAGCAGGCTGATTTTGTGGAGCCGATTATTTTGGTATCCAAGTGGAAGCTGAGCTCTGCAATTGCCATGTGTGTGGCTGGCTTGTGGCTTGCCCTGAGGGAATCCATGGCACTGCTGGGAATTCTGAGCCCAGAGTCCTGACTCAGGCATTCTGCAAAACCACAGGGCCTGCTGCTTCCAGGCCCATCTTTGTGCTCCTGAGTCTCTGCTGGGGCCAGCAAAGGGATGGAAAAGGCAGGATTGGAACTTCTGGATCCCCAGCAAGGAGAGATGTGAGCAGCAGTCATCTCCCACAGCTTCTTCCCTTTGGATTTGTATCCAGCTGTGAAACTGCAACAACTTCCACCACCCTCCTCTCCCACCTGATCCTCTCCAACACATCTCCACCTCATTGAAGGCTGCCACAGAACTCCTCTGCCTCCTCCAAGCCACTGTCACAAAGTGAATAATTGTGCATTGGTACTTATAGGGGAGCTTTCAGACACGTAGCTCAATTCACTGGGAAAGAGGACTAAAATATTAGGCCCTGACTCTGAAATAGGGAATTTCTCTTGGTGGCCCTTAGACCTCAGGGACCAACTGACCACACAGAACGATGAGGCAGAGGACCAGCGTCCCTGAGCCCATCCTGTGGCACCAAACACTCCTGCTCTGATCACAGCACTCTGCTGAACCCTTCCTTCAGCCCCAGCTCTGTCTGTCTAGGGCAACAATGTCCTTATTCCTAGAGGGATGTTGACCAAATCATAAAGATGTAATGACATTGTCTGGACTGCCACGCTGATCAATGCCTTTCATGCAAAATTATGCTTCCTGCAACCAATAAATATTGATCCTTTTTGTTCCTGTGCAGCACTGCAGTAAAGAGTGACTTAAATGTCTGCCAGCTCTGAGCTCCTGCCATCGTTTTCCAGCCCCCAGCTCCCTGGCAGGATCCCTCTGCATTTCTTACTGACACTGGTGCCAGTGCCTGATCCCAAGGAGGGCACAGCACCTCCATGAACATCCACCTCCCTCTGTTCTTCTGTCCTTTGAATGGTACTTATGTTACAGGGGTTCATGGGAAGCAGCAGAAAACAAATGGAATTGGAGGGAGTGCTGGAGAAGGGGAACAGGGTCATGTCCTGGGCACATTTAGGATAATAAACAGGAGGAACCAGGCCAAGTGAGAACAAATAGAAACATTTACCACTGCTTGGCAGGGGAATCGTGTAAGTGCTAATGGGCTTCGTTCAGACTCCTTAAATCAAAGCTCTGGGCTCTGGCAGCCAGGTTTGCTGACAAACCTTGCTGGACACAGGGATCCATTCAGCCCTGAGGAACGGCTGGGCTCCATGAGGCAGCAGCCCTGCTCTGTTTGCTCCTCTTCTGGAGAGGGGTCAAGCAGGACCCTGCCCTTCACACCCACACTGCAGGGCCCAGCAGCCACAGCTCTGGCTGCTCCTGTCTGCACACGGGATCCCAGAGTGATGTGATGCACCCCTCGGGTTGGGTCCTGGGACCCTCTTTTCTCCAGGTCTCACTCCATTGCCTCTCCTCCTCCCATCTCCCCACCCCCAACGGGAAGAGGAGCCTTTCCCAGTCTCCCAGGAGCACAGAGAAGGGAGCTGTCCCGGAGAGCACAAGGTGTGAACTCAGAGCTGGGGCTGCAAACGGATTGATGATGACAGGCAGAGGCCTGGCTTCAGTCACTGCTGCCTGGCAGCCAGGCACTGACTGTATTATGCACTACAAATATTTTGGGAGCACACTGCCTTCCTTTGCTGAAGGGATTCAAACCCCTCGTGAGCAGAGTTCAGCTGCAACGCTGAACCACAAAGCAGGAAAGGCCAAAGGTCCATAGCGCTCTGTGCAACCTCAGTGAAACGTGTCCTGCAGACAGCAGAGTGCTGAGAAAGCTTTTAAGGCAAAAAACCCTACAGATAAATACACTGCCTCTGGATTACAGAGCTTAAAATATGATGGCATCTCCCCCAGATGGTGAATGGGTTCCCTGAAGAGCTCCCTCAGTTCTGAGACTCTCCCCTCCCCATTCCCCTCCTGGGAGAATTGGAAAGGCAAAGGGCTGCTGTTCCAGCAGATTTGCAGGAGTGGGAGTTGAAGAATCAATGAAGCTCTGAAAGCCAGTGGGGAAAGTCATTCTGCACCTTCCTGACACCAGGAATAAATGATTCAGCGGGAAAGGAAAAAAAAAATCCAACAACCCTCAAATGAGGCTGGAATTACCCTCTGGAGAGATATTTCATCTTGAGGAATTGTGTTTGCTGCAGCGTTCATCTCACTGAGCCACAGCAAGGCTTTAATATCCAGCAAAAGGTCAAACCTAAATGGGAATTGCCAGAGCCTGCCAGAGCTCCTGCCTGCACACGAGCTCCCAACCCTAACACACACCAGCTACACCCAAGCTGAGGCCTGAAACAGGGAATGGAGCTGAGCTGGACCATGTAAAAGATCCCTTCCAGATGGGATCCCAGACACAGCTCAGCCCTGCACTCACTCACAAAAGGAACAGACCTGCCTGCCTGAGTGTTTTGAGCAGGGACAGTATGGGGAGAATGCTGGAGCTTCCAGACGTTTCCACCCAAGGGATCGAAGTGATTGTAAAGGAAGGTGGGATTTCAAGGCTCATGAGGCTGCAGGGGCAGCTGCCAGCTGCTCCTCTGCTGGAACACCAATGCTTGAGACCCTGCCAGTGCCCTCAGAGTCCAGCATGGTCTGCAGTGCTGTGGGAGCTCTCTCCTCATGCTCATCAGCTCCCCGTGGACTGACAATTTTCCCACTTCTGCTTTGTTCCTGCTGCTGTTTTCCTCCACCCACACATCTGCTCAGCCTCTCCTTGGTAATTTGTACTCTTCCTTCCCTCGGACTCAGCTCTGCCCTCTGCAAGTCTGATATTGCCATCCCAGGCTGTAGCAGAGTTCCAGGGATGAATTAGGCAGACAGGAGGTGAAGGCAGAGGTTCCCAGGGAGCTTCCTGTCTCCTCTACACCGTGACAAAGGTGAGTGTCCAACAGAAGAAAGGAGGGAACTGAACCCTTCCTGTAAAATCCACCATCCCCCAAGATCAGTGAGCTGAGCTGAGCAGAGGGGGTTTCACCTAAAGCAGAGCTGAAAATCTGCTTGAGCTTTGAGATTTATAGCAAAACTGGTCCCACGCTACAGGCTAAATCCAGACCCTGCAAGGAAACAGATTTGGGATCTATCAACAGCCCTGACAGCCCCGAGCCTTCCACCAGCCACCTCAGTCATCCTACACGAGCTGGAGCCCTCCTGATTTCCTGTTCCGGACCTTATCAACCTCCACCTCTGCATCTTCACCTTGCACTGCTGTCCTTTCAGCCCTTCCTGATGAACAAGGTGCCATCCTTGATGGGCAACACACTGGTTTCTGTGGAGGAACATCCACTGGGGATGAAACTACTGCTGTCACTTCCACTTCTGAGTCAAGCCAGATTTCACTGTGTACAGAGAGATTAAATTTCTCTAAGGTTAACACAAGATAATTTTTTGTTCAAATATTTACAGTTAGAGCTCACCAGAAAATCAACAGGATTCTGCTGGACAACACTCAACTATCCACATCCCTCAAAGGCAAACAGGGTTTTTATGTGGTATTTAAAGCACCCTGAGGAACCATCCAAAATGAAGCCCTCACAATTGTTCCTGGGCCAGGCTGCGTCTGTGCCATACATCCATTCCTCTGAGGGAAGCAGGAAAAACAAAAACTTGCGGGCCTTTTCTTCCTAATAATGTGCCCTACAAAGACACAGCCAGAGCAGGTTACCAGCCCCTCTCATGGTCTCACAAACAGGGGAGGTGGAGACCATCCAGCAGCCACATACTTGGGAAGCCCAGGATGTAGAAAATGGGGTCAGATTGCTTCTCCCCATGTTTGGCTTTGTGGAGCTGTTTGTGTCTCCTGGATGCAAGACTTCCCTGGCAACAAACCAGAGCTGTCATTTGGAGATCTTGTCCTTTCTATCCAGGATGTTTAAATTCAAGCCTCAAACTTGTGGTTGGCAGGGAACAGGGGCAAACAAAGAGCCAAACAATCTGCTGTCAGCTCCCAACTGCCCAGCCTGCAACAGCTATCTCTCCTGCCCACAGGGAATGCTGGAGTACAGAGGCAGTGGCTTGAGGGCCTGTCACAGATTTAAGCTGCTCAGACTTACAAGATAAAATTTTAAAACCCAACAGACAGTTATACTGAAACATTTGGTCTTTGCTCCCTCCTCTACAGGGTCTGTTGTTTCCTGAGCAGAGGGAAGTCACCCACAGCTGCACTGAACTCCTGGAGCTTGAGGAACATCCCCTGACTGCTTCTAAACCTTTGTTTGCTACTCCCCCAACCTCTGGCCCTCTTTGTGACATGTCAACCTTAACATGAGGCTCCCCTCACACTTCCTGAGGCTGCTTCTGTCTGCTGTGTGTGCACCTGAGGTTTCATGGTTTTCTGTTAGGAAGTCTTTTGGGAGGGAAGTTTGACAGAGCTGTGGCAGGTGCAGAAGCTCAGGTGGAAATTGCCCTCTCCCTCCTCTGCTCCTTTCCAAGGGTTAAGAGGGAAGCTGAGCACAGGCTGGATCCCTGCATGAAGATCTCTGAAGGGAGCACAGACATCTTCAGTTGATTTAACAGCCTCCCTTCCCTAGGTGGACAATCAGCTTTCCAAGGGAGTCAACGACTTTCTGAGGCTTTTCTAACATGCAGTGCTTTTCTGGGATGAAGCTCCTGCCTTTGAATGTGTCTGATCTCACCCAGTGCCCTGGGGCTTTCTGTTCACTCTGCTCTTCCATGCAACCATGTCCTGCAAAGGGCATCCCATGCCAGCTTCCCTCTCTGCTGGATGCAGAAACATCCCCATGCAGCCATAGTGTTTGTGTGTGGTTCCCTCAATCCACCAGGCTCACAGGGAATGCAGGACTGCACACAACTCCTTCCTCTGGGTTGTCACCACCATCCCCTCTAACCAGGCAAGCCCCAGCCCTGCAGCTGGCAGGTCAGCCCTCCCTGTGCTGCTGAATAAGGGAACACAGAGTGGAGGGGAATGCAGACAATATCCTAAACACATCTGCTGTTTACAAAGTCCCCTGTAAACTGTTTACATTGCTAGGGAGAAAGCACAGAGGAACAGCAGCTGGAGCATGCTCTTCCCAGTGGGGAGAACTCCACTCCTGTTTGCCCCAGTGCTGTGGGAGGGAGTAGAGCTGATGCACATCTGGAAAGGGTGCAAAGGCATGAGGCAAGAGAAGAGGCAGCAAAACCCCAGCACCACCCAGACCCCCAGCCTGCCAGGAGCTCTGGCTACCTCAGCACTGCCTCCCAGAGCACACTCTGAGGAAGGTGGCCTGTCCCTGGGGTGTAAGGGGACAGGGGACAGCCAGCCTCAGGCTCCAAGCAGTGCCTGTGGTGGTGAGGCTGGGCTGTTCCCTGCTGCCAGAGGAAGCATCCTGAAGGAGCCAGCCCTGAAGCTCTGGCTCAGGCTGTGTGAAGAGCCTTGTGACTCTCATCCCCCAGAAATGTGGTATGTGGTGCCTCCTGCTCTATTATATCCGTGGTTAAACATGCAGCCTCAGGAATACCAGCAAGAGCACTGCAAAGTGCTGGCACGAAATAAAACACTGTGCTTCTTATCTCCCGTTTTCCTGTCCATGGAAAGTTCTTTGAAGTGCCTGTGCTCACGGCAGTGCTGGAACACCCAGGACTCAGCTGACCAGCACAAGGCAGGCCTGTGACATAGCCACGGGACAGGAAAGGCTCTGAGGGAAGACACGCAGGAGTTAAACCTCAAACACCCAGATCAGTCCTCTTCACACTGGAAGGTTGGTTTTGTTACTTGAGCAGGATGTGAGAAAACAGCCTCCACTCAAGGAAGGTGATAAGTGCTGTGAGCTCAGAAATAATCCCAGAGGGGTATGTGGGAATGGGCAGCCAGCTGGTGCAGCAAGGACAGGGAAATCATCCTCCCTACACATGATACGGCAAACCCTGACCTGCTTGGAAACGAACACAGGTACAATGATTTAAAAAACAAAAAAGGAAGTGGGCAAACCCACGCTGTCCAGAGAAGCTGTAGCTGCTCCATCCCGGGAAGTGTCCAAGGCCAGGCTGGATGGTGCTTAGAGAAACCTGGGATAGTGGGAGGTGTCCCTGCCCATGGCAGGGGCTGGAATGAGATGGGCTTTAAGGTCCTTTCCAACCAAAACCAGTCTATGATTCTATGAATACAGGTATAATGATTTTTAAAATAACAGAAGTGGATGAACTCACCCATTTGGTGTGGAGGGCAGGCAGGGACACTGCAGTGCTCCATCAGCAGGGGGTAAGGGATGTTCATCCACATTTACTCTCCAACACAGAACAACTCCACTCTCAGGATCTTTACTCTCTCCCCAGTTGGTTTTCTGGGACCCAGTTGTGTCCCTTTTCTGACCAGGAAGAGGATGGAGGGGTCTCCCAGCAGAGCTGAACATCTCAGCCAGCTGGAATGGTCTTTCAAGGACTGAGCCAAAAGAAAAAAACAACAGAGGAAAAAGATATCCAAACTTTGTCAGGCCAAGCCATTACAAAAGACCATCAAGTTCCTTTGATAAAGTAAAAAAACTCAAATCCAAAAACATTTTTCAGAGCCAACCCTGAAGAAAATTTGTTTGGTTTTGGTTTCAGAATCTTTTGTGCAGCTCCAAAACTATCAGCCAGCTACATTTCTGAATGAAATGGCTCCTCAAATTGAAAACTTGAGCAATTTTGTTTTAAACTAAGTCAGAAAGGACTGAAGCTGCAATCCCACAGGAGTGGGGTGTGTTTCCTTGGCTCAAAAGGACTTGCTGAGTTTGCCCTGAATTTTGCAGATATTTTTGCTTGACCACACATGGCTCAGGCACAGAGACAAAGCACCTTCAGATTCCAGTCCTCACAGAGAAGCAGTGACTTGCAGGGATATCCCAGGCCTAAGCCTGGAAAAACCTGCTGTGGAGGAGGATAGGCACAGTTTGGAATAGGTTTTAGGGCTTTTTGGTGAGGGAGCAGCATTTCCCACTTCTATTTTAATTGTTGGTCCTGAGGGTCACTTCTCCACACAAGCAGCACAGCCAGGGAGAAGAGATTCCTTTGTGCAACATCTCCAGTGTGAGTACCTTGCCAAAAACCCCGCAGGCAAAGGCAGAGGGACAGTGCAGCAAATTCATCTCTCATAAATTCCCTCATGCCTGGTGTGACAGGCTGGTCAGCACCTGTGTCCTGCTAATGGCAAAGGGATCATCTCCTCCCTTCATCTTCCCAGGGGTTTTATTACTACAAATCTTTAAAACATGGCCCAAATGGTCAGGAATTAGCCCACACATTTTCTCAGCATGCAGCTCCAGACCCACATGTCAGGCAATGTCCCAAAACAACTGCTGGAATGCTGTCCCTGACATCTACTTAGAGCAGTCCTGCACTCTCAGACTCCTCCTGTGCCTCCCAGGGGCACAGACCTTATCCCAGCCATCCTCTAAATCAATGAGGAGGGATGGGATGCCCCTGGAAGCTGTGGGAAAGGGAAAAGCAGAGCTGGGAGTGGCAGTGGCCTGGTCTGGGATGAAGATCCGTGCTCCCAATGCTTGCCCAAGGTCAGGGAGGAGTGGGAGCTGCCCTCTACCCCTACATCTCCTCATCCCTGTTTCTAGACAACCTTCCCCACAGGCATGCCCCTCCATGCATGGAAGTATTCAGGAATCCTTGCAATTAATTCCCTGTCATCCCCAAGACAGCTCTGCAGTGTGGAGGGTGCCACAGACCTGCAATTAGGGGGCAAAGACAGACTGCCATGGGAGGCACTGAGGTCACACCTGTGCTGCTCCAGAGCTGTGCTGGGAGAAAGCCCTGACCAAGCTCCAGAGGGAACAGCAGCTCTTAAGTCAAACCCAAGTAATAAGATGGTCTTGTAGGGGAAAAGATTAATCATTATTGGCAGCCAAGAATGTGCAAGTCTAACAAAAGCTAAAGGTTTTTTTATTACAGTCCAACTGCAGCTGGGAAGACAATGTTAGCTAAGAATCATTAAATCTGTTGCAAGAATAAATTTTCTTTGATCCAAACCATAAAATGGGAGTGAAATCCTCTTAACCCAGCAGCAGCTCCTAATGGAACAGACATTTTTATTTTTTTTTTTGCAAACCAAAAATAGAAAAAAAAATGGGTTAGCTTATTAAGTGAATGGATTAGTCTCCCAAATGGTAAATATTTACTCAAGCAAAACCTGCCTAATTTAATACCTGCCTCAATTAATTTTTCAGTTTGGGATTATAATTGAAGGGAATAAGGACATTTTCAGACTGTAGAAACAGGGATTTGTGAACCCTCTTTGCTGAGAATTCAGGCAGGAGAAGGATCTGGGGAAACCTTCCCTTGCTAACCCCCAGGTAATATCAGGGCTCTGCACATGCCAGTGATGAGCTGACTCCTTCTGCAAGCCTGGAAGATGGAAGGTGAAGCCAAGGTCCCCTCTCACAGTTGGTCATAAAATTTCCTGAAACATCTGACCAGGAGGTCACTCCTGATATTATCAAATATAAAAAATGTTACAGAAAAATGGAAGTAATTTCTTACTGCAGTCTGATTTAGTCACAGCTTTCAGGGCGAGCTTGGGGTACTCCTCTCCCAGTGCTTTTCCCTCTCTGCCAGACACAGGAGATGTGGGAAGGGAGTGGAACTCTGAGCTCCAGCATTCACACAGCCTCCATCCACCAAGGTGGGGAAGTTTACCCACTCAATCCCTTCTGTGGGGCAGGTGGTGCAAAGAGAGAGTGTTCTGTGCCCAGGGAGCCTTTTCCACTCCAGACACTCCTCCTCTGTCTTCTGCCTTCATGGGCTGTGCTCCTTTCCCACTCTCCAGAGGGCATCCTTGGAGGCTTTCAGGCCTCTCAGAAGTTCCCTGATCTAGACAGGGCCTCTGCACAGTGGAGCTTTGCATCAGCAAGTCAAGAGAGAGGATTCTGCCCTGCTCAGGTGAGAGCCCACCTGCAGAGCTGCCTCCAGCCCTGGGGCCCAGCTCAGGAAGGACCTGGAGCTGCTGGGCAGAGTCCAGAGGAAGCCTCTGAGGGCTGGAGCCCCTCCAAGGGCTGGGAGCACTGGGGGGCTCACCTGGAGAAGAGAAGGCTCCAGGGAGAGCTCAGAGCCCCTTGCAGGGCCTAAAGGGGCTCCAGGAGAGCTGCAGAGGGACTGGGGACAAGGGATGGGGGACAGGACACAGGGAATGGCTTCCCACTGCCAGAGGGCAGGGATGGATGGGAGACTGGGAAGGAATTGTGAGGGTGGGGAGGCCCTGGCACAGATTGCCCAGAGCAGCTCTGGCTGCCCCTGGATCTCTGGCAGTGTCCAAGGCCAGGTTGGGCACTGGGGTTGGAGCACCCTGGGACAAGGGAAGGTGTCCCTGTCTGTGGCAGGAGGTGAGATTGGATAAGCTTTAAGGTCCCTTCCAGCCCAAAGCAGGCTGGGATTCTCTGATTCTGTGATTGTTCCAGTTCAGATCCACCAAACACCCTGACGTGCTCAGTAACAGCCATCCACAACCACTGGCTATCCCCATCATTTGCATGACAGTTCTCCTACAGATGAGGATTCCTGGAGCAGTTCCACACCCCACTAGCAAGGGGCTATCTCACCATTAACTCTGCCCTGGAAAGAACCACAGTTTGCAGCTGGCAACCAACTCTGATTTTCTGCTCCTGGAAGCACACACTGCAATAAGCAGGAAGAAGGGAAACATTTGAGTACAAATCTTCCTGCCTGCAAGCATTCCTGATCCTGGCTTGACCAGCTCAAACTCAGCTCCAGGGGTGTAAACTTCAGTGCATGTCTGAAGTGCATGTCTTTGGGGAGGAGGATGAGAAAGCACATGGGTTTGTCTGACATGGATCTTGCTGGCACATCAGAGCTCTGTTGCTTTTGTTTTCCAGACAGGAACCTTGCTGGCAAGTGCTGGTGAGTGCTGCAGGTTCATGCAGGCTCTCCACACAAATTCCTGGAAGGTCTGGTTGTATGTTATGCACAAGGGTCAGTGGGGACAAAAATGAGAGAGAGAAACGGATTCAGTGATGAAATCTTGAAGTGAAAATGTGGCTGGTCAGATGACAGTGACAAAGAAGGTCAGGAGTACTTCAGACCCAAACAGCTCTTAAATCCAGGTAAGAAACGGGACATCTGTGCCACCAGCAGAATCGTCAGAAATAGCAGTTAATCCCAAATTGGGAGCAAGTAAAGTCCAGGGCTTGCCAGGGAACAACATGTCAGCAGGATTATGGGCAAACCTTACAGGGCAGCTGTGATTCTGAAGGCCTGAGAAGCAAATTGTGATCAAAGAGCCACGCAGGCATAAGAGGAAACAGCATGGAACCCAGAATCCTTCTCCTGAAGGCAGATGGAGGTGAGTGACAGCCCAGCAGATCCTTTCCAAATCACCCCCCGGGTCCCAGGAGCAATGGATTGGGGACTGCTCACGTGACGCTGACTGACACGCTGCAAGATTGTCTGTGGGAAAGGAATGAGAGGGGTAATTTTATTGTCATGTCCCGCAGGGGGGGTGTAAGGAAAATCACAGCATGAGAAAATGACAGTGTATCTGTCTGAGGTCATTTGCATGCCCAGATAATCTGTGGGAGGAGAGCCAGAGTTGCTGTGTTTGACAGAGGCAGCACCACGACAATGGGCCTGGGAATCGGGAGATTTGCAAGCCCTGAAACCAGCCTGGTGTTTGCTGCTCTCAGAAACCAAAATGACCTGACTTCATCATTTCATCAAGTGATTGCACTTTCCTCCCTCATTATGGGCTGTGTGATGGTCTCATCTTGCTGATGGCACAGAGGGACAGTCCCACGCTCAGAAGTGTGCCCACATCCCAAGGACACACTTAGGGGACACAGAGAGACCATACACAGGCAAAGCAGCACAAACATGAAGGCAGACACTGGGCAGCAGTAGCTGTGGGCAGCCAGTGCAGCTCAGTAGAGTTTAGCAGGGATCTAGAAGAAGGAAACAAGGTTTTGTCAGTGTTTACAGGATGCTCCTCTGCTGCAGAGGGAGAAACACACGGGGGCAGATGGGAACTGGCATGGCTGGCAGGACAATTTGGTCTCTCTGCAGTGGAAAATCCAGCTGATGGCTGGATAGAGCAGGGCCAGGAGCACAGGCTGCCTGCAGAAGGCACAGGCCCTTCACAGGGAATGTGATGGAGATGGTGACAGGCTGGGTGAGACTCTCTCACACAGCCCTTTAACACTGCACTGCCAGAGGCTCCAGGAAAATCCCCATGATAAGGTGTATGGGGCTCTGCACAGCACTGATAAGTGTGGCAGAAATCTGATTGCTTCGAAAACCTTGGCATTCCAAAGGGATTTCAGCTGGGTGCACAGGGAGGACGAGTTGGATTTTAGAGATAACCTTTGGGCAGAACCATCCAGCTTTCAGCAGAGCCCAGATATGGGTATTTAGAGAAAGGTCAAGTCAAAGAGGATGGAGGCAGCGAGTGGATAGTGAGAAAGAGACATCAAGAGAGAAGCAGGGAAGAGCAAGCATGAGGTGATTTAAAACTCCTGAGCTGAAAGCAGGAGGTAGGTGTCCAGGAAGGGCTGTCAGAAAGCAGAATGTGAATTAATTTGGACAGTGCAGGATGGTTTAGGAGGAAAGCGATCACTCTGTGAGACATCAGCAGGACATTAAATATGCAAAATTTGTAAATAAGGTCACCCCGAGAAGGAACACAGAGAAGGAAGATAGGAGGGCTGGGCAAATAGCCAAGGATG
This sequence comes from Petroica traversi, assembly GCA_025920805.1. Lineage (NCBI taxonomy): Eukaryota > Metazoa > Chordata > Aves > Passeriformes > Petroicidae > Petroica > Petroica traversi. The sequence continues at coordinate 1,011,503 of JAHLSL010000053.1, read as the reverse complement.
GAGCAGGTGAAGTAGCTGACGGTACCTGAGAATTTTTAAGCAGGGCAGGCACAACCTCAGATCCATCAAGGCAGGGACAACCATGTCATCCTCGGGCAGAGGGGAATGACAGACCTTCCCCTCCACCAACAGGTAGACTTATCACTACCAGACCCAAAGAGAAAGCAAACTGTGATGTCAGTGTGCTAGTGGTAGCCATAGATTGGAAAAGACAAGCCCACAGCTGCAGCTGGCAGGGAGTTGTGCTGGAAGCTGAGCTACCCAGCATTATTCAGCTGCTGGAAGAGCCAGAGCTGGTGTGTGTGATTGCAGGGGCAGGAGCAGTGGGATCCTGAAAGGCTCAATTGACCCCAGGTTACAGAGCCAGCTGGGCACACGCCAGGGCTGAGCTCACCCACTCACCTGGAGCTGGCTGGGAAGCAGAAGGCAGCTGGAAGGGAATGCCAGGTTACCTTGTTGCTGGCAATGGCCTCTCATTTGTCAGCGAGGGATGCAGGCAATTTACACAGGGATGTGGGAGTGTTGCAGGTGTCAGGCAGTCACCCTGAGAGCTCCAGACAAGAAAGAGATCCTGAAGAAAAGCAGATCCTTTTCTAGCCACAGAGAGGCTCTCAGCAAGTCCAGCAAGCCCCAGGCAGAGCTAGGGGAAGGGGGGCTGGGAATGGGCCACTGGGACAATGGTCCAAGAACAAAAGGACTGCATTTAAGGGTCTATTCTGGCAGTTAAGCCAGGTTTAAGAAATTTTAAGCTGCTTCCCAATCTGAGACTAATAATTAGTCAGTTTTACAACCTGGAAATGCATGGCCAAGTCAGTGGAGAAGAGAGGGTGAGACACTTAAGTGGTCCAAACATTATGTTTCTGTCTGCATGCTCACAACAAAGGCAAACCACTTTCAGGTTTAAAGTACACAATCCCTGATGGAAGCAAGATATTATACAGACCTGATGTGGTGCTGTGATGGGGTGGGGAGCTTTAACATCTCTGTCTGGTACAACCCCCAGGGGCAAAGCTGAGTGAGCTGGTGCCAGGGTGAGTGGCACAGGTTACCCAAAAGCCAGGCTCCATGAAATGCAGTTAGTCAGGACAAAGTGGCCTGGTCTCTGCAGGCTTTCCTGTTTACCTGACCCATCAATCCAGAATTTCTTTTACACAGCTTAATTTATAAAAGGATCCAGGCTGCAAAGCACAGCTTAGCCCAAATTTCCACTACCAGACTTCATCAGATCACTCCAGGCTCTGAGACCACTGTCTCCACACAGTAATAGCCATTATCCTCAGGCTTTGTGTGTGTTTATGCTACCCTTCCATTTTCCCTTCAGATATGACATGCAATTCCTAGAAAATATGTTATAAACTCTTCTGCTTTGGAGTTCTGCCACCTCTGATTGCACTCATTTGAGCCAAGGATGTAGTTTCAAAGTAAATCAATAAATAAGGCTTAAAAGGGTCCTTCAGACAGAGGCTGGGGGTAGCACCACCTCCCCCCTCCCCAGTTATCTCTGCTGTGCTTCAACCTAACCAAATAAATGGGTGAAATCCAGACAGGAAAACACTTCCCAAAACTCCCAATATTGCTTTACAGTATGGGATAGGGGCCAGGGCCTGCCTTGCACCTGGAATGGCACCTCCAGTGTTCAAAGTCACCAAATGAGCATGAGTGGGTGTCACAGCACAAGCAGGGCTGGTGGGAGGGTCTCCCTGGGACCACTGGCAGGGATATCCCTCACTGCCAGCCCTGATACCCACGGGGGGCTGCTGACAGGGTCTCCTGGTTGCTACAGGTGGTCCCAGAGGCACCCAAGGAAACATCTCAACCCCAGTGAGAGACTGGAATGGCAAACCTGGAAAGTCTGCATTCAGAAAGGGGCCATGCACTTCCCACTCTTACTGAAGACATTTAGGGTCCCTCAGGCTTGCTGTCACATGGAGAGTAACACATCCAAGTAGAACATACCTAGATTTATTTGGGAATCCCAGGGGAGCACATCTTCACCCCAAATCCTCCTTTACACTGCTTGTAAATGTACTTCCCAGCACACCAACAGCCATACAGGTACAGGATCTGATCTTGGGGAGTCTCCCAGGAAGCTCTAACAAGGTTGTACCTCCAAGGTGAATCATAATGGACCCCATGAGCACAGTATGGACTGCTGGCTAAACACTTCCCTAGGGAAGAGCTGAGAGGTGGGTTATTCATCACCAGGAGCTGTCCTACTCTTCAGGATCAATGCACACAGGCAAGGGAACTACCAGAGAAACCTCTGACACAAAGCCTGCTTGGACACACTCACAGCAGGATTTACAGAGCAAATTAACTCCACTGGTTGAATTATTTGGATTTTTTTTCCTTTCAAAATCTCCAAAGGCTGCATAGACACAATGCTGACAGCTCAGCCAGAGAGGAGGGCTGCTGTTGCACACAATGAGAATGAAGACTCCCCTCACTCTGCCACTGAACAACTGTTGGGTTTTTGCCTGGCTGCATCTTTAGTTGAGATCTCCATTACCTGTGTGCTGATGGTTGTATTGTCGTGTCTGCCTGGGCTTCCTCGGGCCAGCTCAGGACATCTGCTTGCTGCTCCCAGCTCTGCTGCTTTTGCCCACTGTAAAACAGAATGAATCATTCAGGGTAGAAGTGATCTCTTGTTTTGGTTTTGTTCATGGGCTGGTCTCTGTTCAGTGCTCTGTACTCTGTTTCCAAATCCAGCATTGTGTGTGCTGAATCTGACTGGGGGAGTTGACACCACCGGAATACACATCCAATGTAGCAATTACACACAGCTCTACTGGCACAGTGAAGCTCCTGCTAGAGACACGTGGGATGAGCAGCCCACACGTCTCCTGCACAACAGGATTACTCAGCCCCAGAGTGCTGCTTGAAGCAACATTTTCTTGGGATTCAGGGAGAGATCCCACAGGCTGCTGCTCTTTTTTTTTGTGGGGTCTGTCCTTGTTCACAGAGCTGTTACTCACTGCCTGTAAGTCTGGATGCCACCAAGGTGCTCTGAGCTATCCCAACCTGCAAAGAAGGTTCTTGTGAGCTGCACTGAGAGACACAGCTGCAGGAAGCTAAATCCATGCCATATCCATGCCATATCCATGCCATATCCATGACATTCCTGTCATGTGTCCAGATCCTTCCCTGCACAGCACCAGGCATCTGAACTGCACACACTGCTGTGGTGCCTCAGTTTCTCTCTGTGCCTCCAGCACTGGCATCCCTGCCCCTTACCCAGGCAAACCCCAAATTCAAAAGGCCAAATTCTTCCCTTTATCCATGCAAAGCAGCCCCTTGTCTCCCCAGCAGAGCAGGGGGAACCCTCCCACCCTGCTCAGGACTGCAGAGCTCTGTTATGTGGCCCCAGTGTCACACTTCCCACCCCAGAGCCTCTTTTCCTGCTGGGAACCATCCTCTGCTCTGGGCACCTGCAGCACTGAGCACCTTTAGGGGTGCTCAGCCATGGGGTAATTAATGAACACAAGTGATCGCTTCTTTTATCTGCAACTTGAAGGCAACTCTTATCAAGGCAGAGCTGGAGCTGTGCCCACCCAGGGCTCAGCCACACCTGGGGCTCAGGACCTTTGCTCGCTCACTCTCTCTGGCTGCTCAGGGAGTCAGGTGGTGCCGTTCCTAGAAGGTGAATAAATTATTACTGCAAATTACTCTGATGAAGTGGCTTTTATTAGAAAGCCAGACACAAAGGGAGCTTGCTGATTGGCTCCCAGTGATGTCATACCCAGCACAGCACTCAAATGCAGAGATACGAATTTGCTTGTCTATATTTTGCATATAATTTTCATTTTCTCCTGGCAATAAAGACACCAGCAGAGCCTTTCACTCAGGGAGGGTGGTGGGGGGTCTGTACTGCTGAAGTGGCTGATGAAAGAGAAGTGGCCTTTGTTCCTCTGTCTTGCAGGGAACCTCAGGCTAACAGTTTGCACCCACAAAGGCACTGTGGTTTATTGCTCTATTACAAACCCATCACTCCATTTTTGTAGGTGGATAGCAGAGAAATTGGCTTTTTTTTTTTTTGCTTCATTGTACCTAAAACCATTCTGATCACAGAGATTTTGGTATTTACAAGCTGAAGCTTAAAGTGCAGATAAAGCAACAGCTTTCTGATCCTCATCAGAAGTGTGAATGGGGCTTTGGAAAAAAAAACAGGCAGCAAAATCTCAACTAATTATTTATTTTCCAAGTTTCACATGATGTTTGTTCCTCTGTGCAAAGCCACTGTGAGTTCTCAGTGAGGTCTGTCAGAGGCAGACTCAGGGACCAGCACACCGTGTGCTCTCATTCCTCTTCCCTAATTGAATGTCCTATCAAACTTACAGAATTTGTCTAGGAAACATTCCAGCTTTAATCATTTCTGGATGCAAAAGGCTTGCTGGTGCAGCTCAAACAGCAGAGCCCTGTGTAGAGAGCAGGCATGAAAGTATCTCTTGCCTCACTGAACTGGAATGAACTCCCAAATTCAAGTGAAGGCTGTGGTTTCCTCAGCAGCTCCCTCACGCAATTCTGGGCCCCTGCTGTCCCTGCTGAACCTGGGCACGGGCAGAGGGGAAGGTTTTCCATACCTTCCTGCCTCCATTATGTACTACCGAGGTGTAGATTTTGCTGGGATGGCCAAGTGTAACATTTCCAGCCCTGGAAACAGACTCCTGCTTGTTCTGTGCAAACACTGGGCTCTCCTCCAGCAGAGCCAGCACAAATCCCGAGCTGACCTACAGCGCCTGCCTATTCCCCTTTGATTACGGCTCCGAAGTCATTTGTCCTACAAGGGCAGAAAACAAAACCCATCTATCACTTGGAAGATGTCCTGAAAACCCCCAGACAGTTGCACTGATGAAACTGGACACTGAGGGCTACTGGAGACCTCAAACATAGTTAGATTTGCTGTTCCCAGTCCTGGGGTCACGACTCCCTGCAACATCATCAACTCCACTTTATTCCAGGTGGCTCGAAGTTGAAAATCACTCTCTCTTATTGTCTGAAGATTTGCTGACCTGCCTGCCCTTTGTGGAAAAAACAGGAGCTGTCCTCAGGTTCCTGGATGTTGGATCTGAGGCTTTTGAAGTTCTGAGGGTGAAGGTGCAAGAACAGGCATCCGGGAAGGAGAGTGCCTGACTGTGAATCAGAGTAAAAAGAATGTGAAGGCTGCAATCCTAGGAGAGGATGCTGGCTGAGACACACGGCCAGCATCAGCAAAAAGGGAATGGGCTCTCAGGTTTAAGACCTGGAATAGATTCAAATCACCCCTTTTAGGTCTGACCTCCTTTCCTATCTGAGGGAGACAGCAGAGAGGGGAGGGAGCCATGAGTGTTGGATCCAGTCCCTATGTGGCTTGGCCCTACATCCCTCTTTGCTTTTACCACTCCATGTGTAGAACAGAGGGTTATTAAAAGCACCAGAAAAGTCTCAAGTAAAACAATTGTACTGTTTTTAAGAGCTTTGTTATAGCATCTCTGGAGCTCTGGCTTGGACCACCACAGACCATTGCCGGGAAGCTCTAAACAGCCTTTGGATATTGAATTACTGTTCAGAAACATATCAAATTCCAAAACTGCAAACACTGTACAAAAAAAGAAGCCTCTGTGGAACAGAACACACTCGCACAGACAGCACAGACAACAAAACCATCAGGCTACTCAGCTTCCCTTCCCCAGCCAGAGCAACAGCCTTGCCCCAGTGTCATTCCAGCAGCATTCTTCCCCTGGGAAGCACACGGACTCTAGAGGAGAACACAGTCCCACCTACTCATCACTCACCTCACAACGAGAGCCCTTCTATCACTTGGCTTTTAATGAAATTGGGGGTTGATATCTCAGTCTGCCCCTCCCTTCCACTTGAGGACAGCATTAGCATCAGTCTGGATTATAATACTGAGTAAACTGTTCTGGGGTGATATGAATCAAAGCCCTGAAAGTGGGATTGTGTTTAATTAATTATGGCTGACAGATGAAAGTATTGATCGTAGATTGAGAGGTTCAGGACTGGCCCGGGGGATAATTATTGCAGGGCACACTGTGTTAGGGTGATATTTTTTTAATTTCTGGCGATGTAGGAGGGAAGAAGGGGGGGGAAACAAGTGAATAATTGCAGCTAATTAGGACTTGTGTGTGCATCCCAAATTAATTTGTTTGAATAATCAACCACCAGCAGCAGTCTGATCCAAAAGGGAAAGGAAACAACTGCTCAGAAAGATCTCAATTCCTCCCATAAACTGTGCAGTCCCTTGTCTGGGATAAACATTCTATGGAATTGAGGCCCTAAATACAGAAGGGGAATTGGGCAAGACTATTGAGTGGAAACACTTGTTTTTGCCTAAGATCTATGAGAAATCAAAGGGGCTGGGTGGGTGTTGGGGAAGATGAAATAGGAAAGCCTTATAGATATGATTGCCTTGCAAAAGATGCTGAAAATATGGAAAGTAGAATCGAAATTGAGATGAAGACAAGGTTTGAGTTGAAGAGTAACTAAGAAACAATGGCAGAGCTGGCTGAAGGGAATCCTCCTTCTTGATAGAACAATGCCCTCTGCCCAGGCAGGTCCAAAGGGCAGAGCAAACCCTGCCTGCCTGGGAGAGATTCCCAAAAGCAGTTTTTTAAGGTTTAAAATATAACCCCGTATGGTAATGTGATGATTCTTATAGGTTGCATGTAAATGTTGTAGGGTTTGTAACTTGTCTCAGATTGGTTAAAGAGAATTAGAATATTCAACAGAGAAGATGATTTATTGTATTGGAAACAGCAAATCGCTCTCTTTTTGCTCTCTCTTTTTGCCTCTCTCTCTCTCTCTCTGGCCTGCTCTGAGCTGTGTCTTGCAGCCCAGCAGCCTCTGACACCCACGCTCTTTCCCAATAAACTCCCATGCTCTAAACCCATCTTTAGAGATCTCTGGTTTCTATTTTACCCTCATAACCAAACCCCACAGAGTTCAATCCTACAGTCACCTCTTTGGGAAGTGAGGTGTGCAGTAGGTTTGGATGACTTGTGATTCCTGACGTGCCTTTTCCATGCTGTCCTGTCCCTGCAGATACTGCGAGAGCCGGCGGAGGGTTTTGTTGCAGCACGTGCATGAAGGCTACGAGAAGGACCTGTGGGAGTACATCGAGGACTGAGCCCGGCCCCGCAGCAATGAACTCTGAACCCTTTCCCATCCTAGAGTGCTCATGCAATTCCAATAAAACCCACCCAGGGCGCTGCTCCGCCTCTTACACCGCTGGTCTGTAGTACCGGGATTCTGTTTTGTTAACAGAAAAATTAAGTAAATTATATTGTAATAAAAAAAAAAAGGTAGATAAACCATTGTACAACAGTATTCTAGGCGGCCAAGAGTGTGACAGACGCACTAAAAAACCCTCCAACTTTAACTTGTAACGTAGCTTCATCCTCCAAGGCGACTCCTTTTTCTTTTCTCTCTTTCTTTTCCTGTGTGTAGTACAGATGAAACTTAAACCAGTTTCTTGACACCGCTTTTCATGTCCAAACCAGCCATTTTGATGGACTTTGGTAAGGGGGGTGGCTCTCCCGCCCCCCTCCTCCTCTCTGCCACCCAAGTACACGGATGAATGTGGATTGGCTCATTGTAAAGAGGATTTTTGGGGGAGGGAAGGAGGGGGGTACACAGCAAGGAAAAAAAAAACCCCAACCTTTGTATATGACTTTTAAAACAAAAAGAGGACAACACAGTATTTTTCAAAGTTGTATATAGCGCATATGCATGGACAAAGAGCAAGCGTGGCACGTGTTTGCATAATGTTTAATTACAAAAAAATATTTATTCTTTAAAAATCTTCAAGATTATGTCTATTTGCTGTGCATTTTCTTTCAGTTTGGTTCTTTTGTTTGGTTTTGGTTTTTTTCCCTGGGCTGGGGTGGGGGAAGCGTGTGCTGGTGTAGTGAATATATCTATCTATAAATATTTTTTTTTTTTCTTTTTGGAAGGCTTTTTCCAGAGCAGTTGGGTTTCTCCTCTTCCTGCAGTTCCTTTCTGTCCAGGGCCTTCCCCCAGGTCTGTGTGTGTATCCATTGCTGGCGACGGACGCAGCCCCTCGCAGCTCCTGGAGCTCTGGTTCAGGATGCCTTGCTTTTTTCTTGGTTCATTTTCGGCCCCAGATCTTTACCTGCCCAAATCCAGCTCTCTGTTCCCACTCGTGCACGCAGGACACGTGCTCTGATCCCAGAGGAGGCGTGTGGATGTGTGTGTGTGTGCGTGTGTGTGTGTGTTTAGAGGTTTGTTTTGGATCCCGAGGCAGGACAAGGACAAGGAGGGGTGTTTTGCACCATTTCTCCAAAGACTTCTGGTGAGGTTTCGGCTGTGGATCTCCTCTCCCTCCCCCTTTCATCTGTCAAATGGACCCTTTCTTGCTGTTTTAATTTTCACTTCATTATAATGAGTCGTAACATTGAAAAGGAAAGCTGATGGAATTGTCTCTGTGTTTGTTTTGGGCTCAATCACTGGGCGTCCTGTTCTGGCAACTATTTAACACTCCATCTAGTGCAGTAGAAGCTGAAATCAGCGGCGTATTTTTCAATTAAAAGGGGAAAGAACTAATGAGTTTAGCTACTGAGTCCATTTTTATGATTTCTGTAACAAGAGCTATGTTAAAGTAAACAATTGGTGGTGGTTTTATTAAATTTACTCCTGTATAGGAATTCCTTCTGTGGTATTTTTCGCCAGGCAAGTGTCCTCCAAGCCTCCTGCCACCCTGCCAGCTTCCAGGGGATGGAAGTGAAGGGAATAAATAAAAAAAAGGCAGATCCCAGGCAGGGCTGTAACACGGGATGCTGTTTCCAGCTGGCAGCGGGGTCATCTCGGCTCCCTCACCGCTCCTACCGACGTTCCACGGATGTGGTTTTGTCCCTCTACGCCTGCTTTTCCCTTTATTGCCTTGGAAATGAAACATGAGGGAGTGCAGCCGCTTTCCCGGTGCAGCTGGAGGGGTGGGATGGCGCAGGGGTGGGAGCGGAATTCCCTGCCCGTTGGGAATTCTCGGTCCCTGCGCTGAAACACTTGGAAGCTGCACCGGGAAAGCGGCTGCACTCCCTCATGTTTCATTTCCAAGGCAATAAAGGGAAAAGCAGGCGTAGAGGGACAAAACCACATCCGTGGAACGTCGGTAGGAGCGGTGAGGGAGCCGAGATGACCCCGCTGCCAGCTGGAAACAGCATCCCGTGTTACAGCCCTGCCTGGGATCTGCCTTTTTTTTATTTATTCCCTTCACTTCCATCCCCTGGAAGCTGGCAGGGTGGCAGGAGGCTTGGAGGACACTTGCCTGGCGAAAAATACCACAGAAGGAATTCCTATACAGGAGTAAATTTAATAAAACCACCACCAATTGTTTACTTTAACATAGCTCTTGTTACAGAAATCATAAAAATGGACTCAGTAGCTAAACTCATTAGTTCTTTCCCCTTTTAATTGAAAAATACGCCGCTGATTTCAGCTTCTACTGCACTAGATGGAGTGTTAAATAGTTGCCAGAACAGGACGCCCAGTGATTGAGCCCAAAACAAACACAGAGACAATTCCATCAGCTTTCCTTTTCAATGTTACGACTCATTATAATGAAGTGAAAATTAAAACAGCAAGAAAGGGTCCATTTGACAGATGAAAGGGGGAGGGAGAGGAGATCCACAGCCGAAACCTCACCAGAAGTCTTTGGAGAAATGGTGCAAAACACCCCTCCTTGTCCTTGTCCTGCCTCGGGATCCAAAACAAACCTCTAAACACACACACACACGCACACACACACACATCCACACGCCTCCTCTGGGATCAGAGCACGTGTCCTGCGTGCACGAGTGGGAACAGAGAGCTGGATTTGGGCAGGTAAAGATCTGGGGCCGAAAATGAACCAAGAAAAAAGCAAGGCATCCTGAACCAGAGCTCCAGGAGCTGCGAGGGGCTGCGTCCGTCGCCAGCAATGGATACACACACAGACCTGGGGGAAGGCCCTGGACAGAAAGGAACTGCAGGAAGAGGAGAAACCCAACTGCTCTGGAAAAAGCCTTCCAAAAAGAAAAAAAAAAAAATATTTATAGATAGATATATTCACTACACCAGCACACGCTTCCCCCACCCCAGCCCAGGGAAAAAAACCAAAACCAAACAAAAGAACCAAACTGAAAGAAAATGCACAGCAAATAGACATAATCTTGAAGATTTTTAAAGAATAAATATTTTTTTGTAATTAAACATTATGCAAACACGTGCCACGCTTGCTCTTTGTCCATGCATATGCGCTATATACAACTTTGAAAAATACTGTGTTGTCCTCTTTTTGTTTTAAAAGTCATATACAAAGGTTGGGGTTTTTTTTTTCCTTGCTGTGTACCCCCCTCCTTCCCTCCCCCAAAAATCCTCTTTACAATGAGCCAATCCACATTCATCCGTGTACTTGGGTGGCAGAGAGGAGGAGGGGGGCGGGAGAGCCACCCCCCTTACCAAAGTCCATCAAAATGGCTGGTTTGGACATGAAAAGCGGTGTCAAGAAACTGGTTTAAGTTTCATCTGTACTACACACAGGAAAAGAAAGAGAGAAAAGAAAAAGGAGTCGCCTTGGAGGATGAAGCTACGTTACAAGTTAAAGTTGGAGGGTTTTTTAGTGCGTCTGTCACACTCTTGGCCGCCTAGAATACTGTTGTACAATGGTTTATCTACCTTTTTTTTTTATTACAATATAATTTACTTAATTTTTCTGTTAACAAAACAGAATCCCGGTACTACAGACCAGCGGTGTAAGAGGCGGAGCAGCGCCCTGGGTGGGTTTTATTGGAATTGCATGAGCACTCTAGGATGGGAAAGGGTTCAGAGTTCATTGCTGCGGGGCCGGGCTCAGTCCTCGATGTACTCCCACAGGTCCTTCTCGTAGCCTTCATGCACGTGCTGCAACAAAACCCTCCGCCGGCTCTCGCAGTATCTGCAGGGACAGGACAGCATGGAAAAGGCACGTCAGGAATCACAAGTCATCCAAACCTACTGCACACCTCACTTCCCAAAGAGGTGACTGTAGGATTGAACTCTGTGGGGTTTGGTTATGAGGGTAAAATAGAAACCAGAGATCTCTAAAGATGGGTTTAGAGCATGGGAGTTTATTGGGAAAGAGCGTGGGTGTGAGAGGCTGCTGGGCTGCAAGACACAGCTCAGAGCAGGCCAGAGACAGAGAGAGAAAGAGGCAAAAAGAGAGAGTAAAAAAAGGGGCGATTTGCTGTTTACAACACAATAAATCATCTTCTCTGTTGAATATTCTAATTCTTTTTAACCAATCTGAAACAAGCTACAAACCCTACAACATTTACATGCAACCTATAAGAATCATCACATTACCATACGGGGTTATATTTTAAATCTTAAAAAACTGCTTTTGGGAATCTCTCCCAGGCAGGCAGGGTTTGCTCTGCCCTTTGGCCCTGCCTGGGCAGAGGGCATTGTTCTATCAAGAAGGAGGATTCCCTTCAGCCAGCTCTGCCATTGTTTCTTAGTTACTCTTCAACTCAAACCTTGTCTTCATCTCAATTTCGATTCTACTTTCCATATTTTCAGCATCTTTTGCAAGGTAATCATATCTATAAGGCTTTCCTCTTTCTACTTCCCCAACAACCAAGTTATCCAAACCTACAGCACACCTCACTTCCCAAAGAGCTGATCCCCTGAGATGGGAGTTTGTATTTACAGCCCGTTAACAGCGCTAATTAAGACTTCGGTTGCTCCAGTCACCAGCTCCAGGTCTCTGGCTGGAAAACTGGTGTGAAAATTGGGAGTTTTCAGGCAAAAGGTATTCCTGGAGCCCCTACAGCTGAGAAACCTTCAGGAATAACTGGAAGAAAAGGAAGCAGCAGCTGTGGTTTGAAAAAGCCTGAGCACAGGTTGGTGGTGACACATAGAATGGGATGAGCTCTCCCAAACATGGACTGGTGCCTGCTCTAACCTCCATCAGGACAACAAAAAGCCATGAGTTACCTGGAAAAGCTACCTGGAAATGCTAAAGGTCAGGTGGGATGGAGCCACCTGGTCTAGTGGAAAGTGTCCCTGCCCATGGCAGGAGGTGGAACAAGGTTTAAGATCCCTTCCAACCCAAATTAATCCATGATGAAAACCTCAGGAGAACTGACACAGTTTTATTTCCCAGTGGAGATGGAAGCAGTCCAAAGGGTTACTGGTTTGGCTGGAGAGCAGGTTTCACCTCACATCCCAACATGCAGCTCTCAAGAGGGACACTAAACCCTTGGAGTATTCCCATCTACGCTGACTGAAAACTGCTGCACATAAAACTGATCCCAGAGTCCAGGCCAGTCTTCCCAGGATCACTGATCCTGAGGAAAAGTTATCACACAACACAGCAAAGGATGCCATGGTAATTTCAGGTGTGTTAGAAGACAAAAAACACAGAAACTAATTCAGGTTCCAAGAGCAAACTCTAAATAAGCATCTGAGAGGCTCTGGCTGCTGGGAACCTGGCTTGCTTGGCAGTGGTCAGACATCCCTCAGGAGTAATCTCCCAGTTGGAAGCTATCCCTGACCACATCATTTACACCTGACAAGAATTCCTCACCTACCACTCAGGACCTGATCAGAGTGACTGATTTATCCATCAGAGCAGCTGTGGCTCCCCTCACTGCTGTCAGCTGGTGCAAGAGAAACCCCTGTACACAAAGTCCCATTGATTTTCAGGAGCACGTGATGGCAAACGTGTGATCTCTGCTTTCCAAACTTTAGTTATTTTTCTGCTGGTTGGGTGTGGGGGGCTTAATCCTGTTTTCTAGAAATGTCTTTGCAAGCAAAGAGATCCAAACAGCTGAAACCAAACCAGCCTGGAGGGCAGCTCCTACAGCTTCCCAGAGCTCTTTAAACCCACCTCAATGACATCCTGCTCCCAGTCTTGCATCAAAGGGCACTATGCAGGACATGATTAAGACATGACTGAACTGGTTAATTAGGGACCTGCATGGGCTTGACAGATGCATTCTTTCTTCCCAGAAATGTGAAGGCAGGTTTGGGATACTGTTTCCAAGCAATTCGGGCTATATTAGGTTTAAATTTCATCCCTACAAAAGCATTCAGGTTCAGAGGACTGAAGTAAACAAGCAGCTTCATCTGAACTACCAAATTAATGGTAGCCTTAAAGGGTAAATTACAAAATGTCTTCAAAAAGAAGGTCAGGAAATTCTTGTCCAGCCCCAGCTGTGCTGCCAAAGTTGGGCAGGATGAGCCACCAAGCTTAACAGCTCTGCCACACCCCACAGTCCACTGAGTCCTACAGCTCACCCTACTTTGGATATTTTCTTCCCCCTAAGCCAGGCGTAACAAATTCAGTGATTTTGGCAAAATGCCTCAGAAATGCAAGCCCTAATCCTGTGACTCATCCGCATTTTCAGCTTTGTACTTTTCCACTGTGCAGAAATGATTCCCCTGGGACTGAACAAAGCACTGGCATCTGTGCCACCTGGACCCCAGTTCCCTGCTCCCCTTCCCAGCTGGGCAGGCTGCTCTCTCCTCCTTCCTTAGGGACAGCTTTCCTGCACCCACGTTTTGCACAAATGGACCCAGCAGACAATTAAAAGAGCCAATTGCTCTCTGCTGGCAGCTCATCCTAGGCCAAAGCTGGCAGCTTGGAACAACAAAGTCACTCCTTGTTCTTTGGCCCTCACTCTGCAGATCCCATCCCAATGCTGGCCATTCCCACATGCTCCTTCTGTGCAGGAAAAGCAGCGTACTGAGAGCCATTGCTTCTGGACCTGGGAGCTTTTCCATTCCAGGCCTGGATCTTCCAGCTTCTGCTCTGCAGAGTAGATGGAAGGCAGAGCTGGGAGCATCTCCCCACAGGCTGTCACCTCCCCTGAGAGCTGGTCCCAAGCAGGGACACAAAAACACACTGCAGCATCTGTGTGAGGGCTTCTTTGGGAGGATTCGGGGCTGGCAGAGGACAGTGCTGCTGCTCTCAGATATCCAGGGACTGGCTGATCACAATGGGTGGCACAAAGCCAAGAGCAAACAGCTTCCCAGGGATGTGGCTCCAGGGAAACTGTGTCTTGGCAAGTGCTCAGGTCACTACCTGACACAGGGCATGGCAACACTCGGCAGCTTTGAGAGAAAGGAGTATTCCAACACAAACCTGTACTTATCCTGTACTTTCTGCTTTATGTCTTGCAGCGAATCTTGGGATATATCTCGCTCCAGGTACCCAGAAAGCACCTCTGTAGCATTCTCTAAGTCTGCTTGGTTATTCTGTAAAGAGAAAAGAAAACAAGTGTTTGAGGGGGGGTAAAGGAAAGGGGGAGATTTTTATTTTAGCGCCATTAGGATTAGTATCAAAATAAAAAAGGAGGATTAGATGTCACGGAATCCCAGAGTGATTTTGTGTGGGAAGGGACATTGAAACTCATCCAGTTCCACCCCCTGCCATGGGCCACCTTCCAGTAGACCAGGTTGCTCCAAGCCCCATCTGCCAGGGCCTTGAACACTTCCAGGGATGGGGCAACCATAGCTTTGTGATTCTGTGACTCCTCCAGCAGACGATCCGTCACAATGCCCAGAGAGCCTCTAATTTTTGCACAACAGAATATTAAACCAGACTAACTTGGGTAAAAGTGGGGACCAGAGGCCTCCGAGCATTAAATCTTATTTCCTCAGCTTTGCAGTCTGAACTGCTGACAACCCCATTTTCTCCTACCTCAAAGATAATGGACTGATTATTCTTTTTGAGGTAGAAGGCAAAGACGTAAGTGTACATGAGTGTGGCACGACACTGGCAGAGGACGTCGACTGCTTTCTTCAGGAACTGCACCTCGATCCAGGACATGTTGTGCTGCTGCATCTCCTCCATCTTCTGCTTCACCTGAGCATAGAGCTTGTGCTCGAAGCGCAGGCTCTGCATGTGGTTCATGTAGCGGTTGCAGTAGAACAGGTACCTCTGCAGGGCTGCTCGGGATCGCTGTGTTAATTCCCATTAGGGAGAAAGAAAACAAATAGTTAAAACAAAGTAATGGCTGCAAAGAGAAGCAAACCTTCACGAGGCTCTTCCTGATCCAGAAAAGAGCTTCCTTTCCAAAGAAGCCTCCTCTCCCATCACATTGGGCAGACGGCTCCATGCGGCCCCACTAACTCTGGGAAGTGCCCCGGACACTTCCCAGCACACCTCTGACATTCTCACTCCTAACCTTGGAAGCAATTACAGTCACACTGCTCAAGCCTCATCACTTCTGTATTTCAGCTTCTCAACTCAAGGTACAGCACTCAAATGCTTCCAGTGTCATGACAAAAGTGAGAAGATGATGTTTTGGTGTTTTGGGGTTTTTTTTGCTAATAAGGAATGCTAATTACTGTGCTCGTGCTAAGAGGGCAATCTCAGGTTGATTATAGAGCAGGGCAAAGGCACCGTGTGCTAAATAGTGCAAGAGAACCAAGATGATTCAACACACAGTCATTAATCTTATTTTCTTCACACTGACAGACCAGCTGTAAAAGAATAACACCACGGGCATGGTTCAACTTGCGTGCAGTGGATGTACGAAGGTAGCACGTACCAGGCAAAGCCATCCCTATCTTAAAAGTCAAAAGACTTAACTGTCCTTTGGATTTGTGCCTCAATCCGTGAATTCCTTCAGAGCAGACGTGTAGGTTTACAGAAAGCACACCACAGGGCTGGTGATCTCCCTCATCACCAAAGGTTATGGACTCACCTCCTGTGCATCCCTTGCTGCCTTTGCATCATCCTCATTGTAGCGATTACAGTTGTACCTGTAACAGGGACACCGATTCCACAGATTTCAGTCCAAATCCGTGCCGTTTGCACCACGACCTCCTCGCCTTCCAGCAAGGCACGCTCCCGACTCACCAGGCAGATCCGTGGGGCTCCCAGGGGCCCAGACACACCCAGCAGAACTCCGCCTTGCAGTTCTGGTTCCGACAGACCATGTGGTTGCAGCCCCCGTCCTTCTCGATGGTGACGTGGCATTTCGGGCATTCCTGTCCACAGGACAGAGAGCACCGTTAGCAGGGCAAGCACGGAACCCCAACAGCCTGGGGAGCTTGGAGGGTTTCCCACAGCAGTCAGACAGAGCACGTCAAGTGAAATACATGATTTAATTCTTCCCTTTGGACATCGAGATCCTCTTCAGTCAGGCCTTAAAATACTTCCAAAACCCGGAGCAGTTAGATAGAAAAAAATTAAGGAATAACACATTTTATCTATGCTGGCTCTCACAGAGGGACACTGGGTGAGTCACTTCATGAGCTTCCCCAAAATCCCAGCAGAGGGGTGGTCTCTAAGAGCCTGGGAAGCATGTGGCTTTCCTCACCACCAAGTGTCTGGTCTGCTCTGGGACTGAGACCGAGCCGGAATCACGCTGTTACCAATCCAAGACACCTGCAGCTGTAACATGTCATCCAGAAAGGAGCTGAAAACATGCAGCAAGACTCTAGTGTGCTTCAAAGAAGCTGCTGTCAGCTAAAAAGACACTTCTCTTCCTGAGGTGTTTCCATGTTTCCCATCAGGTCCCTTTTTTCCCTTCATGTGACACCTCACTGAAGACTTTTCCATAAAAGCTCGCATGGGGTTTCCCTTTCAGAGTAAGGCTTTTGACAAATGTGTGTATCTCAAAGGGCAGCTCTACACAGGCAAATATCTGGGGAATATAACACCAATATCGTTGTCTCCATGAACTTAGAAATCAACAAAGCAGCAAGTACAGAGAAAAAAAACCTGCATAAATAAAACCAAAGCCATTTTAGGCTGAATCAGCTCCTCATCCAGCTCATCCCACAACCACATCAGCCTTCATGGAATTTCTGCACGAGCCAGTTTTTATAAATAAGACAATAACAAACATATCCAAATCACTGATACACACACCTGTAAAATCAGCTGCAGCTTTTGGGTCAGAAGTGTTGAAATCCCCTCCCCAGTCTGGAACACGTCTTTGCTAACCAAAGCAAGCAGTTTCTATCCTGGCATTCAGATAAACTCTCAGTAAAGGAAGAAAGCAACATGCACAATCACTCCATAACTGCTACTTGTATCCAGGACACTTTCCAACAGGTTCTTGTACACCCACTGAGTGTCCCAGCTATTACTGCATTTTATATGAGTTTGCCAGTTTGTATTGTCATGGACAGGAGAATTTGCACATCAAACCAATGGGATCAAGCACAAAACAGCAGCAACCAAGCACAGAACAGGAATTTTCCAGGCTCGCCTTCTTCCCAGTCTCCTGTCTTTGTCCTTCAGACTCAGTAACTGTACTACAAACAGAGTAAGTGAAGCACAGTAGCTCCTGTGCTGGTCCCCTCAGGGGCACAACACCAAAATGTCCCCTAGGACTGTCCACAGGATGGATACTCAGCCAGGGAAGCTTGTTCCCAGTTACTCAGTGCAGTTCTGTGAACTTCAGAGTCAAAAATGGTCTCTCCTTCGAGCAGAGAACTCAGTGCAGCCTCGATTTCCCTTTTCCAGGCAGCACTCCTCCCTCTTCCAATCCTGCACCAACAGGTCAAGACTCAAATTTACGTTTAAGCCAGCAATGTCCTGTCGAGCTGTGCAGATCCCTGCTCAGTCTGCTCATCAGCCAGGGTGGCTCTAAGCACAGACAGTGGCCCTGTCCCTGTCACACCACGATGACCCCAGGGCACACAGCCAGAGTTGTTTTTCAGAGGAGGCTGTGGAGCTGTGCAGTTCTTCCAGGCACATCTCCTCCCATAGGTGCCGACATCACTGGTGGGAGACACAGCCAATCCACGCGGAGATCCCTCCTGCTGAGCAAAATTCTAGAGCTGCAAGAGAGAACAGTTCCCAGGTGACCTGCCAAGCTGGAGAGGGCACATCCACAGCACAGGGATGTGGAGCCATCTCACCCCCAGCAATATTCCATCAGGAGCATGGAAATTCTGGCCTCCTGCCTTTGAGGTGGGACCAAGCTTTCCAGTGTGTCCACAGTGCTCAGGGCCTTGAGCTCTGGGATGCAAATTAGGACAAAAAGACCCTTCTAGTGCTTGAAGGGGCTCCAGGAGAGCTGGAGAGGGACAAGGGACAAAGGGGAATGGCTTCTCACTGCCAGAAAGCAGGGTTAGATGGGATAGTGAGGAAAAATTCTTCCCTGAGAGGGAGGTGAAGCCCTGGCACAGGGTGCCCAGAGCAGCTCTGGCTGCCTCTGGATCCCTGGCAGTGCCCAAGGCCAGGCTGGACAGCACTTGGAGCACCCTGGGTTTGTGGAAGGGGTCCCTGCCCATGGCAGGGGCAGAACCTGATTATCTTTAAGGTCTTTCCAACCCAAACCATTCCATGATTCTATCTTATTACAGCCCTTTTCTCACAGGGAAAACCATCCTTTCCAAGCCCTTATGCTCCTAGCAAAGCACAAGGAAGAGGTGATGCAGTACCTGTGCAGATCCCTAAAGCTGTGTAAAAGTGTAAAGTTGAACATTATTAAAAATTAAAGCCATGAAAAACACATACCAAAGAAATACCAGATACCAGCAGAAAAAGAAGTAGTAACTACTCAAGTCACTAACACAACAAGCAGAAGAGATTTGTAGATTAATGAGGACAGGGAAGGAATATATCCCTGAGAATTACGGCTACACAACAACCCCACAGGCAGCAAATCAAGTTCCTAAACCTGCAGATTACTGTGCACATTATCAGTCACAGCACAACACAGAAGTGACCTCATTAACATTGTTCCACTCCAAACAATTCCGTGCAGGGCCTGGAAACAAAAGCCTGGGTGAACCTGGCAAAGGAGAACAATCCTGATTTTGTTGTAAAAGTCCGTGCATACATAAAGCACCATAAACCTCAGCTGCTCTTTTATCAACAGGAAGCTAAATAGAAACATGTTTCTTATTTCAGGGCAGGTGAAAGAGATTAGTCCTGTCCAGAACTCCCAGAGGAACTGGTGGACATCAGCCTCTCACAGCTGCATTCACAGCAACACCTTCACCCCTAACCCATCCTATAAAAAGAGTCCTCAAAAAGCACAGGGATTTCTAAATTCATTTTAACAAAAGCAAAAAACTTAATTATGGCTAGCACAAAACAGTACACCATTCTAACACCTAGAGTCACAGAGCAAAGCTTTTTAAAGCAGATTTTAAACACCAGTTCATCTGAGAAAGGGAGATGGCACTTGGGCACCTTTAGAAAAACACAGATCACAGCTTCATTTCCCACAGCACAGTGGGAAATGAAGGAGAACAGTTTGGTGCTGGTGCCCAGGAGGATCCCATGTCCTGCCAGAATTTTCATGCATTAGAACAAATGCAGGATCTCCAGAGTGTACAGAGGGAGTGCTTGTTCAGCCATTAAAAAGTCACATGTGGGATCATGCCATCTTATCTCGTGCAGGGGTGAAAAATGGCCAGTGATTTTTTTGGAGATGAAAACGTGCCTGGTTTACCCATCAGCCCTGCAAGCTCTTGTTTGGTCTGGAAGAGAAGGATGGGGATGAGCCAGGAGCCAGAAAAAGCAAGGCTGGGACGTTTTTCGTATCAGATGAACAACTTTCATTAACACCAATTTAAGTTCCACAATAAAAAGCAGTGCCTTGTGTGAAGGCCAGCACCATTACCAGCCTTGTTCTTTGCCCTTTGGTATTCCAAGAGGCAGAGATTAACATCACTGACACTCAGGTTCCAAACAGGTTTCCCTTCCTCCTTTTAGACCACTTTCAGACAGTCTTGATACACCTGAAAAGCCCCAAAAACCTGCACAAATCCAAGTTTTCTCTATTTTTCACTCCTTTGAATGTCCACTTAACAGAAGTAATGGATCTCTGTGGTTTCTTTATTCCCAAATATCCAAAACCTGCCTAGTTTAACTCATGAAAGGAACTCCTGAAGAACCAAGTTTGTCAAACAAAGTGAAAAAGGAAGAAATGTGCAAATCTTGGACTATTCAACCCCGTTCCTCAAGAAGACTGAGAATTACAGGCTTGATAAAGAACTTGTATTGCCTTATCTCAACTTTAAATTAATCTAGTTAAGCTGAACTCATGTGAAAGTAGCTTATTTTAGGAAAAAAGCCATCTACTCCAGCACACTCTGCTGCAAGGGCTGTATCTTTTGTAGAAGTAGAAGGAATTTAGGTCTCCTAAGTGCAAGTAAATGAATGCAAAAGAATAAAAAAATCATATCAAAATCCACAGAACTCACTACTCAAATCTCCTCATTTTTCATTCAGACCACTCTACATAATTCATCAAAAAATGCATCACATCATTCCAGTTTGGGAACAGAATCCAATTCAGCTGGGTTTCACTTTTCTATTCTCTCACACAATTACTTAATTTTGCTTTCCAACTCCATCTCCCAGGACAAGCTGGAACAAATGTATCTCACATTCTCCCGTTGCAAAGGATTATCCAGATTTCAAGTCCACATTCCAGAGGACTGGTATTTTGCCTTTACACCTTCATCTTGGTATGACAGAAGTCTCATTCCCTGAGAGGAGCTCACATGGGACAGGACTCATGCCTGGATGGCTCCAGAAAGTGCTTTCCAAAAGCCAGAAACAGCAATGGAGCCCACAGTCACAACTGAATTCCTTGGAGAGCTGTTCCCACTGATAATGAGGATTTTTGCATCTGATGGTATCTGATTCCTTTCTAGGTTCTTCAAAATGAAATTCAACACAGAATTTAGGCTGTGAAGCCAACAGTGCAGGCACAAGCTGTGCTTTGCCAAACACAGCTACCCTGCTTTCCTGCTAGGAGCTGTATGGGGAGAAAGGAGGGATGGATACACACTCCAACTGCACAATTCCCATCCCAGTCTGTGGCTACAGCCCCACACCAGACAGCACTTGGGTTTCTCCCTGCCTCTGGTCAGGGACCAGCAGGGAACTGAGGCAGGAGGAGGTGCTGCAGCCCCACCATCCCAGGCTGACCCAGCTCTCTGGAGCCTGCAAAGCTCTCAGGCCACACATCAACTGCCAAAGCTGGAATTCCCACCTTGCCCAAGGCTGGGAGCAGCATCAGGGTGGTTACTCTTCCTGCCAATTTTCCTCTCAACTGAATCCAGCATCAGTGCATAGAGAGAATGCCATATTGTCCTTCAGCTAATTCAATGGACATGGATGCCATGAGACTCCAGGACAGCTGGCTTGCTCAAATGTCTGGAGTAATTACCCTGATGGCAGTTTTTCTCCCTGTTGCAGCCTGGGCTCCTAAGTATTCCCATGGAGGAATGTTTGGGACAGTATTAGAGGAAGTAGCTCAGACAGTGATGTCCAAGGACAGCTCTGTGCTCACACCAGTGCCACCCTCCAGATGGGGGTTCCCCACCCCCAAAAATCCTATTCCCAAGGCAGAGGCAGGTACAAGATGGGGAATGCCAAGATCAGCCTCCTGAGCATTTTTAACAGCAAAACAGGGCTGTGGTTGTTTCAATGTCCCAAGTATGTGAGACCCAAGGCTAGCAGTGCTTACACTCTGCCTTTTCCAAGCTATTGGCTGCTCCTCCTCAGGTTTAACAGGAGGAGTCCCTGAAGATGCAGCAAACTCTGAGCTAACCTGGTTCAGTCCCCAAGCCACGCTGGAACACACTGAGACAAAGCCAAACTCCCTTTGGTGACACCGTGAGCTCCAAGCAGGGCCCACACAGCCCCACTCCAGCCTGATTTGAGCTGCACAGCAGGAGTTTCTCTGCCACCATAACACAACATTCCAGCTCGATGAAAACCAGGCAGCCAGCCCCGGAAAGCAGCGAGGCTGCTGCAAACAATGCCATTAACCAGTTACACAACAGAGCTAAGAAAACAAAGCAGCCATTTCCTCACTCCCTCTCCATCTTCCTCCTTCAGCTGGGAGCCCCAGGCCTGCTTCTCACCCCTCATGGGATCTGCTGCTTTTGTGTCCTTGCCACCATGACAATCTTGGTTTTCATTTGTCCCAAAATGATCAAATGCTAAAGTTTCAGGCAATGTTGGGCTAAGTAGAAGGAAGACCTTTACATAATGAAATCCCAAACAGCTGTTCTGCCAGTCTCCACCTGGAATGCTGCCCAGTGGAAAGGAAGGCTCCTCCAGAGGCCAATCCCAGGGATTTGAAGGCAGATGGAAATGATCCCAGCCAAACTGAGCCACGGGTGGTGGTAACATGTTCCATACATGGAATGGGGCATGGATTTGCTTAGGGAAGCCACTGGTGCCAGACAGGAGCCCAAAGACTTAAATCCTGAGCTTCCTTTGGGTGTCCAATTAACTCTTTCTTCCAAGCACTTTCCTTCACTGAACTTGAAGAAACTCACCTGATTCCAGGCATTAACACCTGTTTGCTCTTCAAACAACAGCACTTCAGTGTACTGTGGATTTTAAGGATTGCTTTTAACATGGAACAGAAAAAACAATCCTAGTGCAAGGAATAAGATGGATGTCCTTTTCACCTGACAAATCTGTATAAAATCTCTGTATAAAATACAAGAAAACCTCTCACCTTTGTGTTGGCTGCAATCCAATTGGAGGTTTCACTGTCATCATCACACTTCTTAATCCATTTCTTTAACCACTGTCAGAAAAATGATGGAGGAAGAGCATTAAATCTAACTGGAGGAACTGCAAATGTTCCCAAGACACCTGCTCACATTAAGGGAAGGTACACCCAGCCACATGGGAATAGGGGGGGTGTTGGTGCTGGAAAACTGTGCAAACAGCCACTAATTTAGTGGCAGACAGTTCCTGCAGCTCCATCCTGATCCAGCAAGCACAAGCACCCAGCACAAACTCTCCTGCAATGAGTTTGCAGCTCTTAAGCTCAATCAACACAAGCTTCAGGTTGGACTCTTAAATAATATGGACATTTTGGCCTTGGGGTGACTAACTGTAGCCTTCCAGTACCTGAAAGGAGCCTGCAAGAAAGATGGAGAGAGACTGTTTACAAGGGTGACAGGACAAGGGGGAATGGCTTCCCACTACAGGAGGGCAGGGATTGATGGGATATTGGAAAGGAACTGTTCCCTGTGAGGGTGGTGAAGCCCTGGCACAGGTTGCCCAGAGAAGCTCATCCCTGGGAGCGCTCAAGGATGGGGCTTGGAGCAACCTGGGCTAGTGGAAGGTATCCCTGCCCATGGCAGGCTGTGGGACTAGATAATCTTTAAGGTCCCTTCCAATCCAAACCAGCAAAATCAAATTAGTTCCTCCAGAAGAACGGATAACACCTGACAGAGCACCAAACACCTACAGGAACAACTCATACAGGAATGCTCCTTGCCCAAAAAGCACCTTCCCTCCTCTGCAGGATGTCACAGGTCTAACAACCTCCTCCTCCAGACAGTTCCCACCTGGATAAGGCACTGATCCCTGATCTCACAAGGTCCAACTGTGAGGCAGCCAGTAGGATTTCACTGCTGGTTCTCACCCTGTGATTTAAACAGGTGAGATATTCTGCTCGCTGGTGGGAACAACGATTGGGCTCAATGATCCCTGGTGGTCCCTTCCAGCTCAGGATTATCTATGATTCTATGGATAGCCACAAAAACTTGGGCTTCATTGCTAAGTTTTGCACATAAATTTATTTCAAACATTTCCAAAACACAGATTTGGACAAGAACCTTGATGTGCTCACCTTGCATTTAACAGGATCATGCCAGTTTTCACCACAATTAAAGCTGTAAGAGAAAAAAAGGGAAAATAAGCAAACAGGGCAGATGATTGCACTTGTAATTAAACAGCGTAATTTTTCTGGGTTGTTCAAAGCCAGTCCTAAGGAAACTCAACACATCCCCCCTCCAATCCCAAAATTCCTCAAGAGCCACTTCAAAACAGTGGCAGAACAAGGGGGAATGGCTTCCCACTGCCACAGGACAGGGTTAGATGGGATTATTAGGGAGAAATTCTTTACTGTGAGAGCTGTGAGACACTGAAACTGGTTTCAAGAGAAGCACCCCATCCCTGGAAGTGTCCAAGGCCAGGCTGGATGGGGCTTGGAGCAGCCTGGGATAGCAGAAGTGTCCCAGCTCATGGCAGGGGGTGGAACCAAATCACCTTTAAGGCCCTCCCAAGCCAAAGCAGTGTGGGACTCCATGAAAACCCACTAACACTTCCAGGGCAGAGAGCACAAAGCAGTGCCAGGATGTTTCCCCTGCTGGCTCTTACCAGAACTGACGCCCACATTTGCAGCGCACGGGTTTCGCATCCGGGTACTGGACTTTAACGACGTGGTGGCAGTCGGGGGCAGGACACCACTTTAACAGTCGATTACACTGCAAAACAACACACCCCACATCACAGAGGAGCCAGCAGCTCAGGGACAGCTCCTGCCCTGCACCCCTTTGTCTGCAAACAGCTAAGAAATAAAACCAAGCCCACTGCACCCATCACTTCTGGAAGAATTGAAAGCTTGATCCCGTAACAGCTTCCTCCTGGTCTCTACAGGATGGCTGAACCCACACGACTGAGAAAGTGGGACAGTGCAAACATCCAGCAAAGCACCTTGCTCCAAGTTTGTTTTGAGCCTTCAAAACTATTAGTATTTTGCTAAAGCACTTTTGCAGTTTTATTTCAACTGGCAAAATGTTTAAGGCATGTTCTTGTTTACAACATTTCCTGGTTTTCAATGTGAAGTAGCTCAGGTAGCATTCAAGAATCATAAATATTATATAACTATTATATAACTATTATAACTATGTAATTCTGCTTCTCAGAACCCAGAAATTAAGGAACAGCTCTTACATTCTCTTTAGGTTTTTCTGTCCTAAGGATTTTTTAGTATTTTCCTACAACTATCCCTGTAAGGCAAAGGACCATAAAATAACCCCTGCATTCACACCTGATCAGAGACTATGCAAAAAAACCTGCTCTGCAGTTCTAAACAAGCCTCTAGCCTCTGGCTGGGTACACGTGTGAGACAAAACCAACCTATAAGCCATGAAAAATTTCAAATAAAAACTCACCTCTACAAAACTATTGGTTATTAAATGCTGGTACTTTAATTTAACCTTGGAATCTGTGATCAGACGCCTGTGGGAAGGGAAAAAACAGAAAAATTACAGCAGAAATCTTGGTTTACCCATACACTGCCAGTAAGTTAAGACAAATGGGTTTGATTCATCCTTCTAGACTTGCAAGTACTTTTTGTACTTACCTGTTCTCTATTTATTTGTTAGATTATTTATTATTATGAAAACTAAATTCATCCTATTCAATATATAAATATATATATAAATATATTCACTTCAGAAACAGAAAGCTCAGGCAGTTCAGAAGAACTGAACCTCTTGGTGTGAGGATTTTTATCTAAAAACACTTTCCTGAAGAGCCCAAGAAACAAAGCAAGTAATTTAATCAGTTCATTTACATACCACATTTTGTGGCAAATCCCCTTTAAAAGCTCTAGAACAACCCTTGTGTGGCTAATAACTTTGGGAAGCCTCATTTTAGCTGGGTTTCAGGGGAATGCTACAGCTTCAGCTTAAAAATTAATGGTGTTTTAATCTATTTACCATAAAAACAAAGTTGATTTGAATTGAACATCACTAGGGGTGTACACAACACAAACTTTAAATTAATTCCAGTATGCCTGGGACTGGGAGAGCAGAGGAAAACTGACTGATGGGAACCCCTGACAAGCATGGTGACCACTTTTCTCCTGGGCACACCATCCCAGCTGGCATTTGCAGACTGCCCAGCCTAAATGCATCCAAAATAACTTAATTATGATTGCTGAGCACTTCTAAAAATGTATTTTAGCTATGACTGAAGCATCTTCCCAATATATCTGAATATAAAGCTGCACTAACACGCCCTTTGTAGCATTCCTGGTTTAAATCCTACTGTGGAATACAGCTTTATACAGGCCATACCATGGATAAATATTAAAATTAATGGATTTTCCTTTCCAGCTGCAGCCAAAGCTAAGTGTACTCCTGCATGTTATCCTTACAACACTCCCTGAAGAGCAGCGTGTGCCCATGGGATGTGCACAAATCCCAGCCCTGGGCAGCTGGGGAGCTCCTCAACCAAACACATGCTGGTTATTACATAAATCACAGCACGTGACAGCTCAATTCCCAGGGCTAAAATAAAACAAATCAGCTGACAAAGCATGTATCCTGCAATTCAGGAGTCAAACTTACTGAAGAATGAGAAAACAATTTGAATTTAGAATTCATTACAAATTTGGGATTTTTTTACTCCATACCTGGGCTTCAAGAATACTAATTATCATTCTGAAAGCATATTGTATTATAACAATATATCTGGTACTGGAATTTAAATTAATAGTCATGCCATGACAAACAAGAGCACACAATCCACTGGTTTTTTGCTTTTCAATATGCTTTGATTCACCCGGTCAAGATCTTCAAGAATTTTGCTTTGAATATTATTGTCTTTTGGCAAATCATAAATGAAATTAAATTAAGAGATGAAATGCATGCCCAGATCCCACAAATCATATTAATTTTGTGTTTGTATAGCTTGGAAACTGAGAGCTAGAGACTTTGCAAACAGGAAAGGACCTAAAAAGTAACAATTAAGGACACAGAAGTGGGTGCAGGCTTCAGCTGAGATAATTTACATTTTTGCCACATATACTGACATATCCTAAGAATGCCACAGTTGTCCATCTTGGCTTTTAAAAGAAAGAGTTTTTCAAAAAATGCACTTTCCTCCCTACAGAAATCCAGGTAAGATCAGGAAAGGTGGATTTTTACCTCTGGAAACAGTTTCTAGTTTAACTCAGACAAATGGGACTTGTTTGCTTTAGCACCCAGCTGCCACTGCCCTATCCCAGGCCTCCTCCCTGCCCTCTCCAGCCAGATGGAATCCCACAGCACTGCCCTCCTTTTCCTCCATCCTTTCCTTGCTGCTGCCACTGCAGCCTCCAATGGTTTCAGCTACTCCATTTCCCATGCACTGTTTGAACAGCTCATTTCAACTGTTGCAATCAAGAAAACACTCAAAAAAGTCCTGCTGAGAGCGTTTGACAGCACAAATTGAAGTTCAACCTCTGGTAAACAAAAATCTCAATCAAGTTACTCAAGATATGCCAACTTCAGCTCAGTTTCCGCCCACTGGGCTCTACAAACCACCCCTCCACAGGGCAGGAAAGCATTTCTACTTCCACTTCCATCCAGCCTACACTCCATGAGTAACCAGGAGCCAAAATTGGGAAAATCGCTACTCTGAAAGCAACTGATAATAAAAAACACCAGATTAATATCAATGAGTGAGTCAGGCTTCAGGAAGGAAAGAATAAAATAACAGAATAAGCCTCTACTGAGATCCTTTTTAGCAAGAATTAAAATGAACAAAGTTCAGAATTATGAAGGATATTGCTCATATAACAACCTCCCCCTGTACAAAAGAGAAGGAAGTTCATGGAATTTACTGCTCCACCATGAACTAAGTCATTCTACAGCTGGACAACTTAATAACTCCAAGGACACTGGCTGACACACCAGCTTAATCAAATCTTGTGTTTGAGGGTCAACTGCCTCCTATCAGAGGGCAAAAAACACATCCTGCACCAGCACTTAGGACTCCTGTCCTCTGACTCACCTATTAACTACAGCTATAGGGCTTGGGGAACCAGTGGGTTGACCTGGGTAGAAGTCCTAAATTCCTACGTAAATCAAAGGAAACAAAATGTACAGAGCAGGAAATTAGGATTTGGAAAGCCTGGTGTCACACTGACCAAACTGGTCAGGGAGTCTTTCCTCCCAGTGCTGCCACATTAAGTTTTCACACCTAAACAGGAAGTTAAGAGACATTCTAGTATCAAAACAGACAGTTCAAGACAGGCTTCTCTGCTGCCTGCAAGCCTCTGTGCTGTTTGTTATAAGCATTTGAATAGATTTGAATAGCCCATGAGTAACACAATGGAAAGAGAGAGCAAAGCCAAGAGCATTACTTACATAACTGTATTGTCGTCCACTAAGATATCACAGCCATGGGCAGGGCATGAAATGGTCTGAAAAACACAAAAAGGTCATAGGAGGAACAGTGGTTATCCTGGCTTTGCATCACAAGGAATCTAAAGGCAACAGACTTCACTACAATCCATAGCCAAAGGAGTGCCCTTGCCTCTCCCACAACATCCCAGGTGTGTCACTGGTTCCTCCTTCCCCAGCCCAGAAACCTGCACCAACTCCAGAGAATTCTCTCCAGGATCACCTTCGCAGAGCCTGCAGCCCCAAACTTTCAGGTTTGGGTTTTTTCTGTTGTTCTTCTGGACTTTTTTGAACTTTAGCAGGGAAGACTCTCCCCATCTCTCCAATATACTGAATTCCCAGAAATGAGCCATGAGGTGAGTAGAGATTTTACCTGTCCCATGCCTTCCTCCATTATTTTGGTAGTTAAATATTCACTCCAGCACTGCATACAGAACTTGTGTCCGCACTCTAGGCCAGTGAAGTACTGCAATGACATAGAACACAAGACATGGCCTTATTTTATCACAGGGATTCACTCCATAATTTCATTCTCCTCGGTGCTGTGCAGCTCATCCATCCCATCCCTCATTCCCCACACCAAAGTTGAGACATTGCTATTCATTTTGCATCATCACCCCTACAGAACATTGCCAAGGCAGCCTTAGTCACTCTTCCAAAGCCAGACTTTAATTCCCAGCCCCAGCAGCAAGAAAAGGTGTGGTCCATGTTTCCATCCTGCCCATTTAAATTTATCCTTGTTTTAGGAGTGTATATGGAGCACAGAGTGGCTCTCTCCCATTTTACTTTGGGAATCAGTCCAACACCAGTGCAACACCAAACAGTTCACAGTGATATTGATAAAGAGTCTTCATTCCTCTTATTTTTACCTCTTGGCATATGTGGGTGCTGCCAAAAGTCCCAGACCTTCTCAGGGAACTTCCCCCTGAAACCCAGATGCTCATCAGATGAGGACACTCAAGATCCTAATTGGCATGTGTAAATTGCTAAATAAAATTCAATAATGACCTGCTGTCACAGACAACAGGGACAACTCCATCCTTGTCTGCATCATCTGCACAGAGCTGTCAAGATATCATCTGGGACTGAGTGGTTACACAAGGGGTGGAGGAGCAAACACTGCTGAGGAAAGACTGGAATTAAAGCACTTTTCTCTGGTCAGCTTTAAGTTGGCACCAAGGCAACCATATTTAAAACACTTCATTTGTACCAGGTAATATTTGCTGGCTCAGCTTTTCAAACCAACTTCTCAGCCAGTGAGATAAAAACACAACTTCACCATCAGATACCATCAAACTATGAAACTCCACAGAGGAAAGAACCCAGCATCCTCTGTGGAACAGCCCAAAACAACTGCAGGATGGTGGTAATTGAGGGAAGGAGAATCCACATAAGGCAAGTGTTCTTCCCAAACCACCTTCTCAGACAGGACAGATTTATTCTGTCCATCCCACAGAGGTGGAGCACTGTGTGTGCTGTCCCTGGGTGCTCTGGCATGGGAATGCCCAGGGAAGGTGCCTGTCAGCACCTTTCCCACGGGCTGGCAGGCTGTGATTACACTGCTCTGGCAGTCCTGCCACCAGCACAGGCTGCAACCAACACAGGTGCATCTGACCTGAGCATCTGACTTGGTTCCAGGCAAAAATAGAGACATCCACCCCAAAAAAACCAACAAAGATCAGAGAGGAGGCTGACGTCTATGTGGTGTCAGGTACACCGGCTCCAAGAGTGAAAAAAGACACCTTCCAATTTCTGAACCCTTACTGAGCCAGCTAACAAGGTTATCTCATGCTCCACAGATGCTGCTGTGGCCAAGTGGCATCTCCTGGAGATGCAGAGTTAGGGTAAAACACTTTAACATCTGTAATTTTTAGGATGCCACAGCATGAAACCATCCCCCAAAGACAGCACTGACTTTTCCATGAATTTTGGCTTCTCCACAGGCGATGGGAAGCAAGCACAGACAAGGGAATCACCCCTTTCTGAACCCAAATACTCCTGCAGCAGGCACACACGAGGAACCAGCACAGGACACATCTTCATGTAAGCCCTGTTTCAGTTATTTCAGGCAGGGAAATGCTTTGCTAAATGCCCACAGAAAGGCAGGCACCACCACTTTTCCTCCCAGGCTGCAAGGAATGCAGAGAATCTCTCAGCTCTTCTCTTTACTTTGAGGGAGTTCCCAATTATTTTTGGCTCAGCTGACAGCAGATGTCAAGGGAGCAAGTAAAAAAGGCCAACACAAAACCACCAAGGATGGGGGGAGCAGTAACTCCTTAGGCAGCTCATTAGTCCTGGGGACAGCTCTGCTGCCAACCACATCTGAGATATCTCAACATCTACAGTCTGGACAAAGCAGGATGTTCCTAAAAACACCCCCAGCCCACTCTCCTGAGGGTGAGGGGCAGGAGAGGAGGAAGGAAGAGCTACGACAGTCCCAATACCTGTCTTACCAAAGGTGTCACCCAAAATAACTGCTGGGACCTGACAGTGCTTGACAGGGACTCAGAGCAGGTGAAATTTCTCCCTGAAGTCCTCAAACCTGCAGGGTGAGATCTTCAAATGCCTTGTTTGGCAGATGCTTCCCAAAACCTCAAACCACAGCTCTTTGGAGGTGACTGAAGAGCTACAGAGACTTTGTAGACAGGAGAAAGGGACTATTCAAGATTAACAGTCCTGCAACAACTGTAGACTGCAAAACTTTTTAGCACCTCCAAACTCTCAGATTTCCAAAGGCCAAAATGGGGTCTCAGGGCAAAACCCCCCCCAGCCTTCATGTGGAAAAATAATTAGTTGATCATTACAAGAGTATTTTCAAAGCTGAGATTTTAGGTTGGGCATTGAACATAAAAATAATCCTATAGTTTATAATTCACATTGACTAAAACATCTTCAAAACAGATTTTAATCACCTTATATACAGACACTACAGCCTTTTACAGAAGAAATAATAAATACGAGTTTTCCTATAGGGTCCAGCTTTTTTGTAGGGCAAAGAAACAGGGGTTCCCCTCTGATATCTTTTAACACCAGCAACAGAGACAGCCCTGCTCACCTGGAACATCTCTCTCCTCCAGCTAAAAATCTGCTCTTCTAACAACTGTGCCATTGCTATTTGAGCTACAAAATCAAGAAGTGTTAGTGTGTTTTGTGCTGTTCTTTCCAATTTCAAAACTCTGGACAATGCTGGGGTGTGATTTTGGGGGTTGGACTCGATGAACCCTGTGGGCCTGTTCCATGATTCTGTGATTCTGCTTCCCAGGTGGCACAGTACCCCAAGCCAAAGGCCTGCCACTTGTGAGTTGTACCCAGCACAGCAACTTTGTTAAAAAGGAGAGAACAATCTATTAGGATATATTGCCTTTCTTTTTCAAAGCAGCTCATCATACAAACCAGGAATTTGCCTTTCCAGCTGCTCTCCAAGAAGGAAGTCAGGGCACACAAGGCTGAAGAGGAGACACATGGAGCCTTGTGATTCCTGGCTCGAGAGCAACAGGGACCTCAATGCTGAGAAAGGGAGGCCTGAACTGGGCTTTGCTCAGCTCTGCCCACTCCAGGGAAGAAGATCCAGAGCAAGGGAGAGGCCACAACCAGGGAACTTCATCCCAGGTTACTCCTGAACCCCGAAGTTCATCAGGGTTCCTTGCTGAAAACACACCCAGAGCAAGAGCAAAGTTTTATATCAGGGCAGCTCTGCCTGGAAAGGCCCAGCACACGTTTTAGGGTATTCTGGAGGGGCAGCTCCCCCACAAAGAGCAGGCTCCAATAAAGGAAGACTTCCTTACTATGAGCACTTTGCCTTTTGATGAACTCTCCTATTTGAGCTTTTCCACTATTCTCCTTTTCTCCCTGATCTCCCAACAGTATGTCCTGCCCCTGGGAGCCCCAGCAGAGCCTGGACCTCTGAGCAGTGTAAAGAGGAAATGCATCAGTTTGGTCAACAGCGACAAAAAAAGCAGCACTACCAACCAGGACACTGATGCAGAGCCCCAGCAAGCACTGGGTAACACTCTCATGTCTGACCAAGAGGATATTGTCCAAACACGATAAAGATCCACACATATTTGGATTTTACTTTTTACATTTTACTTCTACTATTTTTATTCTAGACTTCTAGTTTGACTATTTTGTAGCATTACTTACTGCTTTTAAAAGCCGTTTCCTACCCTGTCTTTCTGTTTAAGTAAATCCCTTTGCACATCATGTTTTTCACAGATTTTTAGTTTCACATGTAATTTATCTGTACATCTCAGTTGGTATCTGACCTTTGCAAACATCACCTGCTTGTTTTTTCCTGAGCTCCACTACACCAGGGCCCACCACCCTCAGAGGTGTTCTGCAGGAAAATGTGAGGTTTCAGGTAGGAAATTTGGGAAGTTGCAGGACAGGTAGCACCAAGGCCACCAGGTACTCACCGAGTTTGGGTAGTTCAGATAGCAGATCTGACAGGACATGTCCTGGGCTGATGACCTGGTGTTCATCTGGCGCGTTCGTGACTTTTTACTTGGATTAATTACATGACACTCTGCAAAGAGCTTCTCCAAGTTGCCATCAAAGTACCTGCACAACACAGGACAGAATGAAAATTTAACCACCTTCTAAATCATTCTTCCACTCTGTGTGGCAGTTAAGTGTACAGAGATGCTTTTTATATTTCAAAACTCACACACCCACTACTTCCAACAAACTCCTCACTAACACAACTCAGAGATGGATATTAGACAACTACATAATTTCAGAGACTCTCACTTGAATTATACACCCCTGGAATTCAGGCACCTTCAATTCTTCAGCTGCATTTCAAGTAATTTGTGATTCTCCACAGTGATTGCTTTGCATTAGAATTCCAGGACAGAAAACTACACCTGAGTCCACAGTCCAGGCATTGGAATACCTTCCTAAAGCACAGGTTTGATGCCTCCATTTATCCTAATATTCTGATCATTAGCCATTTGAGCATCTTCTCAATCAACCTGAGGTAATTTAACAACCTCCTAAAAATACAGTTCCAGGTTTACTATGCTTCTGAAGATAAGGTACCTATTGGAAAGGAGGATGTAAAATTGCTTGGGGGAAGAAAAAAAGATCACTTCCTTTCTATTTCCTATTCCCTTAAGGAAACCAATATTAGATTGCTTTAAAGGCTCTTCTTTGGAGAAGGGGACCAAACTGGAGAGAATCATTATCAGAAAGCTCAGCCTCTTCCAGAATCCTTCACACACCTTTCTCCAGCCTGCAGCAGCTGCAAAGAACTAATTAAACCAGATAATTAACCAGCTCCATCACCTCCACACATCCCCCAGCCAAACCCACTAAGTTATTCCCCTGCTCCCTTATAGCTCTACCAACCAACAAGGCTTGATTTATAATTGAAAAAAATATCAATTTTCCTGCTGTTTCATATATTTTCCAATGCAGTTCACATATTTTAGATCTCAAATTTCAAGACACTGAATCTGGAAGGAAGTGGTGAATTCTGCCATCACAGCACCCACAAGGCTTTGCCACTTTTCCTCAATGTTAGGATTTTAATCAAATTATTTTGTTTGCTTAGAGAATTCTATTTAGAAATTTGTATGTTATATTTAAATATAAATATATAAAATTATATATTTATAAAAACTTAGCAAGTGACGTCCCATTATAGGCAGTATATGTTTATTAAGAATCATGGAAAAATATTTACTCCACAAAAGTTTTCCAGCCTTCCAACTGCTCTTAGAGGCAGCAAGAGCAGCACAGGGCATGCTCTGAGGGGAGCAGACACACAACTGGGTGTGAGGTTTGCAAGGGAAATAGTTTTGTATACAAAAGCTATGATGCAACTTGAACCCTGATACCCAATGGCCAGCTAAATGCTTATGGAAATACCAGAGGTTTTTTTAGTGGTGGGCTGGTTTTAAGGGTGAATACCCACATCAGGAACTTGACTTTTTTCATCTGGAATTACCCATCCCCTTTAATACCTATGGATAGAACTCCTGCTTTGCCTTGCTGTTCTCTTTTCATGCATTTTCTTTCTGAATAAGTAATTTCCACATTTATTTTCATGTATGTCTCCCAGACTCAAACTCATGCTGCCACTATGAACTCAGGAAATGCAGAGGAAAATGTGGATCTCCCTGAAAACAGGCAGCTCAAATGGATACTCCAAAGTTCAACAGCTCTCTGACTGCCTCACCACTCCTTACACAAACATGCCAAGGGCTCAGTCAGAAGATTCTTGCAGTTTGTTCATTGGTTTGGAACACCTAATTCCAATTACCATCCCTCTTTCCCACTTGTTCCAGCATGACCACAGACCATCCATGAAGGCAGATTTCCCTCTGACCTTGCAATGTTCTTTAGTCAAAGGATTCCCAAGCAGCAGCTCCTACACCCTTCCCTCCCACAGCAGGAGAGCTCCATGTGACATTAACCAACTTCCTGGCCAGCAAACCTTCTCCACCACCAATTTCCATTTCCATTCATCCTCCTTGAATCCAAGGAAGCCAAAACATGTGCAATCTGACCCTAATCTCACACAATTTCACTTGGATTTCTCCTGCAAATCTCACCTAACACATCACAAAAATTGCTACATTTCATCAGAGCTCCTCCATCCCTCCACACTTCCTTCACAACTGCAAAAATCCTGATTTTTCCTCAAATATTCTCTATTAAATGGTTGGTTCTTGGTACCTCCATCCTTGTTTTCATCCTAGACACCTTTATATCCTCTGCCCTCCTTTCCCTTCACAATGCAGATATTGAGTAATTTCAGCATCTCTGGCACATGAGAATTTTCGCTACTAATTCTTCAAAGTTCATTTGCTTCATCACAAAGTTCAGGAGTTTTCTGCTATTTTCAAATTAACGGACAAACCAATGTTTGTCTATTAATTTCAAGTGTTTCTACTTACCAAGACCAAATCTGTAACAATACCAAGTCTTTTTGGCAGAGGGATCAAGCTGTCAGCCCCTTTATCTCCTCAAAATTCTCTCCTGCTGTTTGTAACGGCCTAATCGCCATTTTCCAGACATAATCAAATCCTACCCATGGGAGTATCAAAGATAAAAAGCCTTTTCACTGAAAAAAATTGCTTCAAGTACCCACTTTGGGATATTTACTTCCATGGAAGAGCATTTGTGAGTGTCAGTGCATCAATATACTTGCAGTAAAAGATATCTCCACATCAAAACTCCTGCCATGCACCATTTTTCACCTGTTCAGCCTCTGCCTAAGAGTGTAAAGTATTTATTTGTTCCAAGGCAAGCAGGCAGCCAGGTTTGGGAGAAGAGGCAATCTGGGCATTGCTGACATCCCTCCTCTGCTCAGAGGGAACAGAGACATGTGGCCACTAAGATAAGCTGCTACAAGGGACTGCTGTATCTCTGGCTGTGCCTCCAGGGATTAAACTGGGCCTTGGGGACATGCTGAGACACTTTCCTCTTAACAAAATGGCCATGGGAAGGCACAAAAAGCAGGAGAGCTGCATTTTAACCTCTTCATCCCACAGTGGTTCCTCCCCAAAATCCCCTCAGGAGAGGACACCATCAGCAATAGTAAAATTGGGAGGCAGTCAGGGTTCAAGCTAAAGCACTTCCTTTGCTTTTTTCTGAGGTGATGTGGTCATTCTGCACCTGCTGCTCTCCTGTCCCTATGAATCAAGCAAGGCAAGACCCAGCAAAACAGTATCCGACATCTTTATTCTCCTAAACCCATGCAGCATATCAGAGGCTGAATTAATATTTCCTCCACTCCCATCCTACAAAGAAATCCACCCCAAACCCCCAAATTTGCTTTTGTACACGAACAATTAGTGTTTCACCAGTGGGACAGGACAGCTTTTCAATTGTGGCTGTTATTACTTTACTGTAAGTGGAATAAATACCTGTAGCACGTCTGCCCTTCGAACACCACAGGGCAATTACTCCATGACAAAGCTGGCACAGACACTAATAACCTGCTCATTAAAAACAGGCAAAACAAGGCTAAAAAAAAGTGGGAAAACAGAAATTTTCATGTCAAGTTCAGACCTCCACACGTATCAAAAAAATAAAAAAAAAAAAGATGCCACTTGGTTAAAGTGCTTTCTTCCAGGTCTGATAAGGTGCTGGGAGGTCATGCTGACTCACCATGAGCTAAGGGAAAACAGGCACTGATTAGGAACTGCAAATACACACCATCAAACAACAGGAACTTTCAACTAAAATGTATATTTGGGGGTTTTTTCCCCTTAATCCTCAGCTATCACCACAGAAATCACCAAATTCTCTTGAACACCAAGAGCCAGCTCTCAGCCTCCTACCCAGCTTCCTCCTCCTGTTTTAACACAGCTGGGCACTCTAAAGATTTCATGGAAGTTATTTGGTGCAGAAGTGACAGAAGGCAGCACCAAGCACTTGAGAGATCATGTTTTGGTGTTTTTCTAATACAACAGGCCATCAGTAAGCACCAAAACTGGGACCAGTGTGCAACAGGTCTGCCTAAGCAAGTCATGTATTCCATTACTCACAGGGGTAATCCTGCTGAGTTAAGTATTTTAATGAATATGTTTACCTGTGGATTTGTAAATATAACATGTACTTAAACTGCAAAAGCCTTAACAATAATACCTCACATTGACCTGGCTGGTACCTTCCTTGAAAAAGAAACAAAAAACAAAACCACAGCCCAATTTTTATTTTTAAATTGATGGCAGCCCTACACAAGCTTTCAACAACAAGGGACAAAACCTACTGTACAAAGGGATGGCTTTCCAGAGAACTTGTGTAGAGGTATCTCCCAGCCAAGACAATGAACTTTACCCCAACCAAGAGAACCATCCCAAGAAACTCAAATACCAAATGAACAGACAAATGTTGTAGCAGGAACCAAATCAGAATTCTTAACAGTTGTAGTCAGAGTTAAATAGTGGATATATTTGTAACACAAAGCTATCAGAATTCCAACATTTACTAGAAGAGATCAATCTCAGGAAAATAAGGACTAGAAAGCTGCAAAATATACAGTGATTTCAGAAAAAAAATCTAGGTTAAACAAAACATAAGAGATACCTGAGCACCATCACTAACCAAACATATTACACAAAGGGGGCTAATGACATCCTAAATCCATTAGCCAAGGATAGCAGAAATATTTATACTCCAAAGTAATTACTAACAGTGTCACCCAGGGAAAGAGGAGCAAAGGTCTTCACAGAGTACCAAACTACAGGGGCTCAGCCCAGGGCTCAGTGAAGGGACATTTATCAGTTCACCAACAACAACTGCTCCTAGTTTACCAAGCATATCTCACCTTCCCATACCCTGATCATCATGCAAAGGAAATGGTACTTGAGAGAAAAATCAAACTAAAGATCCTACCAGGCACCCCACACCCACCCATTGGTCACTTCAAACCTGGTAAGACCACCAGAGACCACAACAATCAGCAAGTCCCTGTACAGCTTTTATTGCTCCTTTTGGTCCAGATTCATTCTCCTCCCAGTTTCTAAAGTAACTTAAATTCTCCAGCTCCCCCAACCCAACACCAACAATGGCACAGGAATGAACCAAATGTAGTTGGATTTGGTCTCCATTGTATAACAACCAAGTGAAGAGTACCTTTACCAAGCAGCATTCCAAGAGCTGGGAATCAAAGATGGGAACTAACCATAAAACACTCTGCTCTGAGGGGCAGGGAGAGGCAAAATTCAAGCCATTATTTACACACACTGAAGAAAACCTGGAGCTGAGGAGATGAAGCCAAGGCAGGACTATTACCAGTCAGAAACAATTTAGCCTTGGCCAGACCAGCAAATAAACATGTCAGGAATTCACATGCCAACATGACAGGTAAGAGCAGCTAAACCCAAATCCAAAACAGTTGCTAGATAACAAGAACCTGTTCCTGCTTGCTTTTTTCCAAAGCCTGTCCAAATGCTGTGCCTGTACGTGTTCAAACTGCAAATCCCTCTTTCCAATGGGCAACTTAACTTCCAGAACTTTTAAATCTAACCAGGCATCAATAATATTAAAACAAGGAGTCACCCTTAGCTGGGAAAGGGGGAACATTTAGAACTTACACAAAGGATCCACCTGCCACACACTGTGTGTTCATCCATCCTCAATTAATCCAGGAACAAACACTTTTTTCATGCACAAGGTGGTTGCATGCTAAGGTGGCTGCTTACCTCTCCATCAGCTTCTCCTTATCCCAGTTGAAATGGCTAAGCAGTATTCGAGTGATAGTCGCTGGATTCTGGAGAAAG
The DNA here is from genome assembly GCA_025920805.1 of Petroica traversi. Lineage (NCBI taxonomy): Eukaryota > Metazoa > Chordata > Aves > Passeriformes > Petroicidae > Petroica > Petroica traversi. The sequence goes on along the minus strand of JAHLSL010000053.1, from coordinate 973,380 downwards.
AAGAGAAAAACAATCAATAATTGAGTAACCAAGCCAGAGTGAGAATACCAAGCAGAGCTTTGAACAGGCAAAGAGAAAATCAGCGTGTCTGATAACATCATCTGTTCAGACAATACATGTTTACTGGCATGGACTGGGAAATAGCTGGACTTGACAGATACACGAATTTAAAAGGGAAAAAAAAAAAACTCTATAAATCCAAGTGTCTGTATAGAATGAGAATTTGGTTGAAGATTTAAGGACCAAATTATTTATACCTATCACAGTGCCAACAGCTCCACATCCAGCATGCCCACACAATGCAACTCCAGGATGTCTGTAAAATGCAGGAAGGGCTGATTTGCACCCATCACACCCATTCTTGCCATCATGTCCACACTACTTGCAGAACAAGAATATTCCAGCCCTGACCATCAAAATACTTGAAACTGAAAACTCTCCCAGAACACAACTGGATGCCAGTGTAAGATGATGAAGTCCTTCGAAGACCCCAGATGTTCCTGAGGCACCAAGAGATCCAGAAAAAACTCATGGAGCCAAACAGCTAAGGAAAGAAATACAGCCTAGAAAGCTCAGAAAGAAGGTGGAACATAAGAGCTGATTTTCACTTGCGTACAAGTTTTTATTCCAACTAAATCTATATCATCAGCCAAATGTTTGATTATACGAGAAACACAGCAGACCACATGGCTCTGTTACACCCCAGAACCACTCTCTGGGCTCAGTTTTAGGACCATTTACATGCAAAGGAGACAAGAGCAGGGCCCCCAGAGCGGCTGTGTGTACTTTGCCATTTGACACCAAAATGGAAGTTTGCCTCAGGGCCAATGTTCAGTGGACTCTCTGAAGCTGTTGAAAAGCAGGACATAAAGCAGCAATGTGATTTCCTGAGCCCTGGAGCAACAGCCACAACCTGATGCTGCCAAAAGCCAATGCTGTCACCCACAGCAGGGATCCCTCCCCATCCCTGCCTGTCCTCACCAGTCCATACCACTACAGCCATGTTATGCTGCAAATAATGGCTCAGAAACTGATCTCCTCTTTTCCTTCAGGTTGTTTATTTCATGGAATCAGTTCTCCGATCTATTTGATTGCCTGACCACACAAACAGCTGCATTAGCATGAGGGGAAAGCAGGACAGCCTCTTTCACCACCAACAAAACCTTCCCTGAAATAAAGCCCTCAGGTGACAGTGTAATAAGCACAAAGAACCAGTCTTGTGGCTTATACTATAAAAAGCGACACTCCTCTCCTTCTACAGTGTGTTCTGACTCTTATTAATGCAAGCAGAGATTGTTTAAGGCCACATTAAGAATTTTCTCCCAGTTTAAAAAGCCCATATGAACCAAAGCAGCTTTAGAAAGGTTTGACCAGATCCCTGATGAGTCCCTGTGGAACCCCATAAACAGCTGGGACAGCAGATTTACACAGTATGGGACAGGAGATACAGAAATGGGTATTGCCTAACAGATCAAGGTGACAATGTGGTTCTGGTCCATATCTGAATCACTCTCCCAGGTGACAGGGACCCAAGCTCTTCCCTCCAGGAACACAAGGTGCCTGGCTGACAACCACATGTCACCAGCTCTCTGACAGCATCCCTCCCTCATCCAGCCCTGCAGAGGGGAGCAAGCAGCTCAACTCTTTCAAGTCAGTCCTGCCAACAAGAAGCTCTACTGGAATTTAAGGGTCACCTTCACCAAAAGGCTCCTTCAGCAGCCTCTTTTGGGGTTTAGTTTACAATCTTTCCAGGTTATTTTCTATTCGGGTCTCCACAACATCTTTTTCTGTAACTCTGTCTGTACTATGCAGCAGTACCTAAAGAAGTTCTTAAAAGCTCACTTAGACACAATTCCTAGAGCAATTTAATCAAAGATGAAAATGTACCGTAGTAAATAAAGCAATCTTATCTCTAGATTATCTTGGTTATGATACCAGCCCTGTAATTCTCCAGTTATGAATTTCAGACAGCAAAGCACACAGCCCTTCAACATAAGGAGTCTTCACTCAGCTCAGAGCTCTGCTAGATGTAGAGAGAAACACTATTTTCTTCATTTCTCAAGCAAAGGCATTGAGAGAGCTTTAATTAAAATCAGCCTGAAGTCTCGTCCTACCTTCTGCCACAGCAGCCCACTTGGCCACTTATTAAGGCTTCTGGGAATACCTATTAATCACTTAATAGGCTAAGAGGAAGCTGAGGTAGTGGTCTCTGGCTAACTTTAAAAAGACAGAAGGTTTCCCCTGCACTGAAGGAAAAGCTACAGTACACGGATAAGAAACTCCAACGGTCTGCAGTCATTATTAAGTAGAACAAGGCTGATCCAGCAAATACCACTCCCAAAGGACATGTGGTTGGAAAGGACCAGAGGGTTTCATCTGTGGCTTCTCCATTCTCCCAACACAGAGGCACTGTAGCTTTCCAAAAGTTTCCCTAGGTCAGAGCCCCCAGGTATCTCAGCACTGTGAGGACAGGGTACAAAACTGGACATTATTTAGGATTATACTGTTGACTCCGTGTTCTATCACCTCCTCCTGGCTTGCTGGGCTCCAGCTTCCTCCAGCACTGTTGGTTGAACATTTAAAAAAGAAAGGAAATGCCAGCAGCATAACAAGCTCCCACCAGAAATAGCTGGGCTGCCAGCTTTCACTGCCTGCCACATCCCAGATGTAGCATTCAAACCTCCCCTGGCTGTTCCCCAGATACAGAAGGCAAGGACTAACACAGCCCTGCCCTTGCTCACCCCTGGACAGGGATACAATCTGGGCTGGCAGTGCACAGGGAGCACAGAAGACTGGGAGGAAGGCAGCTAAGGGGCAAACCAGAGTTAAACACAAAAGCCAAAAGTTCTGAAACGAAGGACTGTTCCAGTCTAAGACCAGGCACACCATCATGGAACAGCTCACATGGGAATAGCTCACATGCACACACTTCCCTAAAATTATTCCAGAGCAGTGCTGGAGGAGCCAACCACAGCATCCACCCCACTGACAGCTGTGCCCTGAGTGCACAGGGTTAAAACACCACCAAAATAATGTGGTATTTCAGCACCAGGTCTACTCCAGCCTTCCACCAACCCTCAGCCTTTGCTCTGGACATTTATGCTGTAAATATTAATGGAATGTCCAAATATGGGTTACACAGCACTGGGAAGTCTCAGGCTCTGCTCTGCCTCCTCGTTTGGCACACAGGATTATTTCCTGCGACTGACACCATGCAGATTAGTTATGAACAGGCTCCACTGCTGCTCAGATGGGATTACTCCCGAGGCTGCAACAGCACGCTCCTACTAAAGCTATTTTCTGTTTACAAAGATGAATTTTCCTCCAGAAAGCAGCCAGGGATGGCCAGAGAGCAAGGGAACAGCCAACATGTTCTCCTCCAAACGTGGTCTGATGAAAGCTGAAACAGCAGATCTCACTTACAGCAGCCTCCTATTAAATTTTCCATGTCGGAGCTGAGGCAGATTGCCTGGAGCTGAGGGCACGCCTGTTGATATCCAGATAGGAACAAACCCGAGCAAAGCAGCCATTTTGTTGAAATTCTCCGGGCACTTCAAAAGATTCCCTAACAAAACATTCCAAATAAAGCTCTGCCCAGAGAGAAACACCCTCAGTCCTTCAGCAGGGAGTGGTTTTTTTTGAGCTAACAAAGCAACCAAGTCCCACATATGCTTCAAACAAATTCCACTCCACCACAGCTTTCCACTGGAGGTATTTACATTTACTGCCCTTATCTGTGTTGCCATGCACCAGCACACCAATGCAAGCAGGAGATACAGCAATATGAAGCTCTACAAAGGCCTGGACTTTACCAAAGAAGCATTATTAATTCAAGTAAAACTCCTTAATTTAATAGAATTTAATTCAACTGGAAGCTTCATCAGTGATAAGAGAATTCTTTTTGCTGTCAAAATAAGAAAGTATGAGTCGGAAGGAAGAATCTGGATGCACTTAAATGCATAAATGAATTATAAATTAAATATTATTAGAACATTAGCTTGAATCAGAATTTCCAAGCAGCACAATTTGCTGAATGACAGTCAGGAGCACTTGAACCATTCATGCTTCCATCCATCAAGACGAGCTGCATGGTTAATTCTTGATGTTATTACCAAGAAAAGCACATTTTACAGTTCAGCTTCTCCTTGCACGCTGGGAGTCAGCTCCTGGTTCAGTTTCAGCATTTACTACAAATAAAAACCATTTAAGAACAACTTAAGTTCAGTTCTCCAGCAAAATCCTTTCCCACTTCCTGAAGAACATGATACTGAAAAATTGTTTGCTTTCTTTCTTTCCATGTCATGGCTGGTTTTGTTTTCTACCCATGGCAGCTCCTGCATTCCAACAGTTTTCATCCCAACTGCAGCACCTCTATCCCAAGAACAGAGGCTTTTACATCAGTAAGGAATTGATGCTGCTTCCAGTTGGGTTTTCTATACAGTTGTTTTGCACTTGTGAATCCAAAGAGATGCTCCAGAAACTCTGGCTTTGCCCAGGCCTCAGAACTCTGCACAGGGTTCAAACCTCAGCAATGCCCACTGCTGTATTCCATGGGGACACAAGACTGGGTTTACATTTCCCAGCAGAAGGAAACTGATGGTTTCACAGCAGCTGACAAGACCGAGGGTTTGGCTTGGTGGAGGAGCAAAAAGCCAACACAAGCTAAGGCTGGTCTGAAGCCAAGCAGCACAAACATCTGCTCCAGTGAAGTGGCACCTGGGGACAGCCATCACACCACCACTGTAAATATTTAACCAGCCAAACCCCCAGTGTTTGCAACAGTAGAGGACCAAGTGGAAATTACCGCTGCCCAGCATCTCCAAGGTTTGTCACGTGCACACTGTGCCATGGGAGAAGTGCTGATAAATAACCCAGAAGTCACGTTGCAGTGGGGAGAGGAGGAGCAATCCCACCATGAGAGACTGTGATCAGCACCATGCACCAAAGAGCTCCTTCATCACGTAATAACCAAGGGGCACCAGCCCTAAATTCTGCAGTAACCTGACATCTGTTCTACTTGGACCCTGCTCTTCACCTGCACCTCTCCCAGCCCCACACAGATAATCTCAGATATAAAGATTCAGCTAGAAAGTGTCTTAAATCAGCTTTTAACCTCCTCAAATACATCACAGTGCAACTGCCTGCAAAAGGTATGCACTGTTCTGCAAGTGCACTGAGTGACCTTCATTAGTGGAGATCCATTCACATCCATTCTTCCAGGAGACAATTACAGGAAATCTTACAAGCACAAAACCTCATTTCTAGCAGCTTAATAAAATTCCCAGGAAGCCAGCACAGAAGATGATATCCAAGTGTTGAGTACTTCCAGGACATGATCTCAAACTTGCTAGTTTTTAACTACCAAGAACTGAGCACTCTGAGAAGCTGCTGGAAAACTTCCGTGTAATCTAATATTCACTGGCTTGATTACAGCCAGAACATGAGAGGGCTGCTGCGAGTAGAGGACAGCAGCTAAACAGCTCAATCTGCCAACACACCCCTGCTCTCTCCCTCTGCCATCCCCTGGGGTCTGGGAGACAATCACACCACGGGACGTTCCTGCCATTGGCCATCTCAGGGTTCACAGGGACAGCACAACATGCTGGATCTCAGATACTCCTCATCATCTCCTTAGAGATAATAACAACATGAGTACTGCTCACTCTCTGTACCCCACTGAGGGGATGGGCTTTACATCTTATACACTACTGAAGCCATATCAGCAGACTTGAGTTAGAACTCTAAACCACCTGAAAATGTACCAGTTTCCTGTCATTTCTACACAACTCCTCAAGAAGCCAGGCTACTCCCTGTGACTGTTGTCATCTGCTGTCCTCTATCTGGCATTTGCCACCTCACTATAACTTCCCATTAACACATACAGAGCCTTCAACTTCAACACCGATCATCTCCTCAGCTCCCCACATCTTTCTTCATCCCATTAACTTCCCTTCACACATCATCTCCTAATTCTGAAAATTAAGTTTACAGAGTAACTGAATTAGTACCATTAGGTGACAGCACTAAATGCTAGGCTCGATCTGATGATCTCAGTTACTTACCTGCCCTTTACTGACTGTTTCCAGTTCTGATGAACACACGTTCTTCTAGCAGGGGATGATAATAAAAAGCAACTTCGGTGAAAACTCTATTACTTCAGTTAATTGGTTCAAGAGACAGAAATGAAACAGTCAGCTGCTTTACATTTTCTCAGAGCCTTTTGGAAAGCTTTCAGGTTAATGATTGGGAGCTGCAATGAAGAGCCATTGTCTAATAGAGCTTTTAAAAATCAGAAAAAAATTCTAAAGCAACAATTCCAGGATGAATTAGCAAATTTGGAAATGCAAAAACTGAATTCACACTGTAATACTTCTAAATAAAAGAAGATGGCAAGGATTTGCCCTGCTGCTCTCAAAGGACTGCAGAAGCTCCACCACCAAATCAACACAAATTAAAAACGACCAGGGAAGGCCTCTTCCAGCACTTCAGCTATGGGCGCCTCCATAACAGGAGAGTAGGGCTTGCTATCATGACACAGAGAGATGTTAACCCTTATTTTATACATTTAATCTGAAGAACACTTTGGTTTCTACTTCCTTTTGCTGTAATTCTGGAGTATAAAGTCCATCCTTTAAAGAGGAAGGACCCACAGGTCCTGAGCTTTACTGCCCACAAGAGCAGCATCACCCAAAGAATTTTTCCCCTCCAGCACACGAAATCCCAACATATGAAGAAAAGCTCAGCAAAGCTGGGCAGACAACATGAGCCTCAGCTCTGGTTTCCAGAGTCTCTACTGAGCAACTGAAGCTTCCGTGCTGAGCACCAAAGCGGGAGCACATGGGTGGCAGAGTACGCTGCACAACGGCTTTACTCAATCCAATGCCTCCCACGCAAGGATTTGCAAAGACTTGCCTTAAAAGAGTAGGAGAAGGTGATGGCATCATTTCCATATAATTCTTCCAGTTTACTATTTCAGCAGCTCCGTATTATCTCCCCTCCTGCTGTGGAGGAAGCAACAGCCCCCAGCCAGGCTGAGCACAAGGTGAGAGCAAAAACCCCACAAGTTTTGGCTACCATGGATATAAAGGGTTCATCCAGATAAACTCCAAATCCCTGGCAACCACCAATTTCCCCCTCAAGTCAAACCTTTAGTCAACATCCAGTGCCACAGAGTTGCTCTGACAGGATGAGAGTCCATGAAATAGAAATATTTAGGAAATCAAGAGCAGACCTGTGCGTCCCCATCACAAGTGACGCACGGTCCCCTTCCCTACTTGTCAACAGAACACCACTCCCACAACCAGTGTTCACAAAGCATCTCTGAGCCCACTTCCCTCTTGACACCACTGCTCTTCCAGACCTCCAGGTTCCATTATTCCTCTTCTATCCAACCCAATACTATTGAAATTCTCATCCCACCACACTTAGTTTGGACCCACCATGTAGTTACTGCACTGATCTTATGCATCGGTCACAGATGTGTCCAGCACTATCAGACACAAAAACTTGTGTTTTCTCCAGAGCACAAGCATCCCTAAGGCAGAAAGAAAGTCATCAGATTCTTTCAGTTCTACATAGTCTCTAGAAGACTACACACGAGGACAGTTTCAATTCTTCTCTCAGACCAATATAACAACTTACTAATGCCTGGCTTGAAGAAAATACAGCGTTGCTTCAAGAGGAAAGCAAAAGCATATTTTGCCACGGAAAGAAAGGATACCCAATGAAGGCAGCAACTGGCAATAAGTACCAAAACATCACGGCTTGGCCCAAGAGCGCTGGTCAGAAATCTCTCCCCCTCCACAAGATTCCAGAGAGGCCGAGGAAGACTCTAGACACCCAGAATGGCTTAGCTGAGCACCAGCTCTATTTTTGCCTGTGAGATGAAGTGACAGCTACTTGGATTATGATTTTAATCTGAAATAGGGCAGTAACTGGGCAAGACCAGACCAGCTCAGAAAGTATTTATTCAGCAACAACACAAGCTCACACAAGCACTGGCTTCCAGACTTGCCACCAGAGTCAGTGATGGGAGCACGAGTGACCAGACTTAGGAACTGACTGGGTAAAGGGGGTCGCTGGTTTATTTTAACACAGACGGGATCACCGTGTCATCAGACAGCTGAGCTGGCACAACCTGGACAACAGGAACTTGCTTCCAAGAAATCTGTTTGTTTCAGTCTGTCCCAAGCCATGTGTCAGGCATGTTACAGCTGGGTCTTCCCGTATCAGTCCCTTCTTGTCCCAAAGACTCTAAAGCATATTGGGGTATATTTTGATGCCAGGTACAGCTGAAGGTGCCATTTTTTTTCCTCCATTATCCCACCAGCTACAAAGAGCAGGCTCTCACCCTTTTCACAACCCAGTGTCTGGGGGCTGCATTCACCTGGCCTACCTAATCGCAGGTCCTGATAGTAAACTGTGGGAATACTGCCAATATCTACTACTAAGTGTCCTCAACATAACCACGTGAGCCTGACAGAAATACTTCTTTTTTTTTAAGGTCTTTTATTAGTCAATGTTGGAAAGACTGGAAGTGGCATATGTCAGGTCAGCTACCCATCAAGCTGATAAAAGGAAACAATCCAAAGCACATTTGGGTTTCATGGGAATGCTGTCTTCAGTGACAACTCCTGAATGAACTGTGAATTTCTGGGAAAGTACAGGTGTGCTGATGTGAGCTCCAGAAACTGTCCTGTTTGCAGGCAGAAATGGATGTTAAAGGAATAAAGCAGATGTACAGTTCATCTTTCAGCTTTATTCCTTTAAATCATTTTGCACAAGTCTTCTGGAATTTCAAAAAAGCTTTCCCTGCTCTTTTCCCTCACTCCAATATATTGGTACATTGACTTGGTTCTTTCACTGCAGTGTGCACTGCCAGTCTCTAGCCCAGAGCAAGAGGCACCCAAAGGGCTGTACTTACATCCTGGAATTTAAAAATCTGTAGGAGACTGGCACTGTTCCTCCCCACCTGGGAGGAAAACTGCTGGCTCTGCTGGCTCCTGCTTCCAGCAGCTCATGCAGCATAAGGAACAGACACCTCAGCTCTTGCCAATGAATGATTTCCCAGTTAACTGTACCAAGCACTTCATGGATTTTGCACACCTTTAGGACAACAGAACTTTGCTGCTTTAAGCACATTCAGAGGCACCACCCAGTCCAGAGCAGTGCTGGGAGGCTGCTCTGAGCAGATCAGTGGAGGATGTATCAGAGACAACTTGAAGAAATAATACCATGGCATACTTTAAATATTTAGAAAAAATTAGACAAACTCTGGGAGGATGAAGGCATTTTTCTAACACTCAGCATCACAGTTATAACAGGAAGGGTCAATTCCCAATAACTTGTGGATTTTTTTTCACAGCCTATTTCCATAGGAGGTCTTTCTGTAGGCTCAAACGTGTGCCATGAAAACAACTAATTGATTTTTTGGGTTAACTTTTATGAGTTCTCAGCAAAGGGCTCTCAAATTGTCCTTCCAGATCATGATTTAAGGGTGTCCCGTCTTTTGATAATGTCAAGCAGAGGATCAGCCCCAAGGATGTTCAGGATAATGTGCCTCTCAAACACTGCTGGTTATGTCTCAGGTTTTGGGTGATCTGCCTCCCACCTGCTTTTGTTACTAGGCACTGCTGGAGAACACCTATCACAGGGTGCTTGGGCACAAAGACACATGAGCTGTTTAATACGGAAGATATAACCCAGTCAAGCTCTGTATTGCCTCAAGACCACTGTTGATTCCTAAAAATCACAGGATAACCTGACTGTGAACAGTTTTATCCCCAGAAATGACTCCTCAGATTCACAGGTATTTGGGGGAAATAACTCACTGTGCAGAAATCTCACACTAGCATGCCTGTGCAGCCTGTCCTGAATACTGACTTCCAGTTCAGAACATTATAATTAACATTTTCCAACAAATACACAGACAGGAAGAAGAAAATGGTAAGGGATAATAACTTCTTCCATGAACACAATGAGGTGGCACCCACAAACCCCTGCAAGTTTAAGATCAACCATGGCAAGTAAACAAAAGTCATCCCAATGAGTAACTTCTCTCATGGCAATGGCCAGGTTACTTCAAAAATATTTGGATACACAGTCACTGGTGGCATGCAAGTGTTAACCCCTTCAGCAACAGTGTGACTGATAAGAAAAATGAGCTTAGAACAAGAATTTTTAGCCAGGGGCAATTTACATGAGCATTTTTGGAGAAAAAAAAAAAACAACCCTTAATATTCTTCTATCTTCTCTTTCTCCTCCAGGCCCCAGTGAGGTGAGCACTTGGTATTTTTCTTCAGTTCTCTGTACCTCATTGCTTCCGATTTTGTCCCTTCTTCAAAGGGGACTTTTATGGTCCATTCCCTCTTCACTGGGGCAAAGCAGAAGTTTTCCCATTGCAGTGAAGCATCACCACACTCCACAGTACTTTAGGAAAGAAAAAAAAACACATTCCTTAGGGTGATTTCATCTCCCCATCACAGGCAAAATATGTTTTAAATATCCAATGTCACCCTGACAAACAGACAGGAAATCCATTCTGGTGATGCCTATGCCTTAGTCTACAACTCTCAATCAAGTAAAAAATAATAATTTAGCGATCTTAAGAAACTCTTTAGGCCCAGGAAACAACTGCCAATGCAGCAGTGGCTTGGGGATGTAATCTTTGGCAGCATCTTGACGCTGGCAGCAGCCCCAGCGCAGATGTGGTTGTGGCTTGTACCACTTCCCTGCAAAAAGCAGCTTTACCTGCAAAAGCACTTTGTTCTGCTGGCACAACCTGCATCTGCACTTGGAAAACCTGCCAGCATCCTTTTCCCAACAAGCCTCTTCTAGCTCGGATCATTTTTTAATGATGACTTTGCAGTTTATTTACCACACTCTGCTCATTTATTCTTACTTAGTTTTACAGCCAACAAAATACAGCCCTGGCAACATGTTATTTTATAAGCTGGGATTTCCGCTACAAGAAGTAATTTTGCCTGTTTAGACCCCAAAACGTTTTCCTCCGAGGGCTCTGCAGAAGCCACCTTTGAAGAAAGGATATTCTGGAGGCATAAGTAGTTTAGCAATCACTTGTTCGTTCTTGTTCCCAACAAGATATACCTACAAGTCTAACTGCAGTCTCTAATTGCTGCAGGTATTTTTAACCAGCTACCTGAGCTCCCTCGAGTTAAAAGAAAATAGTCTGGTGGGATCTGATACAGAAATAGCAGAGCACAAGTCATACAGCAGTGGGGGAGAATGGGAAACCTCCAGTTTTCACCATTTTCTTGTTTAACAGTTTAAGAGTTTTGAAGACTTGCCTCTACACAGACTGGCACTCATGTAATCAGAAGTGTTTCTACAGCTGTTGAGTCAAATCAGCAAGAAGGTGCAGATTCCCTATCTCTATTCCCTTTTGGTAGGGAATGGCAAACAGACCCGGACGTGCAATTTTGTATTTGATGGACTGTGCACTAGCTGACAAGGATATCCCTTGCTCCTCTCCCATTAAAATATTACTGTCATCAAGACACTGGGCTTCTGCAAGAGGAAAACCCCACCTAATCAGCCCTGCCTTGTAACTGCTGTGCAGGGCAGCAAGAGGAATAATTACACTAATGACTGGTGAATAATTGAGTACACTGAACAGGCTGGCACCCAGCCTCCTCCAAATCCCAGGGCTGCCTTCAGAGACACCCTGGCAAAGGACAGCAGGGAATTACACCACAGCACACGAGAGTGACACAGATCCCAAACACCCTCCCTTCAGAGAGTTTCAGTGCCCATCCTCCCTAAAGAGTCCTCCAAGCCCTTGCACTGTTCCCCTCCTAGAAGTTATCACCCCAGCCAGAAATAGTTTTGTGCACACTTTCAAGCATCAATTTCAGCCCTATTAAAAATATAAATAAGGACATTTCAAAAATGCCATACTACCAAGTAAAATAAAGAGACTGGTTATTACAGAACAATCTAATGCATATCCAGAATATGTATAAATCAAAGAATATCGCCTCAATTTGCTCAGATGCCCTTTCAGTCATTGCAGAAGTATTACAAACTATCAAAACAAAGACATCCAACACATTATTTCACCAGATCTTCACAGTGTACAGAAATTGTTAGTTTTTTAACTGAATTGTTATTTTATATTATACATAACAAGTCACCCACAATTAGAGTTGTTTTTCTCTACGCACACTGGGTGAGATTTTACTCCAAGGACCTTCCACTTTACACTGCTGCTCCCAGAAGAAAAATTATGCTTCTAACTAAGAGCTGGAATGTTGCTCTTCCTCCCTTTTTATTAAAAACCTTGCTATTCAGCCTGGTTTTAATACACATTGGTCAATAGAGCTGTGTCCCTTCCAAGCTCCTACTCTGGAATCCAACATCAAGACATGGCTCTCCCACACTCTTCTTTCCACACCATTCCTTTCACTCCCTATTTCTCAGATCCTAGATGACTAGAATAAAGATAACTAGGAGTTAAGTTAAGTTTTTCTTCCCACACAGGAAAGCTTATTGCAAGGGAGACTGTTTATTCATCTAAGTTCTACATGGTTTCCTCTAATCCCTCTCCACATGTCTATCTGCCAGACAAAGGAATGCTGATTGCATTAGTGTTTTGTTGCACAAGAACACACCAAGCCCACAGTTGCAGAGGGGATCAAAATTTTTAAAAACTCTCCAGAGCTCTTTCTAAAGTTAAATATGCACCTCTAACTAGATGTGCACACAAAACAGGCCGCAGAAATGTTGAGGTGTGGATGTACAGCCATTTGTTTTGCTGACAGAGTTGAACAATTCAAAGACCATCACTTCTGGCACCTGGAATAAAGCAGCTGCTCATGGGGTCAGAGGGCTGAGCAAGAAGAGCAGAGAGGAGACACTTGTAACTAATAGTTCCCTGATGCCCTGCAAACAGCTGCATCCAGGCAGAGAATGAGAACTGTCCAAGAGCAATATCCATGCAACCACGGCTCTGTTGTGGGTGCACGTGTTGTACATCCCAAAAAGCACCACTGGGGATGAGTGTCAGACACTCAAAAACCAGAATGGTTTAAGTGCATTGGTGTTTCAAGCCAACCAAGCCCATCCCAAGTGCCCCAACTCAGAAAACCAAAGGCAAACCCCAAATTGACCCAAAGCAAAGCACTGCATCATCACTACCATACCAAGTCCACACACACATCAAAGCAATCACAGGATGGTAAAAACAGCCATGTCCTGCTGTGATTTGTACACCAGGGTGTGGTTCAAATAACACCTCCTTTCTCTGTGGCTCTAGAAGAGTTTTGCTGAAGAAAACAGCAAAAAGCCACTCTTTGCAGGGCAGCACCCAACACACTCCTTTAGAGGCTAACCCAGTCATGAACAAAAGGCAGGAAGTGAGAACTTTCAGAACCACTCCAAATTTTCATTTCTTTACCTTGGAAGAAAGTCTCTTTAGGCTGTCTCCTTAATAAGAATAGCAAATATTAGTTTAAAAAGAAAATATTTGAACTAACACTCAAAGAAGTCAGTTATTTTGGCCTTTTATGGGTTTCAGTTACAATTATACAGATTCTTCGGGTTCTACTAAGTTTTTACTGTGTGTTCTCCTCTTTGAGAGACTTTAACTGTGCCCAAGTTAAGAACTCTTATGAGCAGGAACTCCTATCCAGATTATCTGCTGGGAAACAGAGTTTAGAATCTGCATCCCTCATCTGGTGAAATTACTGCAACAATCACTGAAAATTTTTCTGAAGGTCAGCAAAGGCAATAAGCAAATATCCAAGCTTTTAATTTCAAACATTGGGATAATCTCCCTCCAGCTCTCAAATTCCTCAAATCACAAAGCAATGAAAGCTTCATCTGTTGTGAATTAAAATGCACATGAAAAGGCCTATTTATGGTGTCACAGTACACAGAGAGTCCCTCCCCTCAGACCAGGAAGCCTTTCACACCTTCATGTTTCAGACACAAGTATTCTCCCACAAGACCTACTTTTGAAGCAGATGGCCAAGATGTGATCCTTGCACTGCTTGTCCCTGGAAACAAGAGGTGCCACGTGGTGCTCTAGGATAGAAGTTTTTAACCAAGGAAGATACAAAAGCAGGAATGCTTTAGAAAGTCTGGGAACAAGGATCTTAATGTGCCAGCACCAGTTCGTGGGCACCAGTGGAAAGCACCAAGACAAGACCAAGAAGCCCAGTTTTAGGTAGGTTGTTCACTCACTACCAGATTACAGCCAAGAGCCACCTGCTCACAGGGCTCTCAGCTACTGCCCTGTCCCCAGCAGCTGCATTTGGCTCCTCTCCCAAATATATCTGCAGAGGACCACAACCTTTTGCCATCACACAGACGTGCTGGAGCCCGGCAACAAGCTCAGGCACTGTAACAGCCATGGAGAAGCTGTGCTCTCCTCTCCAGCTGTCTGAGCTCCATACTTCTCCAGAGGGAGGACACCAAGAAGGACATATGTCCCTCCAAAGCCAGTTCTTTGTTTCTTCCTTTTTACTAGGCAGTGGCAATGCCTACCAGCTTTGTGCTCCACCAGCTCCCAAAAATTGCCCAAAACTCAATGCAAGACTGCTTGCAATGCCAAACTGCTGAGGCACCTTCACGAGGGCTCTCTCACTTCTCCCAAGTGACTTTGATGCTGTCAAAAGCTATCTACGTCAGGTTTTGGATCTGAAATGATTCCCAACATCTGGAAAAAGTTCTCAGTCTCTAAAAAACAACTCAATGCTGATAGTTCTGTTTGTGCATTGTGTATGTACAGTGGTTCAAACTCTCACCACAGTGAGTGCTCTGAGTACCAGAGGTAATGACCTGGCATTGTTATACCACCTAAGCAAGGGATCGCTCCAGCAAGAGCCTCTGCACTTACATGGCATTCCAAATTCAGGAAAGGAACAGACTTGTGAAGTATAAACTCAGTTACACCTGAAACAACTCCTGAGGGAAGCCTTGGTTGGCAGTTTTCAAAGATTTAAATGGTGTTTCTATTGCAGCTCAAGATCAAAAACTAGGAGCAAGGCAAAGAATTCCACACAGGCCAAGCTCAGGGTTTCCAACACTCCAAACACCAAGCACCTGGGATGGTGAAGATACCTAAATATTATCATCAATTCCATTATCAAATTACTAACGATTTTTCTCCAGTTGACTGCCTTATCCCCTCAGAGCTTCCCACACCAACATCCCACACAAAGCCAGCAGCCCTCTCCCAAACCTCAGGCATCTGTATTCCAGGCTCTGCTCAAATGCACCATTTGGCACTACTGAGCAGCTACGAACCCTCTCAAGGTGTTTTACAATAAACGAGGCTGCAATCTCCTTGCAGCTACTGCAGCTACTAAATGACTTGATGAAATTCAGCAGTATTATGTGCTTGTGTGCACCCAAAAGCCTCCAAACATCCTTCGTGGCTGTCAGGGATCCAGCGTAGCCAGCCACAAAGTGAAAACATCACAATACTCAGATCCCAGTAACTGCAGAAGTACCAGAAATCCAGAAGATCCTGAACAGGTGAATTTGGGACTGAGCTATGTGGAGAGGACTTCCAGCCTTCACAGTTACTGACAAATTCCAAATTCTTTTCCCAGTTAACCAGCTTTCCTAAGCAGAAGAATGAGTTACTACCTTCCCAGAAAAAAAAAAAGGCTCCTACAAAGAAATTCTGGATGAAAGAGTTGAATTTCGCTGTTAAAACAAGCACGCTGTGGAGATCAACCATCACTTCCTTCAACTATCACACCTCACACTCGCAGCAGAATCACATTCTTGTTTGTCTCATTCACGGAGTAAAGGGGAAGAGAAATTAAGTTTTAAAATAGAAAACTGAAAACCATTCAACAGGTGCCAAAGACACAGGACTGCCCTACATTTCCAAAGGGCATTGCAGCTTTGGGGTTTATTTGCTATTATGAACTTGAACTCGTTCAAGGTTAAAACTAAGGGGTCAGAGCTTGGGACAAGTATAAAAGGAGAATCCGTATTTTCATTTTTAATGATGCTTTAATACTCAGAAATAGCTCTTGTTTTGCTTCAACTGCAGTCTCAACTCTGACTCCTCCATGACACGGCTTCCAATTTATAGACGAAATAACCCTTCCACTTTGCACAGCAGGAATGGTCCTGCTCACTGAAATGAAACCCACAGGGAATAGCAACAACTGTATTTACTATCTAGTTTTAGCTTTCCGGAAACAAACATCTAAAAGTAGCTAAAAAACAATGAGTGTGCTCAGTTTCACTTTGAAAACATCTCAATACATGCCAGTCCCCATCTGCACCCCAAGGCCCCTGGGAAAAAGGCTGCCTTGCTGTGATTTTGGGAAAACTACATTGAGACAAAAGCAACCAGCATCAAATGTTTTCACACGTGGCCAACCATGAGATTTGCATTTGGCCTAACAGAAACATAAAGAACAAAGCAAATGGGTCAAATTTAAGTGCAAAGTTGAAATTCCTCTGGAGACTCAACAAGACTTTTCTACCTGATAATGCAGAAATTTAAAATAATATTAAAAAAAAATCTATTATACTCAGAATTACATGTCTTGGCAGTCAGGAACAGGCACCATGTCATTTCCAAAAGCTTTGGAGTGACTGCTTACAGAAGATTCCAGGAATGCCTTGTCACAATGAAGTTTATTCCATTCCTTGGAAATATTAAATGCATTCCTACTATAATGAAACACCTTATAAACACCGCATGACAGAAACATGGGGTTTAACAAAGCATTTCCTTCCAGCATCATAACATTTAGGCCCCTGACATGAATTTTATTATCAAATAAGTAATCACACAAGGAGGTTTGCAAATGCACCTTGCACTGTGGACCCGGATGGAAGCAGCACCAGCCTCAAGTGCTTCCACCCACAGACTCCCACCTAATGCTTGTCAGGCAGCTCCAAACACTCCAAATCTTCAAGATGTCAGCTCTAGCACTGAATACAGTTTTAAGCACTATCCTGTACAACAAGAAGCAATTCCTGCTGCTCACTGACAAGTGAGGCCCCATGCAAACTGTCCTGTTTTGGACAATACCTTTGGAATGTACTGCCCACAATATGCTGAATTACACCAGTATTGGGAAGATTTCCTAACTTCTGCCTGGAAATCAGGATGTTTTGTCCAAGCAAGTGAAGCTACTGTTTATCAAGATCCCTCCTGTAACGATGGGTTTGCACTTGCCATGACAGAGCTCTATTTAACCAGGGCTGTGGAACTCCGGGGGCCTATGGGAAAAGCCATTCCTCAACAAACATGGGTTTTTAACTTCAGAGTGGTCTGGGGTTTGGGCTTATTTTAATGGCAAAGCTTCTAATGCCTTTTAATGGCAAGGCCCTAACTCTGCTTCCAAAGAAGCCATCTAGCTTCATCATGTAAATGCGAAACCTGTACTTGCTGCGAATGCTCTGATATTACACCTGACCTAGTCTGCTCTAAAAAATACAATTTAAAGCCTTTAATCAAAAGAAAAGGTATTTTTTGAGCTAGACTAAGTTTTGATGGACCCAGGAATGCCACATCCTTCCAGAGAAAGCTCAGGTTTGAAGCTCAACAAGCTCAAAATCACACAGCAGGCCAGGCACAACACCCAGCCACATCCAGGATCCTGATCCCTGCTGTGGGGTGGGGAAAGAAAACAAGAGGCTCAACTTCTTTTTCTGCCGCCTCAGAGCTTCATCCCAGTATTTTCAACACCTCACCATTACAAAGTCCAGGAAGAATGAATATGGTCAGTGACATCACAACAATGTCGTTGGAATGCTTCAGAAAAAGGCAGGCAAAAAGGGGAAATTAATCCCACCTGGAAATACTGGAATTGCACAAGGTTGCAAGAACACTGGGGCAAGCCAGGCTACAGAGACACATCATGTGCTCTACTCAGAGCAGAAATAAATATGCCATTCTAAACATTTTTCAAGTTTATTTTCAGAAAAAAATTAGAGCAAAAATGGCAATAGCAATCTGATATTAAGAAAAAAAGTGGCAGTGGATTATTTGGACGAAAGTTCAGAGAGGAAGAACATGGGGAAGACATTCAACTGTGGGAAAATGCCTTTGGGAGGAGGAAGCCTTTTGTTCCACAGCACCTCTGTGTCTAGGTTTTTACAGTCCTTTGCTAACTTATTCTGCCAGCTGCTGGAAAACCACCAGAAATCTGCCTGTTTACATAGACAACTAAAATTCCAAATACCATGGCAAATGGCTCTCTGCTCCACCTAGTCAGAGGGAGAGGATGGGAGGAATACTCTGAGGTTTACAAGTCTCTGTCAACCAACAGCGCAAGGTTAAGGGGTTATTCATACCCCTATTTTTGCATTTGGAGAGCAAGGGGAATTCTTGTCATGCAACACACAGAGACCAATCAAATTATGAGCATAAGTGCAAAATACTATGCAAAAACCCCATTAAACATCTGAAATCCTGCTTATGCTCAGACAAGAAAGAGCAAGTGTAAAATATTCTGAATATTTGAGACATTCTGAAACCTGCCTGGGTCACTGCAGGTTCAGTGGTCTTAGAGAGGCCAGGTGATAGCAGAGTTTGGCACTGAGCAGATGTCTCCAGGAGCCTGTTCCATGCTATGGGGTGAATCACAGGCTCTGTGAGCACCAACTTATCCAAAAGTTAGTTCCTACTTCTGCCAAGTCTCATCAGATCAAATCCCTGCCCTGAAAAGTCCATGTTTTTCCTCACACAGCTTGTATTTGGAAATTACCAAATGGATGGGAGAATAAATTTAATTTAGTCCCTTCAACTACAGCCCTGTAGGCTAATAACTGCTCAAATGGAGTGTTTTATATAGAGTTACACCTGCCATGGCTCAGACACCTCCTTGCAAATACTCTGTGGCTCCCTGTTCCATTTTCCTTTCGCTGCAACTACAAAACAAAATCCTGTTTATACCTTACACTTGATCATCAAAAAAATCACTCATTAGAAGGCACAAGACCTACAGCTGAAGTTTTTAGACTGTACATTACATCCTCCCTTGAAGAAGAAAGTTCAAAGCACTCAAAAATGCAACCACTGCCATCACTATTTGCTACCAAGAACCCACGGCAGACACACAGGGACCAAAGCCATCCAGTACTTGACTGGAACAAGTGAATCACAGCTCAGCAACCGAGGATCCGCAGCAGGATCCCGAGCCAATGTGACTCCAGAAAAGGTTTACTGAACCAGAAAAGCAGCAGCAGCAATCCTGGTTGGGCGCCAAACACAAGGAAATAAACAGAACAGAGCGCTGGAAGATTTCACCAGCAGCCACAGGAGTGAGGATGAGCAAATCCTGAAGCATCAGCTGAAGTCGGGCCACTCACCCCATAACAGCCCAGAAATCTGATGGCAGGAAGCTGGCATTTAAAAGCCATCCACAGCAACTAAGTGTTTTCTTACCCTCTTCTGATGCATTCCAGGGCCTAAGTTGGTTTTAGGTCCCGAGTTTACCCAGGACATTCTGAAAAGACTCTGTGCACCCTGCTCTGCTAAACCAGGAGGAACCCCAGGCAGAAACTGGAGCAGGAAAGCAGCCACGGGAAGGACTGGAAGGGTGGTTCTGCCGAGCCCAGCACAGGATCAGGCCTCCTGCTGCCATCCCGGGGACACGGCAGAACAAGGGGCTCATCACCTAAATCCTTTTCTCTTCACTAGTTCTGCAACACACAGGTGGAACACACAAGTCAAACAGCTTCAGGGCAGTCTAAGAGGGGGGGCAAATCCGCTCAGAACAGCAATCAGGACCTTTTCTAACAAATTAGTTCACAAAGAACATGCAGGCAAGTCCACCAGCCAAGTGTGTAAAATACAGGACCAGGAACACTCACAACTCGTTACTGGCAGCAGCTTTTCCACCATTTGTCTTATGCAAAAATAAGGAATATGTGAGAATCTGTTCAATACAAACAGTATGGGCCATGACTTTTGCAATCATTAAACACAGACTGGTTATTTTAATGGCTATTTGAAAGAGTGAAAACCTGAAGCTCCCAACTGTTTGCATGTCTGCCTACCAATTGTTTCCCTCCCTACATCAGGATCAATAACTGGGAGCAAAGAAACACCCTGTTTAACCATGAGATCTTCTTTTACTGCAGGGTAATCAGCTAATCCGGGCAGACTCCTTTATTCAGCTTTACATGGGCAATGCTATCATTAAAGTTATAAACTTTAATTTGACTCAAGGAATGCCATTTACTAATTTAGCACGCAAATACTTCTATAGCTGTTTGCATCTAGTTCCATATAAACTACAGGGGATTTAGAGCACATAAAGCAATGTTTTAAAGCTGCTGTTACAGCCACTGCAAAGCACAGGACAACTGGAGAAAAAACATTCACTGAAGCATCTCGTGTTTAAAGAGATTTACCAACACATACAACTAGCAAAACAACTGCTTTCTGAGCACTAGATTCCTCAATATTTAATATCCACAGACTTCCAGTTGGCATACTGGAAAAGGGTAGCACTTCCTATTGACTTTGAATAATGGTAAGTAAACGGGAACTAAAGAAAACCCATCACCTGAAGAAAAGTGAACTGCATCAGAAACTTGACGGTGAGCTGGAGCCAAACCCTGCCACGAATATTTAGAAAGGGATGTTAAATCGCTTCAGCAGCTTGATTTTTTTCGCAAAAAAACTCAGGTGCCAAGAGATTAAGACTTAGATACTTTGATCTAAAGAAGGTAAATGCTATTTCAAACCCTATTTCAGTTTTAAAGAGACGCGCTTAAAAAGTGAGGGTAAAAAAAGTTACGGTTGTGAAGGGATTGCTCGTATCCCTCCTGGTCTGTGCTGGAAATAAACACAAGGTTCAACCTCTGTGTGTGGCGGGGGGGGGAAGGGAGACGGCAACAAAACCAGAGCGGTGCCTCTCCTGGAATTCCAGGGCTTGCCATGGACTCTGCGAGTTACCGAAGGAGCTGGAGGAGCTACACCTCGCCCAACACCATGAGGACGGAGGGGAATAAAGAAAAAAACATAGACTACGGCCCCCAGCTCGCAACCACACAAAGAAAGAGAAGCCCTTTCAGTGCCAAAGGCCTCGTTCCCGACGCTTCCACAGCAGGAAGCGAGATCCTGGCCGGGCCCGAGGGGCCTCCCGGCAGAACGGGGTGACGAGGAACCCCCTCCACCCCCAGGGTGTTCCGAGAGGAGTCGTCCCCCGCCCCCCAGCGCCGGGGAACACCGAGTTGCGCTCCCTCCAGCCCCGGGGGGAACCAAGGAGCCCCCTCCAGCCCCGGGGGATACCGAGAAGTGCGTGTGAGGCCCTGGCCCGCGGCCCTGGCCCCTCAGGAGGCCGCGGCCCGTCCCGCCACCCCCCACGCCCCTTCTCCCGTGTGTCCCCCCC
>JAHLSL010000053.1:909167-926448 GCA_025920805.1 Petroica traversi | reverse complement strand
CCCGGCAGCCTCCGCCCGCGCCGGGGTGGGGGGGCTGCACCGGGGGGCTGCAGGAGTGATGTGGGTGATGGCGAAGGGCTGTGTCTGCCCCGGGAGTGGGGGTGATGGCGAGGGGGTCGATCCTTGCTCCCGGGGATGGGCACGCAGGGGTGGTGACAGAGGGTTGGTGGTGAGCAGGGCGTATCTGCACACAGGGATGAGGATGGAGGGGTGTTGGTGAGGGGGTGCATCTGCTCCCGGGGATGGGCTGGGGGTACAGCGGTGTTTGTGATCAGGGTGTATCTGCACACAGGGATGGTGGGTGTGAGTGTGGGTGTTGGTGATGGGGTGTATCTGAACCCAGGGATGGAAGTGAGGATGGAGCAGTGTTGGTAAGGGGGTCTGTCTGCTCTCAGGCATAGGATGGGGATGGAGCAGTGTTGGTGGTCAGGGTGTATTTGCACACGGGGACGGGGATGGAGGGGTGTTGAGGAGCAGGGTGAATGTGCACACAGGGTTGGGGGGGGGGGGTGTGGGTGTTGCAGGGTGTATCTGCACCCAGGGATGAGGATTGGGGGTGTTGGTGACAGGGTGTATCTGCTCCCAGGGATGGATGTTGGGGATGGAGAAGTGTTGGTGAGGGGGATGTATTTGCACAGAGGAATGGGGTTGGAGGGGTGTTGGTGAGGGGATGTATTTGCACCCACAGATGGGGTGTGTGGGTGTGAGTGTTGCTGAGCAGGGTGTTTCTGCACCCAGGGATGGAGTGCATGTGTTGGCAGGGGGGGTGTTGGTGGTGAGGGTGTATTTGCACTCAGGAATGGGGGCTGTGTGTGTGTGTGTGGCCGAGAGGGTGTATCTGCACCCAGGGAAGGGGAGGGTGTTGGCAGAGGGGTGTATCTGCACCCCGGGGGGCTGTGTGTGGTGTGGGTGTTGGCGAGGAGGGTGTTCTGGCACCCAGGAACGGGGCGTTTGCTGGGGGGGGGGTGTTTGCATTGCAGACAGGGATGGAGGATGATGCTGAGGAGGTGTATCTGCCCTCAGGGATGGGTTTGGTGTGTGTGTTGGCTGGAGGGTGTATTTTTCCACCGCAGGTTTGTGTGTGTGGGTGTGTGTGGTGCAGGTGTGCTCGGGGGTGTTGCACCCGCAGGCAGTGCAGGGAGGGGTGTGTGCATTGGCAGGGGCACAGCTTTCACCCCCGGGTGTGTGCAGCACGTGGGTGTCTGTGTGTGTGGGAAGGGGAGCTTAGGGTGTTTTTGCCCCCAGTGATGGTGACAGGGTGTGGGGGCACATGGGCTGTGGGAGTGGCAGCACTGGGTGTGACGAGGAGTGCAAGTGTTGTGCTGGGCTCAGGTGTGCTCGGTGGCCGTGGGGATGGGATGAGGGTGCTGCTGGGGTGCCATCAGCCCTTCCAAGGTGTCCATGAGTCCACAGAGGGCTCCCAGGGGCTCCACTGTGGGTCCCAGTGCTACAACGGGGAAACTGAGGCAAGGGGCATTGTGTCCCTGGCTCTGGCTGTGCATCCCGGGGAGCACACCCACAGTTGTGGGTGATCCATGGCAGCAGGAAGGGTTCTGTGGGGTTGTCCAGGTGCCCGTGGTGCTGGGACAGGCGTGCAGTGTGTTCAGCTCTGCGTGGGCACGGTGTGTGGCTCTGGAGGCGTACGGCTGTGCCAGGAGGATTGGGGGTGGCTGTTCTTGGGGGTGCTGGGGGGGCTGCGGTTGGGTGTGTGGGCATGTGCACGGTGTGCCAGGGTGGCCATGCACGTGCAGGATTGTGCAGTGGTGTGGCTGTCCCCAGGCTGGCTGTGTGGCCTCGCTGTGGGTTACCCCCAGGGCTCTGTCAAGGTGTTCCCGTGATGAATGACTGCCAGTACCCCAGTTTCTGTCTCCCTGCACTGGGTACAGAGGGCCTGGGGGCTCTGGGGTGGCGTGGAGCCAGACTCCCATGGGCACTTTTGCTGCTCCAGTGTCACCTGCCACCTCCATCTCATTTGGATGCATGGTGGCCTGCTGGATCCTCTGGCTATTGGTTGTGAGGACAAGGAGGAGGACAGTGATGCCAAGGAAGAAACAAAGGCCACAAGTGACCCTGCCCACTGGGCACATCCTGCAGCAGTGATTCTGTGGGCTGGCTCTCCCTGCTACCCAGGCAGGGAGCTCTGAATTTGGGTGGGAGACTGTGCATGAGTGATCAGGAGGTGGTTTAGCAACCGCTGGTGACCCCCTGTCCTGTGGAACACCAGTGGTTTGGCCACTGGGGGTATCTGGGACTTTGTGGACTGCTGGTGATGGTGGGTCCTGGAACACACCCAAGCAGGGTGTCACTATGTCCTTGGGGTGTGAGAGATGTCTGGATGGATGTCTGGATGGATGGATGGATGCTGTGGGAGTGGAAAGGTGAGTGGAGGCAAGATGGGAGATGGATGGGCAGGTGTAAGGGTGGTACAGGGATGGATTGGTGTTGGGGATATGGATGGGTTCTGTGAGGTTGGATGGGTGTTGTGGGGTGGATGGAAAGTCTTGGCAATATGGATAGATGCTGTGGGAATGGATGGGTGTATGGGGATGAATATTGGGGATATGGATGGATGCATGGGGATGGATGGGTGTTTGGGATGATCGTTGGGTATATGGATGGATTCATGGGGATGGATGGGTGTTTGGGATGATCATTGGGGATATGGATGGATTCATGGGGATGGATGGGTGTTTGGGGGTGGATGGATAGGTGTATCAATGGATCCTATGGGAATGAATGGGCATTAAGAGGATGGGTGTTGGGGATGGAAGAGTTTTATCAGGATGGGTGTTGAGGATATGATGATTTCTATTGGGATGGATGGATGCTGTGGGAATGGGTGTTGGAGTATGGCTGGATGAGTCCTGGGGGAAGACGATTGTGTGTGTGATAGTGTAGGTGTCCAGGGTGGATGGATGGATGGATGGATGGGTGTTGCAGAGTGGGCAGGTGGGTGTCAGGAGCAGGGGGAAATGCCAGGGTGGCTGTCTAGTGTGGAAGGATGGATAGAGGGCTGTGGTTGGTGGCTGTGTGGGCACAGTGCAGGGGTGTTGTGGGGACAACCAAGAGGTGTGGGTGCCACAGGGAGTCACCAAGCACCTTGTGGTGGGCACATGGCGATGCCAAGGGTGCCAAAACCCCCTTCTGGGGGTGTCTAGAGGCCAGGACAATTTCTCTCCAGTGTGGTGTGGCAGCCCTGGGGTAGGTGAGCTGGTCCCTGAGACCTGACATTTATAAACATCAGCCGCTCCCGGGGAATCAATACAGTTTAATAACTGGCGAGCGGAGACGGGAGACACATCAAAATGACACTCTGCGGCTCCGTAAATGTTATTCTAAATCATCCTCACTGAGTTTATTACATTAAGCATACAGCAGCAGACATGGGAAATTTATTCCATCAAAGGCCATCGTGCTGGTAAATGGGGCTGGAGGGTCAGTGGAGTGGGGCAGCCCCCCCCAAAATGGGGTTCCCTCCTCCTGGCCGTGGCAGGGATGTGAGGGACAGTGGGGTGCTGGGTTTAGGGTCTCAGTGCTGTCACACTCTCCTGAGTTTGAGGTGAGCCAAATCCTGCCCCGGCACAAGGTGGATGTTTGGGGGACTGGTGACATAATGGGTGACACTGTGAGGTGTCCCTTGGTGCCACCCTGTGCCAGCCCATGACTCCCGGGGACTCATTCCCTTCCCTGGACCATCCCCAGCTCTGCACTGACATTTCTCTCCACGTTTCCCTGGAGACGAGGCGGTTGCTGTGGAAACCGCCCTCCTCTTCTCTCTTACCCATCCTCTTCCTCACCCTGATGTGGGGGGACTGGCTCTGCCCCAGCTCCAAAATTTAGGGACCACCTCCCAGGGTCTGTTGGGGTCACCTGGGGTGGGGGTGCACTCCTGTGAGGGGGTGACTGTCCCCGTGTGTGCTCAAGGCGTGTTGGTGTGCGCACCCCCGCGCCGTCATGTGTGTCATCTCGCCGTTGCCGTGGCGACCCCATCGAGCACATGGCTCGGGCTCCGCAGCATCGCGGGGGAAGCACGCTTGTTGCCATGGAAACGGCCATAATTGTAGCATTTTTCGGCTAAAAGAGGGGAAAAAGGAGGGGGAGAGAGGAGGAGAAATGGCTCCATGGGGCAGCAGGCCAGGGATGTGCCTGCCAGCCCAGTGTGTCCTGCTGCACACGGGTGTCACGCTCGTGAGTGCACACGGCGTTGACAAGGAAGAGACCAATTTTGGGTGAGGTTTGGCAAAAGGAGGGCAGTGGTGCCAGAGGGGCCGGGACTGGCAGGGTGCTGCTGCTGCCTCTGCAGTCCTTTGCAGTCGAGGAAAGCGGGCAGGCGGCCAAGCCTGGCACTGGCAGCCCCGCGGGCGCCTGCAGCACCGGGTGCCCAAAGCTGGGGCCGGAGCACTGCCCTCTGCACATGGCATCCCCAGGTTGCTGTGGCCATCAGCCCCAGATCTGTTCTTGCAGATCCCTCCCCTTTTCCCTGGCTCCTGGTTCCAGTTGTTGGCCAAATCCTGCTGTTCCCCATGGAAAGGGTTCAGGGGCTGCCACACTGACCACCCGCTCTCACTTGTGTTGCAGATGAACCGCCCCATCCAGGTGAAGCCGGCCGACAGCGAGGGCCGAGGAGGTAGGTTCCCAATTCTTTGGATGCCTGGCATGGGCACAGGGGTACAGGGTCACCCAGGGGGTGATGGGGACATGGTGGCATCGTGAGGGCTGCAGTGGGAAGGTTGGTTTGCAGAAAAATCCAGGAGAGGAGCTGCCTTTGCTGGTGGCACCCAAACCTGGGTGCAGAGCAAATCCCATCTTCTCTCTCCCTGTCTGGTCAGCTGGGTGGAACATCCTGATGTCATCCTGGGAATGTCCTGACATCATACCATGAGCATCCCAGCATCCTGGGGGGGCAGAGCACCAGCCATTTGTTCTCCCTCACCACCTTCATTTACCAAACAACCCAATTCCCTGTTCAGAGCTGCTTGGAGACCCCAGGGCAGGAGCTGGCTGCATGTGACCCTCCCAAATTCTTTGTGAGCATTTGCCACTCATTGGGCCGTGGCATTGCCAGACTGAGGTGATCATGTGGACAAAATGGCAGGAATTGGATCAAAGTCCCACATCTGTTGTGTTGCTGGGCAGGTAGGGGCTGTTGGACGTGCAGGATGTTCCCGAGGGGCCGCCTGCACTCAGCAGGATGGCTGGGATAGAGTCCCCCCCCCATCCAAACCCTGTTATTGAACACACCAGGAGCTGATCCCAGCACATCCCAGAGGGACCCGGCAAATAAATTACCCACTTACCGAGCGTAATTGGTGAAGGATTAAAAATCGATGGGTGGGCTGGGGCTCCCATCTCCAGCCCCCTCACCCAGGAGGTGACGCCAGGCTGCCCAGCCCACTCCCCCTGGGAGATGGTTTATGTTTAACTAGACAACACACGAGGCCTATTCCCTTAACTAATTCTCCTGGTACCTTAACAGATGAAGCATTCATCGTCTCCTGCCATTATTTATTTATTTCCCCAGCAACGCTCTTGACAGGGCACCTTATTTTCTTTGTCAAATGCCATTAGCGTGCGGCGGGAGCACGCGGCCGCACAAGACAGATGCTGGTAATAATCATGAAATTCTCATTATTTACTATCCCTTCTCTTGTGTTTGGGTTATTGATGTCCCCTGGGCATGGCTAGAGGCTGCGGTGAGTCGATCACGCGAGGGTGATCACCTCTGGTTTGTGGGTTCTCTTTGTTCCCACCACATCCCTCCCCAGTGGTGGGGGAGCCAGCCCCCCCCATCCCTGGGAAAAGCCCCAGCTCCACTCCCTAAAGCAATGGTTCTTCCAGGACTTACCTCTCAGCAATTTTCCCACAGGAGAGGGTTTTCCACCCTGAGCGTTCTGTAGGACGGAGATGATAAGTCCGGCACCTTCTCCATGGGATCGGTGTCACTCCCTCTCCCTGATGTCACTTGGCTCCTTCCCCTCCATCACCATTTGTGATGAGGGGTTGGGATGGTGAGTGACTTCCCACTCTCTGAAGGGCTTGGTTTTGTTTTTAGAAGACAGGAAGCTCTTTGTGGGCATGCTGGGGAAGCAGCAGAGCGAGGACGATGTCCGCCGCCTCTTCGAGCCCTTCGGCCAGATTGAGGAGTGCACCATCCTCCGAGGGCCTGATGGAGCCAGCAAAGGTGGGCCTTGGGGCACCGGGTGGGCATCCTGTGGACCCACAATGGCCAAATCCAACCTGTCCCCTGTTCCCTCTGTTCCCTTAGGTTGTGCCTTTGTGAAATACGGCAGCCACGCCGAGGCACAGGCTGCCATCAACAGCCTGCATGGCAGCCAAACCATGCCGGTAAGTGTCAGGCTCACACCTTGCCCCAGCTGACCCCACACTGCCTGCTTAATCCAATCACCCACTAATTTGATCCTCAGTCTAATTGGATCAAAATCCTACAGGCTGGCAATTTGTTGGCCACAGCACCCCAAGTTCCTCCTTGCCAGGTTGCTGAGCCCCAGAGGTGGGAGCATGGGGCTAATACTCTCCATGCCAGAGAAAGGGGCAGTTTAATTAACGCTGAAGGTCAGAACTGTGTACAAGGAAGTGGAAAGAAAGCAGAGGTCAGGGAGCTGCCACCAGGGAGAAAAGCTGGCTATAATTAAACCTCACATTGATCGTTGGTTGCTGCTGCCAAGCTGGGTAGTGTCTCCTGGGCTGAGGATGCTGTGGATGCTGTGAGCCAGCACTCACAGCAGGTACAGTTTGGGGGCATTGCTGTGGTCCCACCGTCAGCCCCATCTTCCCCCCACCTCAGGGTGCCTCATCCAGCCTGGTGGTGAAGTTTGCAGACACAGATAAGGAGAGGACCTTGCGGCGGATGCATCAGATGGCAGGGCAGCTGGGCATCTTCAACCCCATGACCATCCAGTTCGGCGCCTACGGGGCCTACACGCAAGCGGTAGGAGCTGGTGCAGACTGGGGGCTTTGGGGGACCCCTGTGGGTGGGGGTCTGGTTTGCCCAGTGCCTGGGGGTGTGGATGCCTGGCAGGGCTGGTGTGTCCCTGTTTAAGGGCAGATGCTGGGCTTCCTCCCCACAGCCGAGGGTGGTTGGAGGGTGCAGTGGTCCCATATTTAGCATCACCAAGACCAAGACTCCTGTCCCCAGGTCTGGCAGCGGGTGGCGTTTATCCCTCTGAATCCATCCAAAGAGAGATGCTTATTTACCTTCCCCTCTGCCTCTCACTCTCTGTCCCCTTTCCCCCTTTCTTTCCCAAAGATCATGCAGCAGCAGGCAGCCCTGATGGCAGCTGCACAGGGCACCTGCCTCAACCCCATGGCTGCCATCGCTGCCGCCCAGATGCAACAAATGGCCGCCTTCAATGTCAGTGGGCTGGTGGCTGCCCCCCTCACCCCCTCTTCAGGTAGGACCCCACGTTTGCCACCTGGCACCCTCGGGGGGCACTCCTGGGGTGATGCCACGCTGACACCATGCTCCTGCAGGTACAAGCACCCCTCCAGGGATCAGCACGGCGCCGGTGCCCAGCATCGCCACACCCATCGGTGTGAACGGCTTCAGCCCTCTGCCGCCCCAGACCAACGGGCAGCCCGCCTCCGAGACCATCTACACCAACGGCATCCACCCCTACCCCGGTACAGCCCTCCCCGGGGCTGGGGGAGTGTGCTTGGCTCGTGTGGGATGCTCAAGGGGTGCTCCCCATCCCAGGAACACGCTGGATGAACCAGCCGTGTGTCCCCGTGGCATCGCCGCAGGGAGGAGGGAATTCAGGCAGGGAGCAGCTCTGCCCCTCCCTGGCGGTGCTTGCCAGGAGCCCTTTCCTGTGGGAGCTGTGCATGCATCCCTGGCTTTCTCTGGCTTATTCTGTCTTCCTTCTCCTTTCTCTTCTCTTCCCAGCTCAAAGCCCCACGGTGGCAGACCCCCTTCAGCAGGCCTACGCCGGCATGCAGCACTATGCAGGTCTCAAACTTCGCTTCCCACTTCTTCCCTCTCTCCCCTCTTTGCTCCTCACTTTTATTTTGGGGAGGTGAACATCACCTGGGGGTTAAACATTGGATTGGGGTGGCATATTTGGGCACAGATTCGTGAGTGGAGCAGCAGGTACTGTGCCCTGGCAGGAGCTCAGGGTGGCAATGCCAATGAAAGCGCTGTCCCCTCATCCCACAGGCTCTTGTCATGGCCCCCCATGCAAATTTTGGATGGTGCAAAGTGAATTTTAATACCTGTGGGGCTGAGAGAACTCCATGGGGGAGCTCTGGCAGTGGTATCAAGGAAAGTGGGCGAATTTGGGAGGTGACAAAGGGCCAGCTCCGCACTAAGACACCGAAAATATTTAGATGTTCATCGCGTGACCAAATCTGATGGCCAAGGACTTGGGCCATGAGGGAAGGGAGTCAGAGCCTGCTGTGGAAATATGTCAAGCCCAGCAGCCATTTAAATATGAGCATTGACAGCAACGTCCAGATTTGCAAAAGAAAATCATTTTGGACACCCAGTTTTGGGGGTTCTTCAGCCAAAAGTACGATGTTTCCTCAGCCTTGAGGCTATGTTACAGCTATCACCAGCATCCCTCCTAGGAGAGCTGTTCCCACATCCCTGGTGTGTTTGGAGGGTGGGAAAGGCAGGGCCAGCAGTCCTGGGGCAGGAGAGCCCCCTTGATCACAGGTGGCAGCAGGGGACATGCCTGTGCCAGCCCTTTCTGTGGCTGGGGTTGGTGCTGTGGCCTCAGCTTCTTGTTTCTCTCTTCCAGCAGCATATCCCACTGCCTACGCTCCCATCAGCCAAGCCTTTCCCCAGCAAGCCCCCCTCATCCCGCAGCAGCAGCGAGAAGGTGAGGGATGGGGGTCACCCCGCGTGGGGCCGGTGGCTCCTCAGTGTCCCCCGGGGTGGCCCCACCTTGTGGCTGACATGTCCTGTCCTTTGTGTGTCACCCAGGTCCCGAGGGCTGTAACCTGTTTATTTATCACCTGCCCCAGGAGTTCGGGGATGCGGAGCTCACGCAGATGTTTTTGCCTTTTGGCAACGTCATCTCTGCCAAAGTCTTTGTGGACCGTGCCACCAACCAGAGCAAATGCTTTGGTAAGTCCCAGGGCGTGGCTGTCCCTGGTGTCCCAGTTCCGGACTCCAGCTCTTCCCAGTTCCCAACTCAAGGTTCCCAGTATCCTTAACATCACAGCTTGGCTCTCTGGCTCTTCCTCAACATCCCAGCTCAGGGGTCTGGCTCTTCAGCAACCCAATTTATGTATCTGACTCTCCTTGGTATCCCAGCTCTCACCAGTCTCCAGCTCCAAAGTTCCATTCTCCCTGGTCTCCAACCTGGAGGTCCAAATCTCCTAAGATTCCAGCTCAGGGGGTCTGTCTCTCCCCAGATCCCAGCTCTATGGCTTGGCTCTCCCCCGTGTTCCCAGCTTGGGAGTCTGGCTCCTCCCGACAGCCCAGCTCAGAGCATCTCCCTGCTTGGGAGTCTGTCTCTCCAACATCTCATCTTGGGGATCTCTCTTTCCCTGGTCTCCAGCTCAGATGTCTATGTCTCCCTGCTGTCCCCTGCTTGGGATCCAATTCTCCCCTATGTCCCCAGCTCAGGGATCTGTACCACTCTATCATAGACCTCAGTGTCCCCATGGACTCTTTCACTGGAGTGTCTTTGGAGGCCCTATCACCTCAGGGGCTCTGCAGACCTGGCCTCCAGATGAGCCCTGAGCCCACACATCCCATCCTGATGTCCCCACAGACCCATCACCCTGGTATCTCCACATACCTGCAGACCTTGGTGTCCCCACAGACCCCATCACCTCACTGTCCGTGCAGCCCCTATCACTTTAACAGACCCTGTCACCCCAGTGACCCCACAGATCCCGTGGTGTCCCTGCAGACCAGCCCAGTGTTCTGTGGACCCTGTTATGCTGCTGTCCTCACAGCCCTGTCACCTGGTGTCCCTGCAGACCTCGGTGTTCCTGCAGGTGCTGTCACCTGCCACCCAGTGCCCTGCAGTCTGTGACATTACCCCAGAACCCCCTCTCCTGGCACTCCCAAACCAGGAGCATCCCACAGGATTCAGTGCCTGGGCTGAGGTGAGGCTGCCTGTGATGTGTCTGGTGACAATGCCATGTCCCCTTGCTGCCAGGTTTCGTCAGTTTTGACAATCCAACGAGCGCTCAGGCGGCCATTCAGGCCATGAATGGCTTCCAGATCGGCATGAAGAGGCTAAAAGTGCAGCTAAAGCGGCCGAAAGATGCCAACAGACCCTACTGACCCCAGCTCAGCCTGCGGAGAGGTGAGGGGGCCTGGCCGTGGGGGACATCCTCGTGTTCCATCCCCAAGTGTGTGCAGGGATCTCTGCCTGCCACCACTCACCCAATGGATCTGTGTCCCTGTCTCCATCCTGCCCACCCACCCACCCCCAGAACAGCCTGACAACCATTTCTTTGTGTTTCAGGTCGGACGTCCCGCAGTGTCTGACGACTTTCCCCTTCCCCAAGTGCAGTATCCAAACCCGTAACTCTCTTTCTTTGCAACACATCCCAGAGGAGGAGGAAGAGGAGGAGGAGGTGAAGGAGAAAACAGCGAAGAAGAGAGTGTTTTGGTCGTAGCTTTTCCTTTTTGAATTTTTTCCCAAACTGGTCTTGTTTGTTGTTTAACGGGAATGAGAGGAAGACAAGGAAGGAGGGGAGCAATGCGGTGCCGGGGCTGCGATTCGCCGCCGGCCGCTCGCCGGGACTCACCGGATCCCTCGCTGGGAGCAAGGCCGATGGCTCCGGGCAGCCGGGCCACGATCTACCTTTGTTTTTTGGGTTTTTTTTTTTTTAAAGCACTCATTTGCTGCTACCGATTTCCCAGGAGAAACGAGGAAAAGAGGCTCCAAATGGATTCTTAAACCAAAGCCGGTGGGACGGGACCAGCCTCGGGCGCTTCACCTGGAGGATGTTTGTTTGGAAAATAAAGAAAAACGGCAAGATTTTCCTTTTTTCCCTGCATTGGGGAAAAAAAAAAGGATCAAAGTATGTTGGACTTATAGAAGATATATATAAATAAGTATATATATATATATATCCCATGGAGCAGGGTGGCGGGACACGTGCTTCCCCTGCTTGTCACTGGCACAGGGACATAGGATTACTTGTTTCAGAGTCATATCATTCCTTAGAGTTTAGGGACCAAAGGACTATTGCTTTTTTTAAATATATCTATAAATTAATTAATTTAAAAAAAAACAAAACAAAACACAAAAAAACGTCGGGAAAGGAGAAGAAAATCCAACAAAAATTAAGAAGGTTGAGTAAAACCCTCGGGCATTCAGAGCCATGAGTGTTTCCTACAGGGCTCAGATTTGGGGGGTTTAAGGGCTCGATTTTGGGGGCCAATTCGTGGCTGGGGACTGGGGGGATGCAGAGGGGATTTTGGGGGGGGTCTGCATTGGCTCCCCCAGCTCCATGGCCCAGGGGGAGTTGGAGCCCCTCAGTTGCCTCTGGCAGAGGGCAGAGTGATGTGGTTCTTTGCATTTTGGGTTGGTTTGGGGGGATTTTGGGGTTGGGTTGTTTTTTTTTCAGCCAAAAAAACTTAAAAAAAAAGAAAAATGTGAGGTTTCGGCCGAAATGAAGTGAAGCGAAATAAACTTATTTTGTCAAAATCGTCACCTTCGTTGGTTCTTGGAGCAATCGCTGCCGCGTCCACCATCCAAACGTGACACCAGGGCCCCCCTCATGGCCAGGATTTGGTGAAGCTGGGAGAGCACCATAGGCCTTTCTTTTTATTTGCTTTTTCACAGGAATTGCTATTTTTGGAGGAGTTCACCCTGGCTGCAGAGGGAATCAGGACAGGACACAGCCCTGTGGTTTCACTGGTCTTTCCAAGGGACAGAGGAGCTTCAGGGGGATGTGGTTGTGTCCCACCAGGTGTCCCTTCACACTTGTGGGTACAGCCAAGTGACTGCCATGATCCTGGGAAAGTGAATTAGTTTTTGGGGAGGGGAAAAGACCCCAAACCCCACAAATTTAAGCAAAATCCATCCCCAAGGGGTGGGTGGCAGGGCCAGGGGTGAAGGAATGGTCACCAGCCTCGGTTTGAGTGGCCCTTGGGAACATGGAGCAGCCAGCATGGGACTAGTGGGGATGGACAGATACTGGGAACCAAGGGGGACAGAGGGCAGGGACATGACAGGAGTGACACTGAGTGCACCCATTGTGTAATGAGCCTGTCAGGACTCAGGTGCTGACTGTACCAAAACCGGGATAATTCTTACATTAATTTTTGAATTCTGTCATAAATCCTGGCTGAATTCGTGGCTTTGTGCTGCTGTGACCAACCTGGAGAGCCCCTGGACTGCAGGGACCAGCAGTTCCCAGCTGCCTCGGCCCACCCTGAGCCCTCACAGCCTCTGGGCTGTCTCTTCACCCAGGTTTGGGTGAAGCAGGATGCAGCTGGGCTGGCACTGCCTCTGTGTCCATGGAGTTACTGGGACTGGCTTGGGCTAAAATAAAATGCTGTCCCTGCGAGGTTCCTTCTCATCTGAGTCTCTGCTGCAGCACTGGTGCCTGGGGGGGGCCGCTCCATGGGGTTCCAGGTCCCCATCCCTGAGGCACAACCCCTTCTCTGTGTGTTCCACCTCCACAGCACCATCCCTTTGCCGTGGTGTGATGGGGAGTGGTTCCCTCTCAGCCCTATCCAAAGCTGCACCAATTCTCTGTGACACTTTGCCACCGTCCCATCCCTTCCCCTCAATCCTATCCCTTCCCCATGAACCTTTCCTTTCTGCATGATCCCCCCCCATGCCTCTCAATCCCATCCTTTCCCCAATATACCATCCCTTGTTTCCTGTCCCTTCTCCACAGTCCTATCCTTTTCTCGTGATCCCATCCCCTCCCTGTGCCCCCATCCCTTTCCCAGGTTCCAATCCCTTCCTTGTGCCCATTCCTTCCCCGTGACCCCATCCCATCCCTTACCTGTGATCCCATTCCTTTCCTAGGATCCCATCCCATCCCTTTCCTGTGTTCCCATTCCTTTCCTAGGATCCCATCCCACCCCTTTCCTGTGCCCCTGTCCTTTCCTCACAATCCCATTCCCTCCCTGTGCGCCCATCCCTTCCCCAGCATCCTCTTCCCATACCCCACCCTTTAATGCCAGTTAAATCCACAAACACTGATTCCTTTTCTCTTTTTTTTTCTATGTTTTTGGGTTTGTTTTGGTTGTTTGTTATTTTTTTTTTGCTTCAGTTTCTCATCATTGATAAAAACGCCATCGCTGCCAATGCCAGGAGGGGTGGCCCCCAGCCACTCTGGACCCACGGCTCCTTCTCCACGCTGCCACAGGGTCGGGGACAGTGGGAAGGGGACAGGGAGGGGATAAGGGACTGCTGAACCCGCCTGGTGCTCACAGGGTGCCCACGCCTATGTACAGGTGGAGCTGCTGGCATTGCCCCAGCTCTGCCCTGCCCGGGGGGGCTCAAAACCCACTCAGCCCCTGCCCAGCCCTGCCTGGGGCTCGCTCGGTGCCCGGGGGGGTCCCGGGGTCCCACTGCCACCTCTCAGTTTGTGTACACCTGAGTCCCGATCACACGCATGATCTCCTTCTGGATTTTGGGGTCCTGAGTATTGATATTGGCATCTCCCACTTGGCCATCTTCGTACCTGGAAGAGGAGAAGGGGGGTGAGGGGGATCCCACAGGGGGTGCCACAGGTGCTGCAGGGTGGATGCAGCAGGACTCACACAAAGAAGAAGCGTGTGCAGACATGGTCCGAGACGGGGCAGACCCAGATGTTGCCGTGTTTCTGCAGGTCCTTGGAGGTGATCACTGCTGGGGCAAGGGGTTGTTGGATGCGGGATGGGGGACAGAGGGCCTGTCTGGGCACAGCCCATCGTGGGGACCCTCCATCCCTCCACCCCCCACGGGTGCTGCCTCCCCCCAAATTATCCCCTCTCCTCCCCACACCTTCGCAAAGTGCGATGCAGTTCAGGTTGCGGCTCTGGAGGAAGCGGGACTGGATGGAGCGGGTCTGTGGGAAGAGCAGCTGGTGTTACCACCCTGTCCCCAGCACCCACGGGTGCCATGTCCCTGCTGTCCCCTGGCCCATCACCTGGGGGATGGTGTTCATCCGGTTGTACCGCTGTACCAACTCATCCTTCGATGGCATCCGGTGCTGCCCTTTCCCCATTCCTGAGGAAGAGGCAAGGAGTGGCTGTCAGTCTTTCAGGGAACACCCTGGGGTGAAGTGGGGGACATGCCACAGACAAGGACCACCACCCTCAGTGCTCCCACCCTGCAGCCGTGCCCTGGGAACCCTCCAAAAGTGTGTGCAGCAGCTTCTGAAGCCTAGAAAAGGTTGGGGATTTGATCCTTTGGTGTGTGGGAAAGGCACAACCTGGCTGGGAAGAGGCTGTGATGGGATGAGTGTGGGATGCTGCCGTTCCCACGCAACTTCTCCAGTCGGGATGATGCCAAACCTCCCCAGACCCATGCAGGGAGTGGGAACAGGAGCACAGGCAGGACTGGGCAATGCAGGCAGCCTCTTACCTGAGTATCCAAAGGAAATACTGGAGATGGGGCTCAGATAGATGCCCTTGCCATAGGCTGCTCCATGCAGCTTGCAGGAAAATACCAGGGTGAGTGTGGTGGGATCACCCCAACAGCTTGGGCACGGTGGTAGTGGAGGAAACCTGGCACTTCCCAATGTCTGCCCCCTCCCTGCCTTCCTGCCCCCTCCCTGCCCAGCTGCTCCCTGGGGTGTGCTGGGCACAGGGAGCAGAGTGGTACCTGCAGTTTGGTGTAGGAGGCGTTGACCAGCCCGTTGCGGAGGATGGAATGCCAGTTCTCAATGTGAGAGCCACTGGAAAGAGCCAGCCCCACGTCAACCCCTTGTCCTTCAGCCCCACAGTGCCCACCCCGGGGGGCTCCTGCCATCCCCCCACCTTGGCAACTCACTGGAAAGCAAGGTGCTGCCGTAGAGTTTCTTGGCCGTGCGGAACCGGGCCTCCTTGGCTGGGGGGCTGCTGAGCAGGAGGAACTGGTGGGAGGTGTGCATGAACTTCAGCTGCTACCAGGGGACCGGGAAGAGCAACGGCAGCGCCGGCAGGAGAGAGGACAGACAGACAGACAGACAGACAGACAGAGATCATGCACGGCCGCCCGGCCCCGGGTCCAGCCCAGCCCAGCTTTGGCCATTCCAAGTTTGCCAGAAGGGTCCTTGGCATCTCTGACTTTTCCCCATCCTGCAGCCTGTGCCAAACATCCGCCTTCCTATACCCTGTGTCCTGAATCCCAAATCTCCCAGGCTTGAATCCCACCCAGAGGGGTCCATCCTCCATCCCAGACCCTTCCATCACCCATCCCATATCCTTACATGCCTCATCCTGCATCCCACAGCCCATAGCCCACATCCTGCAGCCCGTCTCCTGTACCTCCACTCCATCTCCCACATTCCATACCCTCCATCCCACACCCCACCTGGCCTGGCCCCTTACCCTGCTGAGAGGCAGCTTGACAATGTGGGATCTGTTGCTGGAGATGATCCTTGGGAAGAGGAGGAGGAAAAGGAGGAGGGTCAGAAAAGGTGGTCCCAATCTGCCCTGAGATCGTTGGATGCCCGTGATCCCCCAGGAGAAAGGAGATGAGAGGGCTGTGCCACAGATACCCAGCTGCCCCCCACCCCATTCCATGTCCTGGGGAATGTGGGGCAGTGGGAGGGACAGGAGCAGCAGGAGAGGCCCAGAGCACCCTTGGCCTTACCACTGCAGGAGGGGATGCGCCAGGGGGTCCAGCTTGTCCATCTGCTTCTTGATCTCCAGGTAGGATCCCTGGCAGAGGCAAGAGGGGGTGCAGGTGGGTCCCCCAGCCCCCACCCAGCCATGGGCAGATGGAGCTCAGCACCCAAATGCCACTCCCAGCTTGGATCCCACACGGGGGAGGTCACACAGGGCCATGGGGCAGTGGGGCCATGCCATGTACCTGGGTCATCTCCCGGATGGACATCACACTGTCCAGAGCCTTCTGCAGCCGCTCGTAGTTCTTCTTCTGCATAGGGGGCAGGAGAGGAGTGGCCATGAGAGAGATCTTTGGGGCTCTCCATCACCCCCTGAGGGGAAGGGTCCCCTCAGTGCTTACCTTGGGGTTGAAGGCCAGAGTTTTGGGGTCGTTGGGGTCCACCACAGAAGGGTAAGGCTCAAAGATGATGCTCTTGCGAGGGGACTCGAGGGCAGCGCGGCACATGGCCACCAGCAGGTCCACCACCTTGGGGCAGAGCAGGGACTGAAGGGGCAACTCCCCATGGGGCTGGGGAGGGGCAGCACCATGGCCAGCCCTACCTCAGCACCCGTGGCCACCTCCTCGGCCGCGCCGGACATCACGCCCAGGGTGTAGAAGGAGAAGACACAGAGCTCCCGGGTGCACACGGCCGGCTGTGGAGGGGACAGGAGAGTGGTTAAGTGTCAGAGATGGTGACATGGAGGCACAGCCTGCTCCTGACCTGGCCCTGCCACCCCACCTTGAGCATGGAGCCGTTCTGGAAGACGTGCTGCTCGTCACACACCACACAGTACTCATTGAGCGTCGGGATCCGCTGCTCCGCGTACTTCATGATCTGAGGGGCAGGAGGGAGGGAGTCAGGCCCTGCCATGGGCATGGGGCTTGGGGGGATGCTCCAGGCAGGGGGATGGGGATGCGTGGGACTCTGGGCACTGGGAAGGATGCTCTGGGCAGTGGGATGGGGCTGAGTGGGATGTGAAACAGCGAGAAGGACATTGAGCATCAGGATAAGGATGAGCAGGACATGGGGTAGTGGGGAGAATGGTCCAGATAGTAGGATGGAAAAGTGGGACGTGGGACAGTGGGGAGGATGCTCTGGGCTGCAGGCTGAGGATGAGCAGGATATGGGACTCTGACCTGGACGAGGAAGCCGTACTCCAGCGTGGGGATGTTCTTGCAGTGGCCACCAACCTGTGACGGAGCCGGAGCGGAGCCAGCTGCGTTACCCCCTTTCCCACAGGCACCCCCAGCTCTGCATGGCACGGGCCGCGCCCAAGCCCCCAGCACAGCAGGACCCCCAACACACCAAAATCCCAGCACAGCAGGACCCCTGACCCCTAACATTCCAAAATGGCCCGGCACAGTGAGACCCCCAACATGCCAACACCCCCAACTGAGAGGGACCCTTGATATGCCAACACCCCCTGGCACAGTGGGACCCCCAACATTCAAATCCCTCCTGGCACAGCAGGACCTCTGACATCCCAACACCTCCTGGCACAGCAGGACCCCCAACAGGCCAACATTCCCTGGCACAGCAG
>JAHLSL010000053.1:882335-901273 GCA_025920805.1 Petroica traversi | reverse complement strand
GCCGCTGGCCGGGCAGTGCCGGAGGAGCTGCTGCGAGGCTGAGTCAGAGGCAGACAGAGTGAGGCGCTAGGCCGCTCCCCCACAGCCCCCCCATGCCTGCACTCACGTAAGAGCCGGCAATTCCCCGAAGGGCATCAGCTTAAATCAGCGTCCGGCTCACTGCGCCCACCACTGATGCTGCAGTCTCTACCCGCCCCCCCCGGGAAGAGAAGGCCCCTTCTGAATTAATTTTCTCCCGTAATTGTGCCTGCTTTAACACGTCCAGTTGATTTGGACAGATTCTTGAACTGTGAAAACCTTTGAAATGTGTTTGAACTCCCTTTGCAAGGCTACCGGGGCATGAATAGCGCTTTTGTCGGCGGACAATGGCAACCTCCCGACTGTCTCCTCAGACTACTAAAAGTAGACGGCAATCTCTGAAAACCTGCTTTGTTCTGATAAAGCAACTCTGTATCGGCGAGGTCCAGGTTAACTGAAAAAAAAAATCAGTATTTTATGGAGGTTGTTGTCATGTTAGAGTATTAACTTTTCTGCTGCTGCTCATTGTGACTTGCCTTGGCTCAGAGGTGCCATGACAAAGGTTTTTGGTTACTCAGACACGTCCAGGGACATGTGCAACTAGAAGTGCTTAATTAAAAAAAAACCAGACCAAAATAAAACCAACCACCCCAAAACTCTGAAGAGTATAATTTCATGCCCGAGATCCCGTTTATAGAGCAGAATTCTGGCTAATACAAAGGATGGGAGCTGGCTGGGTTGGTGCCAGCGAGTTTCCAGCCCATCACCGGATTAAGCAGAAGGTTTTTGTGCGAGGCAGGAAGCACTGCTGCGAGCCACGTGCTTGAATCGGGGACTTCTCCCTTCGAAACACTTTGGAGAAACTTTCCTTGCATTAGATAAATAGCTTGGAGAGTCTGCAGCAGCCTGCGTTTTTTTGATTACCTACTCCTTTATCCATCTAAAAGCTATTATTAAAATCTTCATTTGTTGCTGTTAACTGGAGTGGTCCACCGCCGGCCTTAATTCCCTTTCCACTCAAGAACTTGATAATTTAATTTGATGGGAGCAAGACGTTTCCCAGGCCGGCTGGAGCACGTGCTGGTCCTTTATCTCCCGCCTGGCCGTTGTTCTCCCGGGGGAAGATGGAGCCGCAGCGAGTGGTGATGGATGGCACGTAGGGAATGGGGCTGCAGTACCGGGGCGCTGCCACGTGCAGCAATCTCCATCCTGGAGTGGAGATGCAGCACAGTGGTCTACACTTCTGCCTAGTTACATATGAAAAGAAAACCCCCAAGCTTTATTTTGTAGTGTAAAACAGGTTTTCACAGCTTGCCTGAAGGCAGCCAGGTGCTTTTTGCCAAGCCGAAAGGCTCTTTGTCCTTTGCAAGGTTAAGCCTGTAGGTGTGTCCTACAAATACCCTCGAGATAAGTCTTCCTCGTCACCAAACATCCGATGCTTGCCACCTCCTCTTCATTTTTTTTAGTTAAGCCTTCCAGGAAGGGCAGCTCAGCAAAGGCACTGCTGAGCTATGAGCAGACAGGGAAGGTGCCAGAGCCAGCCTGACCTTCCTGTTCCTCATTATCAAAAAGCTGGAGAGGCGTCTCCTTTGTGGCTCTCTCCTCCCGTGGATCCGCAGCTCAATGCCGGGGGGAGCGTCAGCCAGCCGGGAGCAGGTGGTGGCTCCTGGGTTCCAACCAGGCTTGCAGAAAAGGGGTGGAATTTTGGGGGGGCCATTTTGTCCTTATGTAACAGTGAGACGCCACCTCCAGCACCAGCTGCCTGGCAGGAGTGTGCTGCCCTCCCTCCCTGGGAGAGGGGATGCCAGGCCAGGGTAAAAACCTGCTTCTCTGCAGAACTGCATTTCTCTGTTGTTGGGTGCCTTTGGCTTTTGGTATGAACAAAACTAATGTTTTTCTAGGCGTTTTTTGGGAATCTGAAGGCCTGCCTGGTTTCATAACCTTGCCTTGAGCACTAACTCAAACCATTTCTGCCTCTGGGCACGGACACTAGGCATGAGCAGCCTTGTTCTGCAGCGTCCACGAGGTTGTGTAAGTGAGGCTGACCAGTAAATTCCGAATCATCACCCCCTGGGAGCCTCCTGGCTGGAATTCTTGCAGGCAATGACACAGCTTTGCTGCCCTGGCCTGGGCATGGCCCCTGCTTCAGTTTTTACTTCATTTGTCACCGATAACAGCAAAGACTTGGCCCTGAGTGGGGATTGCCTGGGTGGGGATTGCTGCTCCCTCTCCTTTCTCCATTCCCGAGGGGCATATCCAGAGAAACTGTAATTTTAGGCTCTCATCTGACCCGTGGGATGAAGTGGCTGGGATTAGTCACCTGGCTACAGTAAAACCAGTCCCGACCTCAGATGGCTTAGTCTGGAATATTCAGGAACTGGGGAGATACCAGACGTTATTGGGACACCCTGCCTGAAGCATGGGCAGGCCAAGTAATAAATTCAGGAATTTAATCATTATTCCTTGAGGAATGAATTCAGGTTTATTCAGTGCTGGAAACATTCAGGCACTGTAGGGTGTTGCTCACCCCACCTTCCTCACTCTACCCAGACTGAGTGCTCAGTGTTTTCTGGTGTCCTTGAAGTCCTTGCTCCTCTGTTAGATTATAAAAAAAGCAGAGTAGTGGGAAATGCCAGGCATTCCTGTTATAAATATGATACTGGTCATTCCAGTAAAATTCAGTCGATGCCTTGTACATGCACGGTTATAGAAGGCAGAAGGGAGTATTAAAGACTCTTGGTGGTCGTGGGCACGGTGCTGTGGACAGATGGGTGTTTGGGATACTTTCTGGCTCCTGCGTTTCTGCTCTCGCCACTGGACAAGGTCACTGTGTCTGTGGTTAATTTTTCTGAGCCCTCTAAACTGCTGGAAAGTCTTCTGAAGGGGATTGTGGCTGGGAAGTGAACTTTTCTCTTTATAAAGACTTCAAGGGTGTTAAAATTATATTTGCAAATGAGTGGGTGGGGGATTTCCATGAGGCAGGGAGAATTCACTTGACTATTTTTTATGAACTTCCAAGTCATACTCTGACTGCAATTTCCGTGTTGGGATACCGTTGTTCCGTATTCCTCTTGTTCCTAGAAGCTGTGCAAACCTGCTTCCCTGTGTGTGGAGGTGATTTCCCAGCAAAGGCTCGTTGTTTTTTTTGGCATCTAAGGAAGCTGACACTGCTCTGCAGGTGTCGGAGGGTGGAGCAGCAAGTGTTAGAAGGCTGAAACACAATGTTTTAGGACTGACCAGAGGGTTTTCCTATAATAATGAGACTTTGTTGGGTTTTTATGTGGGCAGACCTACTTGTAGTGACTCTGGTGAATCAGCAGCTTCTGGCAGGGCTGAGGGAAAAGAGGCTTTGCCAGGTCAAATTATGGTTTTTGCTGGCCTGGCTGCTCTGTGGCGCATGGCAGCACGGCAAGGGTGAGTCAGGGCTGCCTGCGAGAGGATCTGCACGTACGTGAGGAAGGGCTGCGGAGCAGGGGAGGAGCATCGGGGCGAGCCAGCCGGCTGCTGCGGCACCGGGCAGGCTGACAGGGCATGGCCTGCCCTTCACTGTGCTCAGTCCTGCCAGCTCTGGCAGTTTTTGGGTTTATTGGTGTCAAAGCCGGGTGTGCTGTGCTGGCTGGTGTATGCCACTCACACCATTTTGTGGTTTATTGGTGGGCTTTGCCTGCCTGGGGTGGGCAGAACAAAGGCCCAGCTCTGTTCCTGCTCTGTCCCAGCTTTTAGCTGAGCCCCAGCCCATGGTTCTGTGAGCACATCTCAGAGATGAAGGCAGCTCATGCTTGCTCTAAATATTGCCCGTGTGCCCAGGGCATGGAGTTTGAAGTTGAAAAACAATCTTTAAAGGAAAAATGAGTTACTTCCCCATGCCAATAGCCACCACCTTGCATCACTCTTTTACTAGAGGCTTTTGTAGTGCTAGGATTCTAGCCTAGGCAGGTCCAAGAGACAAAGTGCAGCCACTACTACTTGAGAACAAAATTATTGCAATTAGAAATGCCTGGGGCACCGGCACTGCTATGAAATCAGTGTCCTTCCATTCCAGTGAACTGTTAAGCTTCAGCTCAGCTTCCTCTTGAAAGGATAGATTCCTGAAGAATAGGCTGGTCCTGCTGTTGTGGGGACTATCTAGTCCAGAGGAGTCAAACAGCCTGAGTTCAGCGTTGTTTTTTAATTCCAATGTTGAAAAATACAATCAGTTTTAAACCTTGTTTAAAACCTCGATTTCTGCTGCTGTGGGTGAAGGG
This sequence comes from Petroica traversi, assembly GCA_025920805.1. NCBI lineage: Eukaryota > Metazoa > Chordata > Aves > Passeriformes > Petroicidae > Petroica > Petroica traversi. Next base: position 897,011 of record JAHLSL010000053.1, on the reverse strand, counting down.
GAGTGCAGGGGGTAGGGGAGACCCGCAGCATCCTCAGTCAAAGAGGGACTTTGAGTGTATTAAATCTTCAGTCTTTTACGTGTTCTCTGCCAAGGTGTTGTGTTTAATCAACTCAAGTCTGCTTGCTTGTCCAGGCTTAAAGGATGGGGTTTAGGCTTAGGTGGACTTTGCTGTGATTAGGTGCTCCTGGGCAGAAGGTTGTCCATGTCTAGGCGTACCGCAGTCACGCCAGTGCCAAGCTGCCCCGGTCCCAAGTGGGATGGGAAGTGCAGTCAAGGCCTGTAGGAGAAATAAGTGAAGAGCTGGGAGGGAGGAGGCAGAACCTCTGCCTGTGCACTCAAGTGCTTGAATTTTGTTGCGTTGTGTAGCTCCAAGGGAAGACTGGCAATGAAGAGAAGCTATGAAGGGAACATCTGCATAGAAGGCAGGTGAGCTTTGGATGGTCCATGTGGGGGATGACATGGAAATAGAAACGTGCCTTGCCTGTTAGGACTCTCAAATAAGCACATAAAGATAGTTTGACCCAGTAGCAGCTTTGTTACCTCCATATTCATCATGTGGTTGTCTTGGTGTCTCTGCTTGATGGGCAGGTTGGGGTGGGTGATTCCCAAACCTGGCACTGCTTTCTTCCCTTGCAGACACAGGAATCGAGCCACCATGTCGAAGCACCACGATGCAGGGACTGCTTTCATCCAGACCCAGCAGCTGCATGCTGCCATGGCAGACACCTTCTTGGAGCACATGTGCCGCCTGGACATCGACTCGGAGCCGACCATCGCCAGAAACACCGGCATCATCTGCACCATTGGTAGGCCATTCCTAGACAGGAGAGAATTGCAGCTAGGAGCCCACACCTTGGTGAAACTTGTTAGGGAAATGGTGAGAGGGAACTGGCTTTAATCCCTTGCCAGAGCTGAACTTGTGTGGTGAATGAACATGATTTTCCCATGTTTGCCTAACCTGTGTTACTGCTGGGAGTGAATCCAGTATCCAAGGAAATGGGAATTGCTTGGGTTCTGCTGCACTCCGAGGGCAAGTTAAAACAATATTTGCTGCTGCAGCACTGAGCAATGCTGTATCCATTTACCTTTTCTGTTCCACATGAAACAGCCTGGACTGTGTGGGTTACCTCATTATTTTTCCAAAGTTAATGTTCAAACTGTTTCTTCCTCCTAGGCCCGGCCTCCCGCTCTGTGGAGAAGCTGAAGGAAATGATTAAATCTGGAATGAACGTTGCCCGCCTCAACTTCTCTCACGGCACCCATGAGGTAAGGGTGGGGTCTGAGCTGCTACAGCCCCTGTGTGTCTGTTGATCATATCCCTCAGGGAAAGGGGAAATCCAGCTTCATCCAGACCATCCTTGGTGTGGGAAGGTCGAATAGCTGCTTTTGAGAAAAGCATGCCAGCTATACATATGGAGCCTGCGTCATTGTTGATAACACTGAAGTGTATTTTCTGAGCCATTTTGAAAGCAATTCAATTCCACACCCTGCCCTGTAGCGGGGAGCCAGGTAACTGGTATTGACACTGTGCCAACTGCTTGCCATAAAATCCCTCTGTTCTTCCTCACATCCTGCTGTTCCCAGAGCTGCTGCTTCTCAGTGAGCAGCAGAAGCTGAGAAGACCTGTCCCTGTTTTGCCCCTCTGCAGGAGGCCACACTATCAGTTCATCTCACTTCTTGTTCCCTTGCTGGGGGTTTCGCAAGCAGGCGATCAATGAATAACCCTGATCAAAAGGCATCTGTTGTTAGTGATTAGATGTAATTTCTGTGCCTGGTGGGAAGAATGGTCTCCTGGATTTTCTGGCTAACCAGCTGCTCTGGGTGTGTTCCTGGCACTCTGGAAGGTCCTTCTGTGGAGCTTGGGACATGGTGTGGTGACCTTAGAAGAATAAGGTCAAAAGAAATCAACACTCCATGGCAGTTCAAGCCCTTATTGCTATAAATAGCTGAGTTCCTCAGGGATACTGGAGGACCTGAGGTTTCCCATTCTAGGTTGCCTGAAATGCCACCCTTAGCCTTTCTGCTGAGGTTTTTTTTTTTTGTTTTGTTTTTAACCCTGGCTGCTTTCCAACTTTGAAAATGTTACCCAGTAGCAGCTGTAGGTGGCTTTACTTAGTGACCCATGAGCCTAGTGGTGTGTAAAAGCTTGGCCTCTCACCCTGGTGGCCTTTAATGGGCACAGGGCAGTGTCAGGATCAAAAGGGCTGATACTTAACTGTGGCAGCTATCAGACCTTGACTAACCACTCTGGGATAGTGTCAGTGCCTTGCAGTTGGGAAATCAGCCTGGAGAAAGTGCAGTGTGGAGTAACTGTACGTCTTAGGAGTGACATACTTGTGGCTGGGTGGTTCTTGCCCTGGGTGACACATCAGGGAGTTGGTGGCCAGGCTGAAACTGGGAATTCTCACACCGTAATTGCCCAGTTGCTGTGGTCTGAACTTGGCTGAGGTTGAGGAGAGGGAGTGTGGCTTTCTGCTTTGTGTGAGGTCTAATTGCACATTTCACACTGACGCAGCTGACTGCAGGCTCTGGTGTGGCTGTCACCTGCAGAGTGTGACCGTCAGCCATAGCCAGTCCTAAGTTTCTGTCCCCTCCTGGCTCCTCTAAAGTGGCCCAGTTCCTGGTGAAGCCCCAAAGAGTTTCCACCTGTCACATGTGCTTCAGTTCTCGTGTCTACCCCAAAGCATTTAACAAGGCTTGACCTTTAACAGAGGTCCTTTGGGCACTTTTACATAGAATAAAAATGGCTTTTACCTCTAGCTCTGCCTGCATTCCGATTCTGCATGTGTAACTCTTCAGAAGTCAGACTCCCTAGGAGCCAGTGAGTCCTTGACATCAAACTAAAATGGAAAAATCCCAGATGATTAGGTTCAGATAAGTTTTGTAGTACCATCAGGGCGTGTTTTCTTTGCCCCATCCACCCCAGCTACACTGCTTGGAAGGTTTGGGGCTGCCTCAGTCCCAGCTTGCACATTCAGTCAATAAAATGACTATTTTCCTGCTCTAAAGAGTTATCAGCTGTCGGTATCTCTGGCCAAGGGCACACATATGAACTTTAGCATGGCTTTTTCCTGCCTCACCTTCCTGGTGCTGTCTCATCATCCCTGAGATAACCAGGTTGGTGTGGAGGGCTCATGTTGGGCTTGGTGAGTGGCACGGGGGAACCAGGTGTTCCAGGTGAGTCAGGTCAAACTCCTTCAGTCCATGTGGCACAGAGGGGAAAGGGTGTGTCTTATCTAATAAAGTCTGTCAAGTGTTACACAACTTACTAGTTGTAAGTAGTTAAGGTTATCTCTTAATGTTGTTTAAACAAGCAAAGTAAACTGATTTGTGAGCCATCAGTAGCACATTTGAGGGAGTTTTCTCACAAAACTATCTTGAAACTGGCAGCATTTAGCAAAATGTTCTCTCAAACAAAGTTTAGAAGCCAGCACGTGGTGCTGGAGTATTGAACTCCTGTCTGTGATTGCTTTGGCTGTGGAAATAAGCTGTAAATATTTACATGGGTAACATTCTTTTGGCAAATCCTTTATCTATGGGAATTTAAGCCAAAGAGTGAAAGCCTATCCACCTGTGGGACTGATAGTGGGTCAGGCTGGAAGTGTGTGTGTAGCAGCTGGCAGTGTGGAGAGGCACAGTTCTGATGGGAGGAGGGGCACAGCCGTGTGTGGCACTTTGACATTTTTCTGCCATCCGATGTCTTTCAATGCACACAATAATCCAGCTGCTGGTGCTGTGGCTATTCTATGTTGTTGAATAGGCAGGTGTTCAGGAAATCTTTTGGAAAAGTTACTCGTGTTGGTTAGTGAGCCACCTTCAACTGGCAGGTGTGTGTCCTCATGGAAAATCACTTCAGCCAGACCTTGGGACTGTTCTCCTTGAGTTGTCCTTCTGGAGTTAGAGCTGAGGGCACATAAGATAACTTCCAGACTCCACCTTCATGGCAGGAGGGCCTTTGTATCCTTTCACTCTGCTTTACTGGAAGCTTTGTCTGAGTTTAATATTAAAGGTAGAACTAAAACTGAGAGAACTGTCAGCTTGGGTAGTCACTGGGGTACATAGTGAATTTTTTTCTGTAAGCAGCAGAGTAGAACCAGCTGTAACATTTCTGTCTTTTTTCTTTACTTGCCAGTATCATGAGGGCACGATCAAGAACGTGCGAGAAGCCACAGAGAGCTTTGCCTCTGATCCCATCACCTACAGACCTGTGGCTATTGCACTGGACACCAAGGGACCTGAAATCCGAACTGGACTCATTAAGGGAGTAAGTTGTGCTTTCTTTTATCTCACTTTTTTCCCCACATAGACTCAATACTGTGTTAAGCCTGTGGCCTTTTAAAAAAAAAATTGTAGGAAAAAAAGTAACAAACCATCTCCCAAAAGTTTTGACTGACTGCTGTGGGTTGGGAGGTGGTGGTGTGCTGGTTTTTACTGGTTTTGTTGTCACACAGAGTGGCACAGCAGAAGTGGAGTTGAAGAAGGGCTCACAGCTCAAAGTGACCCTGGACGATGCCTTCATGGAGAACTGTGATGAGAACACACTCTGGTTGGACTACAAGAATCTCACCAAGGTTGTAGAAGTTGGCAGCAAAATCTACGTGGATGATGGTCTGATTTCTTTGCTGGTTAAGGAGAAAGGTGAGTAACAGCCATTCCAGCTCTGCCTTTGTGGGTTTTCCTTAGGACATACGTGTGCTTTCCCTCCAGAAACTGTTTCTTAGCTTGCAGTTGTGTGTTGAAGAAAGGAGAACATGATTCTTGATGTTGCAGTGAGACTTTGAGCTAAGCTTCTCTATCTCAAGTGTAGGAACTTTTCAAAAATTAACTTTAGCTGGGTTTCACTGGCCTGGCATCTAAACCCCATCTTCAAAGGTGAATGTGTGGCAGGGCCATACAATTGCTCATGATCAGCTAGGCTAATTCATGCTCTTAATGCATGATTTAACTAGTTTTACAGCACAGACCCTGGGTTTTGTAGTTAGAGACAGAACTACTTTTAACTGGTAATGTAGAGGCAAGGTTACTTCCATGGTACTCCCTTTACAGTGCTGCCTAAAGTGCTTTAGCCTCAAGCTTCTAATCTGTGAGCATGTAAGGAGTGGGAGGTGAGGCTTTTGGGGTGCTCAGTTTGGTGTTGCAGGGCTCTGTGTGCAGAACTGCAGCCTGATAGCTTTCCTTGGGGGAGGCCATCCCAGCCTCCTGCAGGGAACAGCTGGTATCTTATCCAGGCACAGCTTAGAAGTTGTTTTAGACCAATTTATGATATTCCCACGGGTAAAGGACAAGCTTGTGTGGTACACAACTGCTCTGAAGAGATGGGATGTGCCTTTATCGCGTGTGCTGCTGTTGGCAGTGCAGTTCCCAGGGAGGTGGTGTGGGAGCTGGAGGCAGGAGCTGTTCTGTAAACACTGACCATGGGAACACGTGTTTCAGGGAAGGACTATGTGATGACTGAGGTTGAGAACGGCGGCATGCTTGGCAGCAAGAAGGGCGTGAACCTGCCTGGCGCTGCCGTCGACCTGCCCGCTGTCTCTGAAAAGGACATTCAGGACCTAAAATTCGGTGTGGAGCAGAATGTGGATATGGTGTTTGCTTCCTTCATCCGCAAGGCTTCTGATGTCCACGCTGTCAGGAAGGTGCTGGGGGAAAAGGGAAAGAACATCAAGATCATCAGCAAGATCGAGAACCATGAGGGAGTACGCAGGTGAGCTTTGTGCAGGGGGCACTTTGAGTTTATCCCACTGAAATAAAGCACACACACTCCCTTTTTGTAGCTTCAGACAGCTTTGTGTAGCACTGAATATGTGCTGTGCGTTACTTCTGGTTTTCTTCCTTCTTCTTGGCTTTGCAGGAGCCCAAACAGCCCATAGAAAGCCTGTGTGCTCCTTTCAGAGGAGAACAGACAGATGGGAAGGTGCTTTGCAGAACAAATGGGATAACAGAGCTCTTTTCTCGCTGTCAGGTTTGATGAGATCATGGAGGCCAGTGATGGCATTATGGTGGCCCGTGGTGACCTGGGAATCGAGATCCCAGCTGAAAAAGTCTTCCTCGCCCAGAAGATGATGATTGGGCGCTGCAACAGGGCTGGCAAACCCATCATCTGTGCCACTCAGGTACTGGAAACGCAGCATTGGCTCCTCACTGCCAGAGTCTGGCCAGGAGGGAATGTTTGGGACAGCCATGGCTTGATGGCATTGGTTAAAGAGTGAGACGCAGAGAGGTTTTGCTCATAGCTGAAAAACTAATATTTAGGCATTTTTGTGTTTGGGATCTTTACCAATTAGGTTACAGGCCCTCTTGCCAAAGGTTATAAACCTCAAAATGTCACGTGGTAATGAGCATGTGGGGCTGACCTTGCAAATTCATGCAAAAAATGGCACATGCTTTTCCTTGGTGTCTTGTGGCACCACATCTGTGTGTGGCCAGACAGGGAAGGTTTGCTGAGATATTTTAGAAAATGCACCCACACTGCAGCTTCAGAAGGAGCTGAGTAAAGGATCCATCTCATTTTTCTGGGAGTAGTAGGATCATGTGCACAGTCCTTGGGCACTGGGAGGACAGGTTTCCTGGCTGTCCTTGCTCTGCACACAGGCTGTGGAAGTGAAAACTGTCTTTAGACAGTAGTCATTAAACAAGGCTCTGGATTTACAGTGGCATATGCTCCTTTTTCCTGTATTGCTACAGAAATGCAGTTGGAACACAGCCTCAGGCAATGTCCCATGGGTGAAGCAAATAGTGTTTAAATAAGTGATGAGCTCCAGCTGTGGGGAGCCTGAGCTCCTGAGGAAGACAGGAGAGCTGGCCAGACTTGGGGGTGTGGAAAGGGATTAGGAAGTACTAACCTCATGGAAAGCTGTCCTGTTTTCCACTCTTAAGCAGGGATGCTTAGGAAGTCTGTAGGGTTAACTGTTCTGAGTTTCTACCATGTACATACTGTCTATAGCGTTTGAAATAGTGTGTTGGAGGAAGATGACTTCATTGGTGCAGACCCTGCTCTTTATGATTTCTAGATGATAAAATCCCCAAATTTGAGACCGTATGACTGGATTTGAGCTTTCCATAAATACGTCTAATGCCATACTCTGCTCTGAAGAGCTCTGAGTTCCTTGGACTGAGCCTTGTGCTGAGAAGTTGAATTGGAAGGTTGGAGTATTTTGTCTGGGATGTTGTGTGGCTTAAATCTCCAATGGAAAAGGGATAAATGCGGTATGGGTGTAAAATGGAATGGGTTGTTTTCCTTACTGGTGAAGGCTTTAAATCAAATCTGGCTTAGAGACCAGACCCCCTCTCTGTTCCATACCCATGGAGTCCTTAGGTTGCATCCCACTTCCTTCCCAAGCCATAAGGAGTTTTGAAGTGCAGCTGCTTCCTCTGGCAGCGTGTTGATCCCTGTGGGTTTTTCTCTCTCCCAGATGCTGGAAAGCATGATCAAGAAGCCTCGCCCGACACGTGCCGAGGGCAGCGATGTCGCCAACGCTGTCCTGGACGGAGCAGACTGCATCATGCTGTCTGGGGAGACAGCCAAGGGAGACTATCCCCTGGAGGCTGTGCGCATGCAGCACGCTGTGAGTACTGCCCTGCTGGGAGCAGGGGTGCCCCCTTGCCATCAGCCCCTCGAGCTGGCCACTCAAAGGCCTAAACAGACCCAGCTGCCCAAAATAGCCATTTCTTTACTCACACTCTGCTGTGGGTGATTTTTTTTGAACAAACATGGTCCTGAGGGCCTGGCTTTGTGTGCTCCAAACCTGCCAAGCAGAGTCCTGTGAGCTGCTCTACAATGCTGAGACGAAAAACTTCCCATTTCTTTTTGCCATTACCTTGATAGAAATTTCATCCAATATCCTATTGCAGTGGTATATTAAATGCCTTAAATTTCTACAAGGTCGAGGAGCTGCTTAAGCAGTTTATCTATAGATAATGAAATGGCTGAGCCTGCATGGGAGTGGGTGGGGAGTCTCTGAGGGTGATTTACAGCACTGTTGCATTCAGCACCTGCTGTGTGCTGGGGGTTGGGGGGGTTGGTTGCATGAGTACTGACAGCACCATATTTTTACATGCCTGAACTGCCAGAAACTTCTGCTCTGCTTCAAGTTCGTGTTTCAGCTGATAAAAACCTGATGTCAAGTACCTGTGAGCGTTGCTGCTCCCCAGTTACTGGTGCTGTGAATCACAGCAGTGGTTAACTCACAAGTTCTAACTCTCACCAGTTTTATTTATAATTCAGGTTCTATAGATTATTCAACTCAGTCAGTGTCGGTTTGCAGTGTGTTACCTAAGCACCTTTTACCTCAATATGGAGTGGTGTTTTTTGCATGAGGCAAATGCAAAATACGACTTACGATCACTGGACAGTGGTGCTCCTTTATAGGACAAACGTTAACAGTGCACCTTAAAGCTTCTTCCTCCTTTTCCAACCCTTAAATCACAAGGATCGGCTTCCTACCAAGACTTGGGAACTTGCTGCCACAAACCTTACACCTGGGTTTCCATCCTGGCATTAATTCTTAGACCTGGGCAGGTTGTGTTGTACCTGTAGGCTGATACAGACCTGGGCATGGTGTTCATTCCACCAGGACCCCTGAAAAACACTGAAGGCTTTAACAGTCTGTGCAGAAATTGAAATACAGATTGACTTAATGTGAGATATTCCAGGCAGCAAGGTGCCAACTCCTATGGTAGGAGCACGTGCCAGTGCATTGAGGATCTTTCTTCTGAGCTAATTCACTTGTTGTTAGTCAAGCCCAGCAACAATGCCCTGAATAACCATGGTCTGGAGATCTGCAGCATGGCTGGAGCCAGGTGGATGTTACCATCTGAAGTGGGCAGTAGCAAACTTCCAAACACTGGACAGGCCGATTGCTGCAGGTGGGAGTGGGCAATCCTTCCCATTCCACTCCAGGATCCAGCCTGGCCATGCTATGCTGCCTGATGGGACCAAGGTTTAAACAGCCTCTCCATTTTCCTTTCTCCCACCTCCCTGGTATCTCCATTCGTGCACCAACTGGAAACCCTCTATAGCCATTCCTGTCTGAGCAGATCCAGCTGTGGGGTGAAGTTAAGGATTGCTGTGCCCCTCTGCAGCTGCTGTCAAAGCAGACACCTGTATTCCCATGTTCCATTACATGTGGGGAGTGCAGACTTCCCTCTAAAATCAGGTTTGCTCTCTGTGTTACGTTGAGCTGCTGCCTTTGTACCAGGAGCTGAAAATAAACTGCCTGGCTTCCAGCTTCTGCATTTGGAGTAAGTGTTGTGATGCAAATACTCCCATTTTATCTAAATCCAGCAGTAACAAAATACTTTAGGACAAGTTGGCACTGGCCTGCTGTTCCAGCCTGCCGCCTGTGTCCTGTTATTTTTAGATGTAAGATACTTAACTACTTTGGCTTAAACTGATAACCGTGGAAGGGATAATTCCCAACATCACATAAAATAATGCATTAACACTAGAGTAGCAAAATTCTGATTTTTCTAATTCCAGAGCTTTCACTGTAATGGTACATCAGTCTCTAATTTAACATGAACTTGTCATGCTTTGTGTAGCGGCTGCTCAGTTTGTGGAGTAACTGGGTGAAGTTGTCCTTGAGAAGATCATGAACCTTTGCATGCTTTTCTAGTCTCTGCAAGCCTTCTTTATCAGGTTGTCAGGCCTTCTGAGATGATTAAACATGATGATTCCCAGGATTCTGGAATGAACAGGTTGCCGAGCCTGTTGCCAATGCTCAGCCAGAACACAAAGCCTTTAGTTGTGCCTCTGTCCTTGTCTGTCCATATCTGACTGTACAAACACCCCCAAAATCCACACCGTGACAACCCTATAAGGAAGACTTGTTCCTGTTTGTTCCCTATTACCAAATGGAAGTTGATGTATCCCACTTGGATGTGAAGCTTTTATTGACTCTCAAGTTAAAATAAATCTTTATTGGCTTTCAAACTAAATCTTTATTTGCTCTCAAGGTAAACCAAATGTTCATTGATATGAAGTTAAGCTAAGTCTTCATTGACCCTGAAGTTAAACTAAATGTAACAAGGCTGAGAGAACAGTCTCCCACCTTCAGGGGTGGCATTCAGAGTGTGTTGCTTACATGTTGGCTCCATGAAAACTGTTCCAGTAACACTCTGTGGTGTTGGGAGCCTAGGAAAGGAAGCCAGAGAAATCTCTTACAGAATTGCAAGCAGGACTATGAGCAGGCAAGGTAGGTGACATAAGAATCTCTCAAGGAAGTCACAAGCAGCAGCCATGACAAAACATGGTCTGACTCTTGAGTTGGCTTGTTCTGGTCCTTGGAAAGTAATTTGTATTTGCTTGCTCTGCTGGAACTCCAATAAAACAAAATGCCATGTTTGGAATGCCTGCCAGTTCCATGGTATGGTGAATCTTAGTCTGGGTTGCATTTAGCAATGTCAAAACCTGGGAGCCAAAAAGCTTCACAGCTTCATCTTAATACCCTCTTGCATGGATTACTATGACAATTAAGCAAGTTAACGTGATCTCATGTTCCTCTGGTATATCTTTCCTTCTTTTCTTTCCTCTGTTCTCCTCCTTCCCTCCCACTCGGGCCTGCAGATCGCCCGCGAGGCTGAGGCCGCAATGTTTCATCGTCAGCTGTTCGAAGAAATTTTACGCCTCAATGTTAACAACAGGGACCCTGCCGATGCCATGGCAGCGGGCGCGGTGGAGGCCTCTTTTAAGTGCTTAGCTGCAGCCCTGCTAGTCCTGACCGAGTCCGGCAGGTAGGGCTCAGAGAGGGGGCCTGGGCCAGCCCTTTCCTTGGCAAAAACACGCTGCACCCTAACACTGCAGTCTTTGGCCAGCTGCTCGCTGCCTGTGCCAAACTGTGTAACTGCTGCCATGTGAGCTGACCCTGTGCCAGAGAGGGACCCCAGCAGGCAGGAGCAGAGCGAGAGTGCCTGGCAGTTGGCATGAGTGTCACTGAGTGTGGGCTTGACAGGGCGAGGTGCCGCCATTCCGAAAAGAGCCCTTGGGAGCCGAGTGGTTCCTCTGCAGGGATGTGCTGTTGGGGTGAGCTCAGTCTGGGCTCGCTGTTCAAGGCTGGCAGTGTGGATGGGGCACCCTGTGCTGCTGGAGCACCTCGCCCTGCCCTGTGCCTGAGCGCCTGCTGTGAGTGTTGTCTCCGAACGCGTGTTGCTCTTGTAGATTGCCCGGGAGGCCGAAGCCGCCATCTTTCACAGGCAGTTGTTTGAGGAACTGCGTCGTCTGACCCCTCTCAACTGCGACCCCACCGAAGCCGCTGCAGTTGGCGCTGTGGAAGCGTCCTTCAAGTGCTGCAGCGGGGCCATTATTGTCCTCACCAAGTCTGGAAGGTAGGAGGGGACAGGTGCCCCCAGGTCAAGCCTGCTGTGTGACAGGGTGGGGGAAGGAGAATCCAAAAACCATGGCTTTGAGAGACCGGTGGAGTCAGGTTCTGGCAGTGCCTGCGGTGCTGGTTCCTCGGGAGATGGACACTCATCCCTACACTCTGAGTCCTCAGCCTGCCTCTGCCAGCGTGGCACCAGCTCTGAGCCCGGCCTCCTCTCACTGCTGCAAGTGGCAGCGGCGCCAGCTGGAAGAGCCAAGGGAAAATAAGTGTTGCAGCTTCAATTCAAACTTCTTGGCAAGAAATCATCAATGTAACAGGCAGAAGTTCTGTGGATGCAGAATTTATTTATTAATTTATTTAAATCAAGGCTTTTGCCTTTTGTAGCAGCATCTGAATTATTCATCCCTTGCTGGACTTTGCAGTCATGAGCCCTGCTTGCCTGAGCCCGGGTGAAGAGGGCCTGTGCAGCCTGGGATTGGTAGGCAGGGAAATGGAAGGTGTTGGAAATGTCCTCTTCCAGGATTCCTTGTGCCTGCCTGCCGGTAAGCTCTGCACAGGCAGGCACCAGGTGAGATGTGCTGGAACAATGTAGTTTGGGATTTCTGTCCAGCAACGGTGACAGCTGCCAAGCAGAGACTTGTTCTTCCAGTTGTGGAAAGGGAGCTCGAGCCTCATGGATCAGCTCTTGCATCTAGAGGAAATAGGCTGCCTGCTGCCAGAGCACGTCCGACCATAAGTCTCAGACTGCTTTCTGGAAGGAATTCAGGATTTCTCACACTGGATTCATACGAAAACAGTAGTGCAGCAGCAGAAATGTGCTTGTGTATGCTGAGCACCACCTACCTGAAGATCTGGACCACCAGTGAAACCTTCACCAAAATGAACCACTTAAAATGATCTTGAATAGCCACTTTCTGCAGAGATGAGGAGGGAGCTACAAGCACCAAGTTCTGGATACTCTTGTGCTTCTAATGTTTCCTTGTCAAATGTTCTAACCTTACAGTTGACCTCTTTCAAGAGATTTGAACTTTGATATTTGAATATTTTTAGCTGTGGATTTGCTTAACTCTTGTGAGTACGTGGATCTCCCAGATCTCTTGGGAGGCGGCTCGGACAGTGTGGGAAGGATTGCCTGAGAGCTGGCACGTATGGTTGGGTGCTTGGAGTAGTCTGCTGGCCCCTGCTTTAAGCAGCAAACTTTGCATCTGAGTGTTGCTGAGCTTGGCTCCACTAAACAAGGCTGCAGAAGCAAGTGGAGACTCCAGCATGTCTGTTGGAAAGATGAAGCTGCAGATGCCACAGCCTTGCAGTTTGAATCTGTCTGTTTGTGGGTGTTCTCCATCAGCAGTGCTCAGGGAAAGGGAAGCTGTAGTCTAATCTTCACCCAGGCTGTGCTGCTGCTGGTTTAAGCCATTTTAAAGACTCTGTGCCCAACTTCCTGGTATAAATTTTGACCTCTGTTACATTTGCTTCCCATTGGGAGCAGGAGCTGAGCTCTGTGTGGAGGAACTGGCCTGTTTGTTGGCTTCAGTAGGTGGCTGGGAGGCAGATGGCTTCCTCCTTGGCATGCTTTGGGCATCTCTGCTGGCACCGGCTCTTTCCACCCTCTAAACCGGGAGTTCCTCAAAATAGGGAACTTTCAGGGACCCCTGTTGAGATGCCAAGGCCTGCTTGCAGAGGCCAGAATAAATGGCACCTCGCCACCCTAACATAGCAACAGAGACAAGTAAATGCTTGTCTGGGGACCAAAACACCCTGAAGGCACTTGCTAAACTGGGAGGTGAGGAGATTGTCCCCAGTGGTGGTGACAATCAGTGATAGCCTGCCCAGTTGTCTAACTGGGAATCCAGCAGTGCATTTGGGCTGGTTGGTGAGTGGCTCTTGTGGAGACTGGTCATGTCCCTTCAGGGGTTTTGGGCAGCCCTCATGTCTGACAGACAGACTTTGGGGCCGCTGTGCTCCCCTGGGCCGTCCCAAGTGTCCTCTCTGGAGCTGTGCTGGCTGTGTGGAGCCTCACCGTGGCTGTTCTCCCTGCAGGTCAGCACACCTGGTGTCGCGGTACCGCCCGCGGGCCCCCATCATCGCCATCACCCGCAATGAGCAGACGGCGCGCCAGGCCCACCTGTACCGCGGCATCTTCCCCGTGCTCTGCAAAGACCCTGCCCAGGATGCCTGGGCTGAGGATGTGGACCTGCGTGTCACCCTGGGCATGAATGTTGGTGAGTGGCACTGCTCACCCTCCTGGGACATGGCTCTGGTGGCCCTGAGCACCTAGGTGGTGCTTTGGGGTCACTGCCAGGCACTGGTGATGGGAAGAGGACCTGTGGTAACCGGATCCGGACAGGAAATGGTGGTAGTTGCGAGAGCAGAACCACGTCCCATTGGGAAATGGGGTGGTGGGTTTGCCATAGCTGCCTTTAAAGAGTTTCCAAGGTTAGGGTTATGGTGGTGTATAATGGAACTGTGACAAGGGAAGCCTGGAGTGGGGTTGACTGTCCTGCACCCCCTCCAAAACCTGTGTTTGTGGAGTTTCGAGGTCTATTACAGAGAACCCCAAAGCAGAGGCAAAGTGTTCAGGTGCATGGGCAGCAGGAAGGTGCGGTTTTGATACCTTCCTAGAGCCCTGACTGCTGTGGGACAAGGCAGCCTTGGTGACTTGTGGGGCGGGTTGAATGGTGAGGGGACAGGGTGGGACTGGGCTCTGACACCTCTGTCTTCTCTCCTAGGCAAAGCTCGTGGGTTCTTCAAGAGCGGCGACCTGGTGATCGTGCTGACGGGCTGGCGCCCTGGCTCCGGCTACACCAACACCATGCGTGTGGTGCCCGTACCCTGAGTGCCCACCGGGCTTTCCTTCCCCTGCCCCACTCCCCACCCACTGCCCCACTCCCCTCCCACTGCTCCGTCTCCCCTTGCATTAGATCAGCCATTGCTTGCGCTGTTCTCCTTGTCCCTAGAGTGGATGTAGGTTGCTAAACACCACCCAGTGCAGCAGCAGCAGGGGCAAGAGACCTTAAATCACTAAAAAAAAATATACTTGAAGTGTTTAGTTTTTTAAAGAACTTCTCCCTGTAGTTAAAGTCCTGCCTTGATGTGTGTTGGAGTCGGCGTAGGAGGTTCCTGTGTGCTGCTGGGACTCCTCTTTCCTGGTGACTGTCCTCAGGGTGTGAAATGTCCCTTTCCTGGCCCTGGTGTGGGGTTTTGGGGAAGGAGAGAGGCAATGTGTGGTCAACGGTTCTGCTGGACCCCTCCTTGCTAGAGGCAAGCTGCTACTCCCTCCTCCTGTGTTGCCACACACCTCCCCAGACCCAATCCAAGGCAGTTCTAGCCTTTCTCAGCTGGCTGTTGGAGGGATGGGG
>JAHLSL010000053.1:860787-877335 GCA_025920805.1 Petroica traversi | reverse complement strand
CCCTGCCTGGCTCGCTCCGGCCTCCGCCGCGCGCTTCTCCGGCAGCGGGGAAGGGACCCAGCGAAAATCGCTCGCCGACGGAGGGGCTCACGCCGGACCTTCTCCAGGCTGGATCCCAGCGCCGCGTAAGGGAAGGGAGACGGCAATGCCATGGGAGGGAGAAGCACCGGGGTTCACCTGGCAAAGCCTGGGGGTTCGGGGAGCTGGTGTGAGCGGGGAGGGGGTGTCAGGAGTGGGCAGAGGGGCACCAGGTCGGTGGATTGTTTTCGCTTTGCTGGGAACTTCTCCACCCATCTTCTCTGCCTCCTCTCAGGAGCTCTGAACTCCTACTGGTTTTGTTTCACTTGTATTTTGGGACACTTGGGATGGTGAGTTTACCTCAAGAGCAGCTTCCTGCTGAACAAATTCTTTGAGAAGCGTGATAGTATGAGCTGCTAGAAAGTATTTTCCTCACGGTGGTGACACTGGAAGCGCCTTTTGGAAGGGAAACCTCCCTGTGCCTGGAGCCCATCCTTATCCTGTGTTCCAAAACTCTGGATGTGTATCCCTGATGCATCTGAGAGCCAGGATGGAGCAAGATCTGGACAGAGGAGACAAAGCAGCTCCTGTGATGTTGCTGCTGGGGCTGAGGATGCTCCTCACAGGCTCCAGACTCTCCCTGGAGCATCCCACTGGCAGTGCTGTGTCCAGGATCATCTTACCCAGGAGTTGTCCCTGGTGGTGGCCATGCGAGGGAGAGAAAACAAGGATGCAGCACTTCCAAGTGCTTACCAGCCTGTGTTTTTTCTCATTTTCAGGGGTTTCTGTGTTAGGTGACCTCAGGGGGACTCTGATGCCTTTGCCTCTCCCTGATCCCTGTGTGGTGCCCCTCGGCGTCAGCGCTGGTTAGGGTTAAATCCGCTCACCCGGATTAAGCAGTGCTGGCGCTTGGGGATTTAAGGAATGACGTGAGGGAAGCCAGGGAGGGCTGAACTCTGGACAAGGAGGCTCCAGATCAGGTCAGAGCCCCTTTTCCAGCACAGGAGAAGGGCACATGAAGGCTTTGGTGCCTCCATGATAGTTTCAGTTCCAGGGCAGCATGGCATCCCCTGGCAGAGGGGGCCTGAGGAATCAGGCAGGGAAAACACCTTCTGGTGCCATACCATGGGATGTTATTTTGGTGCTTCTTGTCATTAAGGTCTTCTTTCCCTTCTTGACACATCCTTTGACCTGAGCTCCTAAAACCCCATAACCTTGGTGTGTCCATCCCATCCTGCAGTGCTCGGACTCAGGAGCTATGCAGGCAGGTCTTTTCCAACAGTAGCCGGGGATCTAGGAGCTATTTCCCAGCCTATTTCCAACCACGTGGCACCAGTGACTTCTGTTTGGTTTTCGTGGGCCCTCCCTGCTGTGGGAGCATTCCCTGTGCCTCCAGCTGTGAATCAGCCGGGCTCCATTGCATACAGACAGTGTTTTGGTCAGGGCTCGGAGGCTGTGGGGAGCTCATGTGGCTTCAGCTCTCAGCCCATTTGGGCACAGCTGCTGGGATCCCCTATCCTGGCTCTCACCAAGTCAGGCGGGATCATTTCCATGGGTTTCCTTCCGATGAGCCCCTCAGAGCAGAGGCAGGATGTGTGTAGGGAAGTACAGGTGGCGAAGGAGCTGCTCTCAGAGTATAGGAAGTTTGGTGTGGCTGTTCCACCTGGGCTCTGCTGCGCTGCCACAGCACCGTCCCCGCGGGCACCGGGATGCGCTCCAGCTCCGCGCTTGTCCTGCCTGCTGCCGCTCATCCTGTCCTGCCGTGCCCCACCTGCTCGGCATCACCCCCTGCCTGGTGAGCTGAGTGCCTTCCCTGCAACAATTTCCTCTCCGTGGCTCTGTGGCTGTTTGCTGGCTCTGCCGTGCCACCGGTCCCTGGGATCGTGCTCTGCGTGGCTGTCAGTGCCGCGGCAATCTCCGGTGCTGGTTTGCCGAGGGTGGAAGTGTCACCTTTGTGGCCTGCTGGGTGATAACCTGCCTGTGGCGCTGAGCCCGTGTTTACTTTGCCTGCCGTGGCTGATAAGCACCTTTGATAACATTCCCGATGGTAAATAACCAGGTCTAGCGTGCCTGGTGATGGCTCTGCCCTGGGAAGAAGGTGTTTTGCTGGCCAAGAGGAGCAGACCCTGGCTGAAATCCATCCCCCCAAGGAGTTTCATAGACTTGTGTTTTTTCCCATTCCAATCTCCGGCCCTTAAGGAGGAGTCACTGTGCTTTGGAGGGCATTATTCCAGGGAGCCACAGCAATTTGGCTGCTCTGCTGTGAGCACTGGGGAGTCCCTAGCAGAAAAATGGCTTTTTTTTTTTTTCCTCTCCACGTGACTTGAGAAATAGCAGAGATATTCTCGCTATCCTTGACCGGCAGATTGTGACATCTCTGTGCAGGCTGAGATTGAGGGGAATAGATTTACAGCTCCAGACCCCTTTTCCCCTTTCCCCAGGGGGCTGACAGGTTTCTCCTTGCAGTGCCACGCCGATGCATGAGAAGGCAGCTCCCCTGAAGAGCCCCGAGCCCAGGCACAGCCGTGAGAAGCTGGAGGTGTCCCACAAGCAGAAGAGTTTGGATTCCCTTGATGGCAGGTGAGGAGCAGCATCCTTGGGTCTGTCTGTGGTTGAGTGTTCTCTCTTTTCCCTCCTGCTGTGGCATTCCTACTGCCTTTGAGCCCTGAATACTGCCTGCCAACTGGGGCAGGGCACAGGGGGGGGCCCAACTTTATTTTCTCCCTGAAATATTGTGCGTATAAAAGCAGGGAAGTGAGAGGTGTTGGGGAAGGGGATGGTGTTCCCACTGCTGAAGTTGTTGGTAGGATATTGCTCTCTTCATGGTTTGTCCCTTCATCTGTCCGTGGGATGTACGTGCATGAATGTCCCTGTGCATGGCCAAACCTGAGTCTACCCTCCTGCTCAGGCACATTCCCAAATTCCTGTCTCTGCTTTCCCTCGGGAATCCTTGCCACAGCTAAAGCTGCATATTTCCAGTCCCCAACTTGTCCCAAGCTGCAGCCAGATCAGCTCTGGGCTCTTTCCCCCGGAGCTGGGGTGTGTGTGAGGTACCTTGTTCCTGGTGCCTTCACTGGCTCTTATCAGAGATCAGCCCTCAACAGCCAGTATTGATTCTCAGCAATGCCCAATGCCATGATAAATCATGGAGACACCCAAAATGTGGCTTCCTGGGGTCTCTCTTTGGTCTTCTACATTTTTCCCTGACTCTTATTGCAGCACACGTGTTTTAGGGAGTGGGTGAGAGATCTGTGCCTCTTTGCTAACCTGGTGATTATCGTTTTTCCTTCCAGCCTCCGCCTGAGTGAAACTCTCAAGGATGAGGACATCAAAAAATGCCACCGGGAAGTGGTAAGACTTTGGCTTTAGGAGTGACCAGGCTGGTGTGTTGTAGCCTGTTGCCCCAGGATGAGCCCACCTGGGGTCTCAGGTGTGGGCTGAGGGAGCTGGAGGTAGCTCCCGATGTGGGGCAGAGCCTCCTGTGTTTAATTTCAGGGGACCTGGTGGCTCTGCTTGCAGACACTTGCAGGATTTTCCATCTAGAGCAAAGGAGAAAGTGGAAGTGTTGACTGAGAGCAGTTAAATTTATGTCCATTTTAACCTTTTTGGTTGTTCAAATCCTGCCCAAACTAGATGTTTTGGTCCATCTACAGACAAGAGATGCTCTGGAAGAGGAAGCAGTGACAGAAAGTGGCATTTTGCCTTTCCCCATGAAGAAAATGGAGAAAATAATTTTTCCATTTCCTCAGAGACATCTGGGAGAGTGAGAGGGTCAGCAGTGAATTTGTCCTGGGACTGGAGGTGCTTCTTGGTGGTAATGCCCTCCATGTTCTCCTGGCATGCTCCCAGTGGCACCCCCACCATCCCGGCGTCCCTCCAGGAGGTGTCTGAGCCGACTCCAGGTGCTGCTGAGCCTTGATCCTCTTAGGGCCCAGCTCATCCCCTGACAAGGTGCGCAGGGCAAAGCTGACCTTGTACCTGCGGGCAGGAGGGCTCTACCTGTGTGGCTGCCACAAACCAGCCTTGCTGTGCCAGCCTTCCCTGCATCCTGGCAAAGCAGCTCCTCCCTTGGAATTCAGGGGACACCTGTCCCTGCTGCAGGACAGCCTGGGGAGCATCCCGAGGGCAGGGGGCACATAGCTGCCTTACAGGACCCGTTGAGCGGATTTATGGAAGGCGTGGAAGTGCTTTGGAGCTTTACCTTCACCACAGGAGCATTTCAGGGCCAACCTGCCGAGGCTCCCGCTGCGGCTCCCAGCCTTTGAAGCAGAGCTGGGAATATAAATAGCTGGATGGCGCGGCGCGATGGGCGCAAAGCAAGTGTTGTCACTGTGTCCCGGATAAGGGAAGAGGAGGAGGAGAGAAACTGCTGGGCAAAATAAACTGCCTGCAGATGAGCCCAGCAGAAAACCGGCTCCTCGCCGAGGCTCGCCAGCCTCCATAGATATTAAGGGAAATGCTCATCTGGGAGGATGGCACAGCCTTCGCCGAGTGCTGGATCATCCAACCTTCCTCTAATCTGTCGGGGCTCCCGTTCCCGGCCTGGTGGGACCCCCCTGCGCCGGTCCCGGGTGCGGGCAGAGGGAGGTTTTCTTGCAGGAGAGGGATTTTTGGGTCTCCTTATTGGCAAGGTCACCAAATAACTTTGCTCTGCTTTGCTTTCAGGCCGCTAGCAAGTACAACTCCCAGTACCACAAGCTGTTCAAGGACATCCCGACAGAGGAGAGCGTGCTGAAAGGTGGGTGGCAGGGTGAGGGGTGGGCATGGAGGTGGCAGGATCTGGCACAGGGATGGCCATGGCTCTTTCTCTGCCTCGCAGTTTGCTCTTGTGCGCTCCAGAGAGACATCCTCATCCAGGGAAGGCTTTACATCTCCCCCAACTGGCTCTGCTTCTACGCAAATCTTTTTGGGAAGGACATTAAGGTAATGTGGGCACCGGCTCACCCTGGTACCTCAGGGCTTGTAACCACAGCTTATCTCCTCCTGCACCCAAATACCACCAAAATCCCCAAGAGAAGCCTCCAATGGGAAGGGGAGCATGGCCGTGCCTCCCCCTCTGATGGCCTGTGGCATCGGCCTGGGGAAACCAAATATTGGTTTGGTTTAAAATTCCCTGATGCAAAACCTCCTTCCAGCCGCAGTGGCGCTTGAAGGAAGATCAAAGGTTTTAGGGGGGGGTGAGATTTGAATCTCTCTTGGCTTTTCTTCTTGATTTACAGTCTGATGTTTCCCCATTAGTCTTGTGGCTGACGGGGATCTTGGGGAGAGACGACTTCCTTTAAAACTGGGCTGAAGGACTGAATTATTTATATGTGATGCTTTAAACAAATACCTGAAGGAAGCTCGAGGTTTCAGCAAAGTTACCCTGCCAAAAATAACATCCTGCATTACTTTTCACCCTCCCTGGGCTTGCACAGAGGGTTCTTCTGGTGGGTCTTAGGGAGGCTGGCTGAATGATGCTTGTGCTGTGTCCATCCCTGTGTTCCTGCCCCACAGGTTGTGATCCCAGTGGTGTCTGTACAGCTGATAAAGAAGCACAAGACTGCTCGGCTGCTGCCCAATGGCCTGGCCATCACCACCACTGCCAGCAGAAAGGTAACACCAGCACCCAGCAGACGCCCAGCTCTGAGATGGATTTGGTTTGAGAACAGGGAACGAAGCGATTCTCATCCCTGGTTAGGAAGTGAGCACTACTCTCTCTGCTGGCTGCCAGCCAGGGCAAACACCACAGCTTTGCTTTTGTTCCTGAATTTCACTTTGTTCCTGGACGAAGCAAAGCCCAAGTGAAACTCGGCCGAGCCTCACAAATCCCTGCCAGGCTCACGTAAAACCTTTAAACTCCTTAAACACAAGCAGGGAAAGGGTTTGGGCTGGCGTTCAGCCAGAGCTGGCGGAAAACTTGGATACGGGGCTGTGTTTCCAGCTTTTAAATCCCGTTGGATGCTGTTGGCTGCAGTGAGCTGATGTAGTGTGTCCAAGTCCTCGCCTGCTGAGGTGCTACTGCCAGCACTGTGTGTTACCTGTCCCTGTCAGGGAGGGGGTTGTTCCTGCAGGATTTTGGGAGGCAGTTATTCCTGCGGAATTTTGGGAGGTGGGTTTTAGCAGGGAGTGGCACAAGGCAGGATTTGAGCATTCAAAGCCATATGTGGCTGCCCTGTACATCAGCCAGGAGCTCTGTGTCAGGCATGGTGAATGTGGCCCTGTGTCCTTTCCATCCCTGGGGATGTTTTCCATAGGCCCTGGCCCCATTTGCTGCCTAGTCCCTCTGGGTTGAGCTTGGGAAAGCTGTAGGAACAGCAACTGAGTGAGACTGGCCCCAAAAAAATCTGGTCCAGGTTTTATGAGGCTGCAAAAATAACAGCAGGGAAACTCTGCAGGGAAATGCCTGTGCGGAAGATGTGGCTCCCGAAAACGGGGGGATTGAAGGGCATGACGTCTCTGCCTGTCCCTGCCCGTGGAGAACTGGATTTGGGATGGGGGGAATCTCTCCCAACAGCTCATCTCTTTCTCTTGCAGTACATCTTCGTGTCCCTCATCTCTCGTGACAGTGTCTATGACGTCCTGAGGAGAGTCTGCACCCACCTGCAGGTACCCCCACTCTGTGTCCCGCTGTGTGTCCATGGCCCTGAGGATCTGCACCTGCCCTTTGGGCTGAGCACAGCTCTTCAAAACTGCCTCCAAGGCTTTGGACTGCTCCCAAAGCCCTCTCCAATTCCCAGCATCCTCACTCTGCAGCAAGTGATGGGAAAAGGGGCAGGAGCCATGCCTTGGGCATGTGGGCTTTTCTGGGTCATGGATGAGGCAGAGCCCTGAGTTTCTGCTCTCTCTCAGGGCGTGGGTATGAATTATTTATAATCTGGTGGTAATACTAGTTCTGCCACTCTGTACGTTGATGCCTTTTGCCCAGATCTAAAGTTTTAAGGGGAGGAAAAATAGTACAAAGTTAAAAAAGAATTTAAATTAAGTGGTGGAAGACATCTGTCAGCCTTCAAGCTGGTGAGGAGGACTGTGGGGACCTCTTCTCCCTGACTTTGAAGCATGTGGGAAGCCGTGCAGGAGCCCTGCCCAGGAGGGTGTGTGCCAGGGCAGTGATTTGGGTGATTCAGCCCTGTTGCCAAACTGAAATGTGCTGGGCTCTGCCCAGATATTCCCTTCTGTTTTTTACCCCCTGATGTTTTATCCTGTTCACAGAAGCCCTCGGCTCAACTGTGGCCCCACTGGGTTTTTGGTGATGGGAAGCAGTGATGCAATGCCCTTTCCTCATGCCCCAAATCCCCGTAATTATAAGTTCTAGCTGCTGCTCTTCATAGTCTCAGCAGAAAAGCCCAAATTCCATTTTGTGGGGGAGGCTGAAGCAGGGAGAGGTGGCACTGTAATGCCCAATCCTTTCCCCCCACTCTAGGTTTCCAGTAAGAAGAGCTTGAGTCTGAAGGAGCTGTCGGAGGAGCCGGACTCGGTGTCACTGGTGAGGATCAGGGCAGCTCTGGGAGAGGAGAGACCCCCTGACCTCAAGCTGTGGGTGGAGAGGGCCCGCCTGGTCCCCTTGGTGGGTTTTACACTGTCTGGTGGCTGCTCAGAGAGTCAGGAGACAGTCGGTTCTTCTGTTGGTGCCATCAAAGGTTGTGCAAGGACTATTGCCTGTTGCCATCATAGCTTGTCCTCTGGGACCCTCATCCCCAGGCTTGCCAGGAGCAGATGGGTCAAGAGGACCCAGCTGAGCACAGACAGTGACTCTGTTTATAGATGGAAAAACTTCAGAGTGATGTGGAAAATGCCGCCACTTCATCTTTTCACAGCTGGGAATGTGGGTAACAGGCTGGAAATGTGGTTCAGTTATCCAAAAATCTGGTGGGAGAGGGAAACACCTGCTGAATCATGGCATGATCCAGGGAGCATGGGAGGGCCACATCCTGCACCTTTGGAGAAGGGGTCCTCCATGGCTGCTGGTCCTGAGCTTTGGGCTGGGTGCAGGAGGTGACAGTTGGGGTGCACCAGAGGATGACAGGTGGGATGTCACCCATGGTCTGGTGACATCCCAGGGGTTAAAGATTCATTTCAAGGGCTGAATCAGGAGTGATCCAGGCTGATCTGGCAGCATCTCCTGGTGCTTCAATGGGATGCAGCCCTTTGGCAGCTTCAGACCCGGGATCTCTCCATTGGGGGAGCCCTCTCTGTGCCAGCTGCCACCCCGCTTGATTTGTTGTCTTTTTGGGGCACTTTTTTCGCCTGTTTGGGGCATGCTGAAGAATTCCAGGTGACTGCTGTGAGCTTCAAGGGGTGGAGGAGGCAGCAGTTGGTATTTGGGGCAAGTGCAGGGTGCATGGGCAGGTCCTTCTATGGCAGTAGGAACCTGCATTCCCACTGAGCCATCATGGAAGACCAGCTCTCCCTCAGGATGATATTTTGAATGTGCTGGTGCTCCATGGAGACGCTGTGAGGTTTGAGTTTGAATCTGGCCCCACCATATCCTTGGCACTGCTGGTTTCATTCATGGCTCACCAGGACTGTTCCCACAGGAGGTAATCGTCCCTGAGGGCAAGTGGAGGAAGGTGTCACCTACCTCACTGTCACTGTCACTGCCAGATGCCAACTACCAGTGCATCCACCGGGCCTCTGTCAGCAGCCTGAGCGCCAAGGAGAGCTCCTTCACCTCTGAGGAGCCACTGGTTTCAGGTGAGGGACATGGGTTTGTGCCCTGGTACTGGTTGATAACCTCCATAAAATTGTGTTCAGCCATACTCTGCTCTCATGCAGGGGCATTCTGCCTTGCAGATTAGGCTGGGAGTCAGAGATGGAATCCTGGGGATGGGCTGGGGTCTCCTGGCTGCAGGGTCTGAGCCTGTGATGGAGGAATATTTGATGTTTCCTGGTTGCTGGAGAGGCAGGAGCATCAGCCAAGCGTGGCTGTGCTGCAGACTCTGGGTTTGTTTTTCAGAAAGTGCAATAAACACTGAGGAGGAGCTGGAGGTGGAGCAGAGCTGTGTGGCAGAGCTGAGACCCTCTGACTACCAGCTCCTGAAGATCTTCATCGTGCTGTAAGTGTACTGAGGGCATGGGGAAGCTGTGGGGACACTGGCAATGTCAGTCTCAGTCTCATCTGAGCGTTTGGCTTGTTCCTCTGCTCCAGCATCTGTCTCCTGGTTGTGTCCTCCTCATACCTGGCATTCCGCATCTTCCGTCTGGAGCAGCAGCTCTGTTCTCTGAACCGGGATTACCTCTCCCGCGGGCACAGGAGGTGAGGGACCCTCAAGGACATTTTGGGACACTCAGGTCGTGTCATGAGGGGAGAACTTGAGGGAATGTGGGTGCAAAGAGGAATGGCTCCACTCTGATGTGTCTAAAGAATGCTTGTCCCTTTTTCTGGGCCTGCTGTTGGGCTGGCCAGTGGTGGAACCCACAGTGGCAGAACCACATCTCCCCACTGGAGGTGATTCCATCAACTGCTGGTTTGAGTGACTGGGAAGCTCTGCTGCCACTGGAATTCTGGAGCTTGGGAAGAGGTTTCCTCATTGGTTTGGGGCTGGTTCTGCAGGTGTAGGAAGCACCAGGACGTCTCGTTGGAGCTGGGCTGTGCCTGGGGACTAAGGCTATGGACATCAGCATGGGATAGACAGGAGGGGAATCTCCTTAGGCTGAGGACATCAGAAGGTACTGGGATGGGATATGGAGCTTCTGCAGTCACTCATCCTGACTTACCCCACTCCCTGCTTGCAGGTGACCGTTCCCTGGGCACTGGCTGAGGATGGATGCTGAGGTGGTGGTGCCCTGCCCACGGATCCCGGTGCTGTGTCCTCCCAGCTGTGGCTGTTACATGTGGTCCGGGTTTCCCTCGGCCAGTAAAATGGGACCAAGTATTTTCTCTCTTCCTTCGGGCACTCACTCCTGGTGGGACTTTCCAGCCAGGTTCTGTCCACCAGTGCCAACTCCCCATCCCACTGGAAACCAGTTTTCTCCCTGGGACGTTGCTGTGCTGTAGCACTGGACGATGGCTTGGACCTTCCCTTAGGACTTGCTGCTGAAATGGATGCTGGTTTTTAATTCAAGCTTGTTTTTCTCTTGTTAAAAGATGACCTTGGGCTTACCAGGAACCCCCAAAAGTGTGGATGAGTTGCAACTGCTGCTCTGGGAGAACCCAGCACCCAGCTGTTTGTCCCTGTCTCAGTACCCCTAGGAATGTGCCTGGAGGAATGGCCCTGAGCATAGGGGTCTGTGGGAATGGGGAGAAAGGGCCCACTAACCCTGAGGGCTGTTCTCTATCCCCACACTCAAGGGTGGGGGTACAGACCCCAGCCCTTCTCCTGTAGAGCATCAGGCTCAAGAGAGGGGTGTGTGTGGCTGTGTGTGTGTGTGTGTCTGTCTGTGTGTCCCTTGCAAAGCACTTTAGGGTCCCCCAGACCAGGTGTCCTCACTGGGCTCCACACCTGGCACTGGTGGACTTCGTTAGTCCCACTCACCCCATTAAGATGTTGGAAAGGAGCCTGTGGCTGGCACTGGGGAATGTCTGTGCCCTGGTTCATGTTAACCTTGTCACTGCATGGATCTGAGTGCTGCAGGATTTGTCCCACAGCCCCCCCCAGCAGCACAGTGGGGCGGCAGGTGATTCCTGTGAGATTCATCTGGGTTTTCTTTCCTGTTTTTTTTGGGAACTACAAGTGCTGATGGGGCCAAATCCCTGTGCCCTGGGGAAGAGCTCGCTGCTCACTCTGGGCTTGGAACAGCTTTTAAATGAAATTAAAATAAACCCAGGATTTTCTACCACATCACTATCTCTCACCAGTGTATTCCACAGCGGTGCCAGGCTGTGAGCCCCAAAACTGGGCACCCCGAAATCTGTGCTGTCCCAGTGTCCCTTCAGGATGTGTATGACATGGGGACAGCCCATCCTCAAGGGGATAAGGGAACAGGGATGCTGCCGACGGAGGGGCCAAGGAGGTTCTTGCACTAGATGGCAGCAGAGACTGCAGGATGTGATGTACTGGTGGCACAGCCGCCCTGGGGACAGCGGTGCTGGGGGGAGGGAGCTGAGTTGCATCCCCACCCTGCTGGGGTGGGCAGGATGAGCCTTCGTCTTTCTCATCCTCCTGCCTGCACATCCACAGCCCAGTTCCACTCCTTTCTCCGGCTTGGCCCATGCAGCAAAATGCATGAAAATGGCCCAACTTGAAAACCACGGTGGCACTGCTAAGTTGGGACAGGGGTGGTGTCACCTGTTTTGGGCGGGATTTAGCACCAGGGGTGCCCGGGGGGATGGTCTGGTTTCTTCAAAGCCCCGGCATTATTGGGCTGTCAGAGCCTTTGATTCCCTGGGTGATCTGGAGGATGAAAGGCGTCGTCCTGTCCGTGCCAGGGACTCACCCAGCTCGTTTACCCGGTGGAAATGGGTTTGGGGTTGTTTTTCCAACAAACAAGTTGGTGTTTAGTGGGTCCAACCTCTCAGAGTGAGGTTCTTGGCCCCAAAAGGTTTAGAGGTTAAAGACTGGGGAGGGTTTGGTCTGATGTGCCCAGCCTGATGTTCATTGGGTGCTCCAATAGCAGGTGCTTGGGGTCCTTGTGCTGAGCCTGAGCCAGGAATGTAGTCTTCTCTCAGGACTCTGGTTAAAGCCAGTGGTGGGATGGGCCATGGGTTTAGTGACATGTAGGTTTGGAGTAGCACTGGGATGAGCCCTCAATGTGCTTGGGAGGGTCCCTGCTGCTGGGGTGTGGTTGCAAGGCTCTGGTTTTGTTTCCCAGCTGGTGTCTGCCTGCCCAGTTTGGTGTATGTTGGCTCTCCCAGTGATGCCCTGCTTGAGCCTATTTGCATTTCTTCGTGTAAAGAAATGCCATGTAAAAGCCTTGGCTGCAGGGAATGTCCCTGGATGCTCACCTTGCTGGCCTGGAAACACAGATGAGGAGCACAAGGTTGTGCTGGATAAGCACAGCCCCTGCCCCCAAATCCCCCTGCTGTTCCCCATGTCACACCCATTGTCCAGTCTTCCTCCCTCCCCAGCCCAAGCCAACCTCTAAAAATAGGATTGGGAGATTAAATCAGCCAGGAAGGCACTGTCAGATGGATGAGTCAGAGCCATTATGCTGTGACACTCGGGGCAGCAGGAGCCCTCAGCATTAGCAGGGACACCAAGGACTGGATGATGCCAGGAAGCACGGGTTTGGTCTGAGTTTTATTGGGGATTTGGGAGTGGCAGTGACGTTGCTCTTGCAAAGCCCCTCAGAGTCCAAAGTGAATCTCCTTCAGTCACTCCACCATCCCATTCTGGCTCCAGCTGAGTGGGTTTTCCAGGATGGCTGATGCTGGAGGCTGCTCTCCTGTCCAGGCAGTGTTAGGAGGGAGGGAAATGACCTCAACCCTTGTCAGGCTCCAGTGCTGCCATGAGGGTGTTTTGGGGCAGCCTGGGCTGATTTCTTAACTTTCAATTGGAGCAAGGGAAGGTGAAGCCCTCCATCCCCTCGGTGCTGTGCTGCTGCACACACTGGTGGTGAAGAGCTCCAGGTTAAAAACAATCCTTCCCCAAGGGTTGTATTTAACCCGGATTTCCCTTCTCAGGTAGGGGTGTGGTTGCTCTGCTAGACACGACCTGAGCAACCTGCTCTGTGCTTCTCAGCAAGTGAGAGATTATTCCTTATCCTGCAATGACATCTCAGTTTAATTTTTATTTTCTGCACTGCTAAGCCTGTCTTTATGGAAAGGATCCACTCTGGGATCCCAGCTATCATCCAGAAGTGGAGGAGAAGTGTTTCAGTTTTCTCAAGTGCATTAAGGACTTCAAGGAGCCCGTAGTTATCTTTGGCTTTTATACCTCAAACTCTGTCCTTCTGTTCTCCCTGGTGTGATTTTCTTCCTCTCAAGTAACAGAACTGGTTTTGTCTTAGAGCAGCAACCACTAACAAGAGCTGGGGAACACTGGTGAACCCTCCCTATCCAGAGACGACCTAAAATCCTAATGAAAAACCCCAAACTTCAAAGAGTGAGTGTTGCTTTTCATCTCAATTAAGTTTCCTTTCCTTGGATTGGCTTTCTCAGCTCCCTATTAATCTTTCAGCAGTTCAGAGTCAGGTTTTAATTTGCATTAAGAACAAGCAGGGGCAGGGGACCAAAAAAAAGCCATCGCTGTGTGGCCTAGGAGCACCTGGCTGATGAAAACTGACTTTGATTTTGCCCTATTCTTAAATTACTTGCAGCATTTCATTTGGAGTCTCATCTTTTTACAGTGGCATCTCAATGTCAGGTTTTCAGGGGTACAAAATCCTGGCTGCTAAATCCCAGATTGCTCCAATACTGTTAGCAGGAGGCACAAACTAGAACTGTCCATGATAAAGCACTCCGGTGCTTGGGTTTAAAGAGCATTTGCTAAACCTGGCTTTGAATGACAATGCCTGGAGCCAACTAAAGCCATCTAATGAGGGTGTGTTGCCTGCTGGGCACAGGTGGAGAAGTCTCTTTAGCAACCTGTTTTGCCACAGCTATTACTGTAAAAATTTACCGTGGAGAGGGTTTCTTTGAAAGCAAAGTGACTCTTGTCATTAGAAGTTGAAAGGCCAGTGATTTCCAGAGGAGAATAAGGCTTTTCCTGGAGGGAACGGGGTGTTTGGGGGGTGTAGCCATGCTAGAGGGGTTACATTCTTTTTCTTTGGGACAATCCTGTGCATGGGCATCTCCCTCAGGCACTGGGGGTCTTGCCTCTTGGACCAGGAAGGCAGTTTTTGGGGGGGCTGGAGGTGCATCCCCATCACTTCTGTGCCAGTTTTGTGATGAGAGCTTTCCACTCCGACCTCTTCTGCGTGATGTAGGAGGGGGTGAGGAGCTGCAGCAGAGGCTCCATCCGGCCCTGGAAGTACCCATGGCACAGAGCCTCAGCATTGCAGATCACATACATCCCACAGTCGTAGCTGTTCTGTTGTGCTGGTGCCTTCTCCTCCACAAAGGTGGCTTTGCCCTCTCTTTTTCCCAAAAAGGCCTCCAGCTTCCCTGCCACTTGCTTGGCGTGGACAGAGTTGCATTTACTGTGGGAATCGTAATGGGCAAAGCACTTCTTGTCCCTGAAATAAACCAGTAAGCTCCAGTGAGTGCCCCCAGCAGCCTGGCTGGAGTTGTCATTGATAGGCAGGAACAGCAGCTCCTTGTGGAGAAGGTCCAGCGGCTGGAGGAATATGGCTATTTCTTCCTGACTAAGGGCACACTTGATGAACTGAGCCACCTCGGGGCTGATGAAACAAACACGGTGGCTGAACTCCTGGAACTGCTGGTTGGCAAAGTACTCAAAGGCAAAGCCAATGATGTGGTCGTTGAGCCAGTTTGGGGGCTCCAGCAGGGCCACATCCGACTGCCTCAGCAGGCTGTCCATGTAGCTGAGAACCACGGGATCCATCCTGCTCCAGGGAACCACCAGAGCTGCAAAAGAGAAAGGGAACTGGGGTTAGGAATTGGATCACACCTGGGACATGGTACAGCCCAACAAACACCTTGAGTTCCTTCTCGGGAGCAGTGAGCGAGTGCCCAGGATTCCCAGACAGATCTTTGCAGGACCATGAGCAGATGGAGAACACTCAGTGCTGGGTTGAGCAGCAATCTACTGTGGCTCCAGTGAGATCAACCTTCCATCCTGGGGATCTGAACCTCACAACAAAGGAGTTTCAGGGCAGTTCCTGCACAGAAACCCGGAGTGATCCAGAAGTCAGGTGATGTTTGGATGTCTCAGTGTTTTACCTGTGAGTGACAAGCACCTGAGTTCTCTGCATTGCTGGTATTCCTCTAAATAAAAACCTTTTGGGGCTGTCTGTCAGACATATGGTCCCTTTCTCTGAGCACAGAGTGCTCCAGCTCTGTGCCAGAGGCATGACCTGTTCCAGGAGAACCTGCTGGGCCGCCAGCACAGGAGGCACAGCCATGAGTAAGGAGTAACAAAGCAAGACGAGATCACAAACCAGTTCCTGGCCGTGGGAATCTTTATGACAACTCTCTACATAGCCAGAGCAGGATTTAGGAGATTTTCCATAGGGAAATTTGACTTAGAGCCCCTGTATCTACCCTGGTTTTCCTTTAGCTCTGACTCCCCAGCACCCTCAGCCTCTGTCTCCTTTCCTGGCCAGGACAGGGATGACATGGAGCTGGTTTTGGCTTAACCCCTCCCTCCTCTGTCCCAAAGGCAGCATGAAAACTTTTTCAGATTTCTGAAAGCCTCGTGTGAAAGCTCAGAGTGGTAAGATCAGTTTAAAACGATTCACTATAAATAAGTCACTAATTTTCCGTGATGATAAAGAGGAATGAATCAAATGGAGTGCTCTGTTAGGAAGAAGTCGATTCACACTTCTCATTGTGCCATGAATCATGAGGAATAACCCTTCCTGGCCTGGGATGCATAAATTAAGGGATTTAGCTCTCAAAACTCCTGGCAAGGTCCCCTGGCACGTGACAGGCAAGGAACAGAATGGATGAGCCATGGTCCATGTGTAACAGGGCGGAAGGAAAGGCTGAGGTGAGAGCTTGGGGCATGAAACAGCCAGTGAGCGTTTGTGGGCTGGCGCATCCCGGAGATGCCGAGCAGCAGGAGTCACCAGAGGAAGGGAGCAGCCCTTGTTTGTGCTGAGCCAAACACAATGGTATTTGGACACGCTTCCAACCTTAATGAGCTCCAAATATTTCCAAGCTCGTGGTGCAAACCCTCGTAGTATAAAAACAAGAAATCCAAACGGAATCCCAGTAACTCCTCAGCCTGCACGAATATAGCCTGGTTTAAAGATCTGGACATCCTCCAAACATCCTGTTTAGGGGTTTAACATGGGCACTGTTGAAATACTTCTTGTATGTGCCCATGAAATGCCCCAAATTTTCCTTTACATTGTGTTCTTTCTGCTTCATCTCCTGGATATGGAGAAGTCCAGCCAATAGCTTTCCACTCCAAATGGGATTAAGGGTGAGGGAAGCGTGTGTCCCGTGCTCTGTTAATTTTCCACTCTGCAGAAACATCATTGGTTTTTTTTTTTTTAGGTTTTTTTTTTTTCCTGCCATGACATTTGGCAGGTTCCTCCAGTCAGGAAGGAGAATGCAAGTGCTTAATTGCCACTAGCTACTACTTTTAATTTTATTGCCATCTGGTATTTGTGAAACTGCCTGTGAGTTCTGTGGGATGACTCACCACATGCAGCTCCAAGGAAAACCCTTGGGAGGCTCCCTCAGAGCCAGGTCAGGTAAGCAGCGAGCACCAAAACAATGCAGTGGGGCTATGAAAAGCCACTGGTGAGATGGCTTTGTTTGGGAGAACCTCCCAAAGAGCTAAAGATGGATCTGCAGAGGAGCCAGGACATGGATCTGAGTGTCTGGGGAGTGTTGAAATCCCGATGTGGATTGGGAGCAGCTCTGCTCAGCCACAGCCAGGACTCTCTTCCTGAAGGCTCAGGCATGTTCTGTTCAGTTTCCATTAAAATAGGAATAAATACTGGCACAGGCCTGGAACATTTGCTGGAGGTTGCCAACAAGTGTCTTGCTGGTTCGTTTTATTTGCATATTAGTGGTTAGAATTTGTGCAAACTCCCTGG
>JAHLSL010000053.1:777424-855787 GCA_025920805.1 Petroica traversi | reverse complement strand
AAAAAAAAAAAAAAAAAAAAAAAAAAAAAAAAAAAAAAAAAGGTAAATCTCCTCCCCCCAGGCTGGCTTTGACATGTTCTGGGTGGACAAGACGCACTCGGTGGGTGCGCGGTGCGGGCCAGCCCCGCGCCCCCCTCATGCGCGGGGTTTCACCGCCCGGTGCCGCTCACCCCCATCGCGGGTGGCTTGGACACC
This sequence comes from Petroica traversi, assembly GCA_025920805.1. Lineage (NCBI taxonomy): Eukaryota > Metazoa > Chordata > Aves > Passeriformes > Petroicidae > Petroica > Petroica traversi. The sequence goes on along the minus strand of JAHLSL010000053.1, from coordinate 855,592 downwards.
CAGAACATGTCAAAGCCAGCCTGGGGGGAGGAGATTTACCTCAAGAGGCGTCCCCGGTGTCACCAGTGGGGCCGTGGGCTGTAGCCCTGACTGTGGCCAGTAGCCCTGAGGCCACGGCGATGGACATCGCCACCGGAGCAGGTCGCGGTTGTCCGCGGACGCCCCGTGGCTCTGGCAGCCCAGTTTGCCACGCAGAGCCATTCTCGAGTAGCCATCAGCCTTTCCCACCCGTCGGAATGAGGGATACCTGGGTTTGCTTAGCTCAGTGTTGGACTTCACGGCAGTTCCCTCCCTGGCACGCCAGACCCCTGTGGGAGCACGGCTCCTCCGAAGGTTAAAAGAGTCTATATTTCTTTCTGGAATTTTCCTAAATGTAGCCAAAACGGCCTTTCCTTTATCCCCCAAAAATAACCCCCTCAGACGTGATCTGCACTAGGACCTGCCGTGAGTTGGGAGTCGGGCGTTTTGCCGCCCTTCTGCTTCTCGATCGGCTTCCTCCTCCTTCATTTACGTTTTCCTATCCCCAGATCAAGCCGAGGGTGATAAAGTGGGGAGCGTGAGCTCAGCAGAAATCATGGCTTTCCCTTTTCTCGCTGCGGCGCGGTCCCTGCCCATCGGCGGATCAAAAAAATAATCACGTAGTGGCAGAGGAAGGAGATTTGCTGCTACGGGAGGAAAACCGGCGCGGTGTCTCGTTCAGTCGATAACCAAGCGCTGTAATAAATCCCTCTGTAAATAGAATGCTAGGTGGAGAATTAGGTTTCTGGCCGGCTCTAGTGTTTTCCTGACTCTTTTCCCATGGGACTGCTAGGAAATGACAGGGGAGCGTTGTATTCCCATGGAGTGGTGCGTGGATGCTGCGGTGATGGGCTGTGAATCCTTAAGCACGACCTTACAAATCTGAGCTTATCCATAAACTCCAGCTAGGTCAGAGCCTGTGTTATCCCTGAAGAGCATCATCTTTTCAGCCCCTCGCCCTACAGTCACACGATTTCCCCTACGTCCTTGAGTAAATCCACCTATTTCAATGGCTTTTCTCATTTTTGTATTTTATTTAATTAAAATAAGAGGGTTTTCTATGCCTTTCTCCCTCATGAAGGCCGCCCCAGTCTTTGCCCTCCCTCCTGGCTGTAATTTTTGATCCCCTAGACCGTTTTGAAAGCTGTCAGTCAGGCTGCTGATGTCAGGGAAGGTAATTCAGCAGCCTTGGCACACAACTACTAAGCTTTTGTTTCCTGGGCTATCGATGATGATGCAACTTCATATTTGTTTATTTAATTATATATTTATTTATGTATTTATTGCGATTGATGCATAAATCAGAGCGGCTTTAGAGATTTTTCCTCTGTGTTGAAAGGCCTGGTGTCCATCAGGAGCACTTGGAAAAAGGAGCACTTTACTGGAATTCATCATGTGTTTTAAATGTAGATCTGTTTTGTGTAGTATTTGTTCTGTGCATCCACTGCTCCGGTTATGATTTATAAACTCCACATTTTAACCTTCTTTTTCCTTCTTATTTTGGGTGGGGAAGCTGCATTTTAAGATTCAACGTCTCAAATGCCTGACATGACTACTGCTGTTACAACATCTTTCACAGACACCTGTACTAACCTAAACCACTCAGACAATCAAACCTTTGGGATCCTTGGCTAGGCAAATCTGAATGCTTCATCCCTAAATTTTTTGTATCCGGGATGTTTATAGTGTGTTTCATGAGCATTGATCAGGTTTGCAGGAAAATGAGAGTGTGAAGCACCTGAGGTCGGGCACTTGGGAAATGTGAAAACCAAGTTACCTGTGCAGCCTTAATTTAGTTTGAGTCAAGATACGGCTGGACTTGAAATTGTTATCCCCTGCTTGATTTCTGGGGGAGCAGTGTTCTGCTCCAGATGGAAGAACGGATCGCCCCTTTACGTGCCCACAAGTCAACACGGGGAGTACTGGGAGCACAGGGACAGTGCTGGTCCCTCAACTGGTTTGGCACCACCAAACTGGCAAGGAAGACCAGAGTTCACCATCACAGCCTTGGGACCACATGTGTCCTGTAGTCCTGGAGCTTTATAAATACCTCGGGTCTGGGGAAACCAGAAGCAAACTTCCAGTGTCTGAAGGGGGTGAACAAGGAAGATGGGGAGGGACTCTTCATCAGGAGCTGTAATGCGTGGACCAGGGGTAATGGCTTCCCACTGCCAGAGAGCAGGGTTAGATGGGATATTGGGAAGAAATGGTTGGCTGAGAGGGTGGTGAGGCCCTGGCACAGGTTGCCCAGAGAAGCTGTGGCTGCCCAGTCACTGGAAGTGTTCAAGGTCAGGTTGGACAGGACTTGGAGCAACCTCGGATAGTGGAAGGTGTCCCTGGCCATTGCAGAGTGTGGAACAAGATCAGCTTCTAAGGTCTCTTCTAGCCCAAACCAGTCTGGGATTCTGTCATTCAAGTGTGACTGCAGAGTTTCTAAGTCATTTGGAGTGGTTGGTGTTGGTGAGCGTAGTGTGGCCATTTTCTGCCCAGTTCTAGTTCTTGCTCTAAACCGTGCAACTTTTGAACTCAATTCCTTTAAAAATACATTTATGAGGGAGCAAACAAGGTCGTTGAACCACTGGAAGCATCTTAGCCGGTCAAACTTGATTTCAGAAATTCCTGCGTCCCCTCGATTTGTAAATAAAAGGGAATTTGCGTTCCTGCTTGCACGCAAAACACCGGGGTTGAAGGCAAGTTTGTTGTATCATTGATGAAGCTCCCAGCCTGGGCCTGGACTCTGGCTCCCTGACATGGGCTGCGTGCAGGTTTCAGCTTTGGAACATGGTGATTTTTTTGTGTTGAGGTTTAAAAGAGCATCTGAATTTCTCAGGCTTTGTCCTGCGTGCCGACGTTTGCTTCACTTCCTCTCGAGTGAACGGGATTTCTCCCCTCTCGACAAAGTAAACATGAGCATAAATATTTAAAGGATCACGGCTCAAGTTTGCAAATTGGCGACTTTCTCTAGCATTCCTTTGGACAAAAGCAGTAGCATTGGAGATTTGGGATGTGTCTGGGTGCTTTTCAGCTCTAGGGAGAAGCTTGGTAATTCTTTGGGCTTCATGCTGCAAAAATACTCTGCTGTGGTTTCAGGTTAGATGGCTGGAATTACCACAAAGCTTGGGTTTCTGATGGAATTTTAAGGACAAAATGCTGGTGATGGAATGTCTAGGGATCACTGGAATAGAGATTGTTTTTGTGGAATTTATTTTTCTTTTACACAGGCCAAAATTTTCCATAGGTTTTGGGTATATATGTGAAGGCACAGGTGTTCAGAGTTGAGACTATAGAAACCAAACACATGAAACTCTTGCCAGATAATGGATAAAAACAGGAAAAAAAGGGAAATGAAATGGTCCTTATTTTCTTTGTGTGACTCTTGAATATTAAATCTTGTTCCGTGTTTGACAGGTTGAACACCATGGTGACATGTACATCTTTGCTCCTGTGATTGTGACAATGTCTAAACCTTTGTATCTTGGAATTAAACTTTTTTAAAAGTAGAACTCAACAAGCCACTTAACCTCAGAAAATATGAAAATTCTGGAGGGAAGGCTTTTGAAAATGTATTTTTAGAGTTGAACTAAATTTTGTGTCTGTTTGTAAAATATTATCAAGAGTTGAGGTTTGGTAAGACCTTGTAGTAGTTTCTTCTGTGGGGAGGAATCTGTGGATCCCTTTTTCACAGGTACCAGTGGAAAAATCTGACAGGTGAGATGAGAGTTCTATGTCTTTGCCACAATGGGTTTTTATTCCTAACAAACCCCCCATGATCTTAATGCTATCTCTGATGGAGGAATGTATGCTCACCTTGGTCAGAAGGGAGCTCAAGAGGTCACTTGGTCCAAAATCCTGCTCCCAGCAGGATCGTCTGCAGGGTCAGATCGGGTTCTTCATGGCTTTAGGTGTCTCATGTTGGTTGTCTTCCACCTGTAGTTTATGGGCTGCAGGAGAAGAAGGGAAATGAAGTGGTTTGAGCTGTGTTAGGTGGGAAGTGTCCAAGTAGAATGAGATTATCTGTGATCCACTGCTTACAGAGCGTAGCCTTCCACTTGCAGCCTATTAAACGGCTGCTTCCCACTGGCTTTCCAGGAGTTCTTTAAGCTGGTCTAGTCACAGGCTCTAGTTGAAAGAGGATCTGGCCGGGCTGAAGTTAATTTTGGGAGGAGAACAGGGTTAGTCCAGGTCCATTTGCTGATAATCAGCATGAAGCTGGCAAGTGGCTCCACAGTATTTTAGTGGAAACTCCTCAGAGTTTTGCTAGGCAAGATGAAATAAATAAACAACTGTGATTTAAGGATTGTTGTTACACTTCTGATTACTTTCTACTGTTTAAGTCTTGCATTGCAGTTTCTCATTTAGGCACGGATGGGCATCTCTTTGGAGAGGGATGAGATGTCTCTGTGTAGGGTTCTCATACGCCTTTGGCTGTTCACACTGTGCCCAGCCGTGGTGAGACAAAGCCATGGGTCATAGTTTTGGGCTCTGTTGGTGTTTTTTGTCAGCACTTTTTTAGAGTCTTGCTAAGAGCCTTATGAAGAGACAGAGCATGATCTTCAGCCAGGCAATATTTTTTGCCAAGGGAGATGGGGCTCAGGAGAGGAAAGGCTGTGGTGCACTGAGGATGCTCAGGGTAGGATGGCAGTGAGGCTGGGTCATGTCGATGCCAGCATGGAAAACAGGAATATAGGAGCTACAGGAGCTGGTGAGGCAGCTGGTTATTCTGGGCAGATACACAGGGTGTCCAGGTTTGGGTATAGATACTTGTGCTGTCTCTGCATTAAACACCCAGATACAAGCTTGAAGTTTGCTTGGACCCTTTGAGCTCCATCTCTACATCCTCCCAAGTATATTGATACTCCTTTCTCTGTTGATGTGAGATCATCACGTGGAGAGTTCAGCCACCTGTGTCTCATCCAAGCTCTCATCTCACTCACCTACAGAGATGTGTTTCTTTATTTGCAGCTAATCTCTGACTTAAAACAGGCTATACAGGTACAACTCTGCTGTGGTCTCCTGTCATGTCTCTGTTGGGTTGTGGTGTGCTTTTAAAGATCTCTTTCAGGTCATGGAGGAAGTTTATGAAATCCCTGTTGGTGTTAGGGCTCCTATGTGCAAGTGGTCCTCTTTGAGGGGAGGGCTGGACAGGACCCTTTAAACCCTGACAGTTTTGGTGGTTCCAACTGTCTGCTCAGCTTCTCTTGAACAAATCATCTTGATTTCCATCCCTGTGACTTGCAGAAATGTCTGCAAATCCCTGTTAGGAGCAGTGGAGAGCAGAGCAGGGGACTGCTGTACTTGGATACTGCGTGAAGTAGCAAAGGAAAAATATCGTTTAAAATGAACAAATGTGTGGTTAGCCCCTCTAAATGTAAAAATAGCCAAAATATGTGGGTTTCAATATAATTTTTGAGTCTCATTTGCTGGTCTCTTCACCTTGAATCACTTCTGACATCCCCCAGATGACCTTGAATCCTAGAGTTACTCTTCAAATGCCCGTTCCAGGTCTTGGCTTTTATCCATGATGCACAAATAATCTGACAGCTTCTGTGCTGTTTTTTAATCAAAATTCTTTGGACTGTCTTCTATTTCTTGTGAAGCATGACCTTTAAAAAGGTAGAGGATCCTGGATGTGCTGTATCATGGCTGAGCATTGATAGAAGAGGAGTATTTATCCAGATAGATCCATCTTTGGAAAACCTGAGCTTTAAAACCAGCCCAGACTACGAACGTTTTTGATAGACCGCCAAGAATTCTTTTATTGTATTCAGCATCTACGTGGTTGGTTTTGAGGGATGAACTTAAAACAAGTTAACTGAAAATATTTACTTTAGTAGACTTCCGTAACTCTACTGTCTTTTCATACTTCACGTAAATACATTGGCCAAAATAAAAATTCTCCTAAATGTTGCCATTTAAACTTTTATGGCACTTGTCTATAAACTGTTAGATTGGTTTGTGCTTGTTGGGTGCACAGGACAGCCTCCCCGGGGAGGAATTAGTAAATGATTTAATTGTTAAGGAATGTGGTCCCATTAGGCAAAAAAAAAAAAAAAAAAAAAGGGACCGTAGTGGTTCGCTAGAAATGTTGTGCTTGATTAAAACAATGCTGAGCAATTTGTAATGATATTTTGAAATAAATAGTTTTTTGGAAGAAGGAGGTTATGTGGGTAAATAATCCTTCTGGGGGTTTCTTTGAGTGCAGAAGAGCTGGTCTCTGCGCCTTAATTCACCAATTGCTTCATAAATGGGGCATCACTATGTGGAATTTGTTGCTGCTGGTGGTGGCAAGGATGGCTGAACCACTCCAGCTCAACAAAGGGATTTGCAGAGATGTTTAAAAACAGAGCCACTGTTTCTTTTGCTTCTTTTCATCCAAAAATAAAGATCCAGCTCTGCTGCCAAGGGATGCGACGGCCCAGGCGCCTCCCTTGGGATTCGGGCCCCACGTTTGCAGAGAGCAGTGAAACGTCTGGCTGAGCAACCAGGGCACACTCTGGGGTTCCTCCTTCCCATCCAGGCACAAATAACCTGCACAGGCAGGCGCCAGCATTCCCTGTCAGGAGAGCTGGGGCAGCCATCACCGTGGATAATCTTATCCAGAGGCACTTCACTGGGCCTGGCAGGTAAGCAAGGAGATAGGAGGACAATGCGGAGCAGAGGTCAGGTTTGAGGTGCCTGCAGCAGATAATGAGGAATCTTAAGAGTTTTCCTCAGCTATGAAGAGAATGAAATTTACTAAAAGCAGCAGAGGAGTCTGTAGGGAGAATTGGATAAACCCACAAATCCTTTTTCTGCTTGCTGCTTAACCTTGCTCGACTCCAGGGGTTGCCAAGTGCACCTTGTCTTGTCAGAGCACTTGTTTCAAAATGTAGTTCTCTTCTCCTGGTGCATCTCTGATCTCTCTGCAATCCACAGGGATTTGATTAAGGAATTTATTAGCATTGATAAACATTAGCAGCAAGATTTCTTCTTCTTATATCTTTCAGAAATAACTTGCCAAGGAAAATGTCTTGGCTGCTGTTGCCTGTTCCTTGCCCCACCAATTTTGTGGAAAAGACATGGACTTATGTGCATTGTTACAGGCTCCAGTCTCTTTTGTAATTCCAGGTGGGAGCTGCCACCTTCCAATGTTTTGTTTCTGAGTTCGGCTGTCCAATGTTGTGTTTCTTCATTATATGACTGAAATACCCCTCTAGAGCCATCACTATTCATCTGGGGTGAAGAATACAATAAATATGAGGAGAAAAAAAAAAATGTATAAAAAGAGTGCTTCCAGCAAAAGAGCAAAGGAGAAAAAATGAGCACAAAGGTCCAGTTCTGAGGTATTGAGAATTCATTCTCCTACCTAAGAGTCTTTGCTGAAAGAAGGGAAAAATAAAATCCCTGCCTGAGTATTTTCCTGTTCCCACAGACGGAAGGTGTGAATCTCACCCAGGGTTTGCTGGCTCGATTTTAGCAACATTAGGGGTTTCCTCTGCTGTTTTTTTTCTCTGCAGCTCAGCTGCTTGAAGGCTGCTTTCATTTTTGTTTTGTCAGGGAAGATGTGAAACCTGAGGAGTAAAAGCTAAATGAGATGTTTAATGTAGTTGTTGCAGTCTAAGGAGTGGCCATGCATGAAACTTTTTCAATTGCACACAAAACTCATTTGAAAACTCAGTCTGAAAGTAGCTCAGTCTGATACTCATGGTTCAGACTGTGTGATGGGGACATTGTGATCCTCTGTCCTGTGTTGAGTCTATTTTTAAATGAAGTGGAATCCTTGAGTGAATATCTCAGAAAAAGAATTGGAAATTAAAACCTGGAGACATGGATTTACAGTGGTCTGGGTGCAGTTTTTCTGTGTATTTTGAAGGTTTTTTTTTTTTCCCTGAGCACGGACTATTCTCTACACTGAGAAAGGTGTTGGCTTTTTTTTCCTCTTCTTGTCGGACTGGATCAACTTTCTTTTCTGTTTTGGGAGCATTAATCTAAATACATTCCTTTCAGGTATGCTCTTCAGGGGCTGCGAGGGGACAGGTATTCAAAAAACTTGAACAATTTTCCTTAGGTGAAGGATCATTACAGGTTCAGGTGCTGCCATTATTAGTGAGACTCCTGCCAGCTGCAGTTTAATTTTCTAAATGTCTAAATGTTGAAATTCCGGATTGTTACACAAGTATGTGTGTTAGTGTGCTTTGAGAGGCTGGAACTCTGGACTGCTGGGATAATTCTTAGCTAATGACATTGATGGATTTGAAGAGAATGTCAGTCTGGGAAATTAATCATCAAAATCATAAAAAATTCAACCTTTTTGGTTTCTAATGTAATGTGGCTCCTTGTAATATGTGCAAAATGATTGTAAAGCTGCAAAGTCAAATGGGAGAACTGAGCAGAAAATAGTGAGTTAGGGACCTGGTGCACACCAGGAGACCTTGAGATGCTTGTCCTGGTGGGCATCTTCTTCAGGAGCAGCCCAATGAGATGGGTGGCCTTGGAACTTTGAGGATGGGAGAAGCAACATGGAAGAAAACAAAGCTCAAAACTAACTAGAGAAATTCCTCTGGCTTAGTTTTGGATTGTGCTTGTTGGAGTATCATCCTTTAGGGAAGACTGGGACAGAAGGTGCTGTGGTGGCACTGAGGACCTGGGTTAGGCCATATTAAACCTGAGATCATCCCGTGTGCTTTTGCCAGTGTTGCTGGGATCTTCTGTTTCATCCTGCACTTCCTGGTGCTCAGCAGCTCTGAAATCTGGACCTGAACTGTGTTTTGGCTGTAGGGGTTTGGGGTTTTTTTGCTGCTGTTGTGGTGGGTTTTTATTGTTTGCTTTCTTTTATTTCCCTTAATACCTAAAAATACCCCCAGCTCTGGTGACCTGGTAGGAATCACCTATTGTAGAGGCAAGTAGGGAAGTAAAATCTCTGCAGTGGCATTTGCTCGCTGATAAGAGTATTTTTTTAATGCATTTCCTTTCCTCATTCTCAACATGCCTTTTAATTCCTCAAGAAACAAGATGTGGGGCCTTCTGGTGCCTTAATAGAGACTGGAATCCTCTGTGTTTGGTGCATGTGCTGAGATTTACAGGGGTAGTCTTGAGTGGGTGAATTTGGGGTGGGCAGCTGTGCAACTGTGTATTATTTTGAGGAAAACAAGTATTTTGCTCATGTTACAAAGTATTAATGAGAGATTAGTGTTGCAGGTGAAATTTTGGGTTACCTGCTTCACTGACCATAATGTGCTGAAAAATTATCACGACACATTTGATCTTGCCTTTTTTTTTTTTTTTTTTCAATTCTTAAACCTTTTGTTGTCCTGAAGCTGTTGATTTTTGGGCAAAAACAATACCAGGCAGTCGCTGTGGTCTGCAGGGTGGGGCTCAGAAAGGTCTTGTTGCTGATTCCCTTGGCTGGGAAGGGCTAATTATAGAGACAAACTGGGGAAGGAAGAGAACGGGGTCAATTAGAGCATCCAGCACAGTTTCCTTTAAATTAGAGGTTGGGCTGGAGAGATAAAAAAAAACCAAACCCCAACGTTAAAGAGGCACAGAGTGAGACTTGAGATGCTCTGGTGCACAGTGAGCTCCGCAGCTACAGCAGATGTCCTGCAGTTTCAATTTTAAGTAAAGAACTAGGAGTTAAATGAGGAGTTTTATTGCCAGAATTGCCAAATCGAGCTGAAAAGACAGAAGAGATGTCACTACTGCTTTTATTCTTTAGTATGCTTTTGGCTTGCAGTATGTTGAGATAGTGAATGAAGCAAAGAAATACCTTGTCCCCATCATTGATTAAAGTAGATTTTGTGGGGAAAAGGAATTAATTTTAAGTCTTTAATGCTCAGAATGTCATATTTTTGTAAAAAGACTGTCTGCATCTTTGTATGTGTAACGTGGATCAGTTTAGTACGTGTTTTATCCCTTGTTAGAGAGGCCACTAGGACTAAACTTCTTTTTCTTGGAGCTGTTTCATAGGTTTAAAAGTTTTTTTTCCCTGGATTTATGCAGAAGCTAACTCAGATTAGAGGACACAGTATCTGAAGTTATGGTGCAGATACAGTACGAGCTCGGGCTCAGAGCTCTGCAGGTGTGGAAAGCAATAAACCCTAAAGCCAACTGGAATTTGTGTAAGTCAGTGAAAAAGCAGAAAAGCTTTTATGGTGCTCTTCCCAAATGATTCTCTGAGTCCCTTAACACCCTTTTGCCTCAGTTTTTAGGACAAAGCCATGGTTGTTGGCAGACCCTCCCCATGTCTGCCGGGTATATTTGCTTCCCCTTTGCCGATGCAATCACCAGGAACTGCTCTGCACAAAGGGAGATGGCAGAGCAGGGAGAAAAACCCCATAGTTTCAGCTGAATGTTTCAATGCAGACCGGCAAGTTCCTTCTGCGGGTGACTCATCCCGGGCTTCCTCACTGGAGGCCACTACTGGCAGGGCATCAAAGGAGCAGCCCGCGCTTCCAGACCGGAGCTGAACCAGGATCTTCCTGGAGCAAGGGCTGTTTTTCTGCTCCTGGGATCTATCAACGTTCAGAAGGCGGTGAAATGCTTCCAAATCTCAAGGGAATTGGTGATAAATTTGATGAATTCAGCCTGAGGGTGAGAAGAGTTACTTCTTGCTGCTTTGAGCAAGGCATGTACCTGTCCAGAGGGTCCTGCCCAGCTGGGGATGGGCTGGGAAAGGTCAATGGCACAACCAGCAGAACAGTTTGTTCACTTCTGGTTTCTCAGGTAGAGCTGATACGCAGGGGTTTAATGTGGTAGTTAGGAACTTCTTCAGCTAGGAAGGAAATTTTTAGTTTTATTTTTCCTGAGGACATAGGTAGAGGTGCTCTTTGCTCAGAGCTATGGTACAGACTCCTGCCCTCCTCTCCTTCATTCTGGTAAAACTGACAATATAAATGCTTCTCCCCTGTTTTTGCTTCAATCAACTTACTCTAAATCATTGAAAGACTAAGGATTTTTTCCATTTGAATTAAAGAGTGTGAACAGCTCCACGAAGTTTAGGATTGTGCCACCAGGACCTAGGAGAGCCTGCAGGATGTCACTAATGTTTTTATGTGAGAACACCCTCATGAGTTGTACTCTTATTTTTAGGGATTCTTTTTTCCAATTGAAGCACATTGTCAAATGTTTGTAGGTTTCTAGTATTGTTTTATAAATTATTTACAGTGTTAAATAGTATTTTTAGGCTTTTTTAACCTTTTTATTGTATTGCCTATGTGCCCAAGTTATAGGTCCAGGTCTCTTGTGAAGCTGGTGAACACTTTTATTGTTTGAGATGGGTCTGTAAGGTCTATCAAGGATGTGTAGGCCTTGGCACACCTACAGCCTTGGCTGTGGGATATTCCTTATTTGTAGATGTCATGAAGAGGAGAGAAAAGCTGCAGAGAATTTGAAAGGGATTTGTTAATATTTAGAGTCTGTTTCTTTCAAATGTGTGGCAGGAGACTCTTGGAATATCATGAAAAGTGGTGATTTTCCCTTTTTTTCATTCCTGAATAGGTTGGAACTGGAGATCAGCATCCTGAGCTGGCATAGGAGTCAACCTCTTGATAGCAATCTAGAATTCTGCTGAGGAAGAGCCTCAGAGTACAGATTAAAAACACAAAGTTAATGCAGTGAGGATCTATTGGGATGCAAGAGAAGATTAACAAAATAATATAAAACAATTACTTTTGCTGCAATGTCCTGGCAGGTCAGGGCAGGGCAAGATTGTCTTTATCTGACCAGTGGGAAGCTGCTCTGCTGGCTGGGATAAGTGCCTGGAAAAGGAGCTTTAACTTTTTTTTTTTTTTTTTTTTTTTTTTTTTTAATTTTAGGAGATATTTAGCCCCCTCAGTTTTTAATTTATACAATGATATTCTAAATACCAGATTGCTCTGATTTCTCTTTTGCTCCTGTCCTTGTGGTTATTCCATGTGTGTAACAGTGTCTGCAGCACATGGATGGAGTTATGGTTTTCATATCACCTCCTTGTTCTACTGCAATCCCTTGGGTTTTGGAGGGCTGCTACAATACTTACATTTCAGCAATTTTTCTAATTTTTTCACCTGCTGTCTGCACATCAGTTTGTCCTTTCCCTCCTTTTTGTTGTGCAACATTTTGTCACAATTTAGGACATTTTAAAACCAAGCTCCCTCCTACTTTTTTGGTAAAGTCATCAAATTGACATTTTTATTTCAGATTGTTTCCTGCAGAGCCCTGAGTTGATTTTTTTGTCTGCATCTGATGAATCAGCACAACTGCTGAGCACGTGAAGCTTCACTGATTGCTGAGTTCTGTTTTGCTGCTCAGTTTTTGAGTTGGCCCTTTAGCTGAGAGCACTTAAATGCAAAGTATTGCAATTTGTGACGAGCTCAGTGGACCTCAACGCTGAGTTTGGTTTATTTCTAATCAAGATTTTAGGTGGTCACCTAAATGTGGTTGTATGTGAAAACTGCCTAGAGAAAGCCTCTGCCTGGGTGCAATGTGCTGAAGGACCTAATTCTTTGTTAGGTCTTTGATTTTTAAGAGTCTCATTTAATTTTGCATGGATTCAGGTGTCTGAACATGCTCAGTGCTGCTGCTGCTGTATTTTTTCCCTCCTCAGCCTAGTCAAGACGTTAGGCCTAGTTTTAATTTTCTCTGTTTCCTATGATTCTCGGTTAACCCTCTTTTCAGGAAATCAGTGGCTTCCTGCAGGCTATTTGTAGTTGCTGCTGGCCGACTGAAGCGAGGTGATGTCTAAGCACTGAAATATGATGAAACCCTTGGAAAGATTTCTTTGGAGCTACCAGGATGAGTTTTTTTTGAGGCATTGTTGAGGTGAAAGCCCATGGCAGCGGCACTTCATTAATCTTATTTACTGGTGTTTGAAGAATATCTGATGTTAATGTCCATTCCTTCATACGGGAAACCTAATCTCCGCTTGAATTAGCCTTTGTAATAAGGCTCCTGCTTGATAAGCAAGTAGACAAATATTGGGGCCTTGCCACCGAGGGCTTTATCCTTCCCTGTGATAAAGCGGTTGGGCTCGAACGTAGGTTATTTATGCATGGAAAACAGACTTATCAGCATTCCTGAATTGCCCTGTTGCAGAGATCGGGCACTCCTGCCCCTAAACAAAGCTGCATTTAGCTCCATGGCTTCTTCCCTAGCCCAGCAATAAAATATTTCCCTGTTTCCTCGCGTGGCTGGTATTTCTGGCGCTGCCTATGGCGTGCATGCAGAAAATGCGTAAAGAATCCGGTGTCTGTGGGCAGATCCCACGTCAGGCCAGGGCTTCCAGGCTGAAATAAGTGCAGCCTGTTCCCTCAGCGCCCACATGATCTGACGACCTGGCAAAGGAGGAGGAGGATGGCAAGGGTCAGAAGCAGATTGTTGCCCTTGCAAATAAAACCTCTCATGCATCCTGGAGGGGATCCTGGAGGTCCAGCACTTTCTGCTTTGGAACAGAATGAGTGAGTTGAGCTGCCCCAAGCGTCAAAGTTTCAGTGACATACAGGGTTATTGTTGGAAGGTGGCTGGTGTTGGAAGGAGGGAGGATAAAATATTAGATATTATTTAGTTGTGTACTTCTGAAATGTCTATATGACTTTCCAGAGTGTTGGTCACTATAATGGGGATTTTTTGACTTTCTGGGTGAAAAAAGCAGAGGTAAAATTGCTTCCAGAGGTGGTATTGCAGGGAGCATTAGAATAGAGATGGCAGTAGAGTTACTGGATGGAGGAGGTTTCCTCCTGTCCTTTTACAAAAATTCCTGTTGAAGCATTATGTTATGGAGGAATTCTTTGCAAAATAACACCAGGACACCCCTTGGAGAGCTCCCTTTGTTAACCTCTTGCAAAGCCAGTCCATGACATGGCCATGCTCAAGATGGATCTGAAAAAACCCTTTAAAGTTCTTCATCACATTACTGGAGATGAAGTATCCTCGCTTCATCCTATTTCTGTATAAACTCATTAACTGACCTTCTCTGCTTTATATTTTTCCTAATTCGTATCTTCAGTGCCCTAATGGACTGTTTGGTGACTTCGATGCTCATCTGATTGAATCATTCTTTGTGTTGGTTTATGGTGGTGCTTCTGTTTGCTCTGATTGTGGTGTGGAGTGAAGGGAAACCTCGGGGACATAATGGGGTGTCGAGAGAGAGGGGAGGGGGATGTAGGAGGCTGTAGTTGGACGAAATCAGTCATGATCAGCATTTGCTGTCAAGTGGGACATACAAAGTATCAGCTTGCATAGTTTTGGTGGACACAATTCAAAATTCAGTTTGAACACATCATAAAGTATCAGTATATTAATTTTGAAAGCTTCTGTGTGTCTGGTTCTTGCTTGATTTTTCCTTTCATTCATGCTCCTGTGAATGTTTGCCAGCAGAACTCATGGGACTAAAACTTCCTAATATCTGGTTGGTCTTGGCCCAGTAATCATCTGCCTGGGTTGTTCACCTTAAACCTGAACTGGTGAGCAGAGTCCTCAGGCATAGAGAATATGACTGCTCTCCTTTGGAAATTTCCCTAAATGTTGATGTTGAATGCTTTGTAGGTGTTTCAACCTAACAGGATTTCTGTTGGTTGGTGTGATGGGCCTCCACTTGACTCATTTGAACAAGTTAACCCCTGTTCTGCCAGCCTGATCCAAAGTCAGAGTCCTACCATGGATATGTTTAGCCAGAGTTTTGCTGAGCTGCTCATGCTGTTGTCACACGAAGTGTAAAAATTACTTGCCATCCCAAGAAATGTTTTGAGTTGGCTGGCTGTCTCCATGGTAAGCCCACCTCAGTTCTGGCTTTCCTCATTCTCAAACATAGAAAGCAGTGACCAGATGATTACAGGGAAAGAGTGTTGGAGGATGTCACCTACTCTGCAGGAACGTGCTGTCCCTTTTATTTTCTTGGCTCAGTCCAGTCCTTCTGATTTTCTTCTGAAAAACCAGCTGGTTTAACTTCCCTCAGTGACGCCACCCAAAAACCTCCTGAACCCAGCAGTAAGGGACAACCTGAAAGGAGATGTCATGGAGGCCTGTGGCAAGGACCTGCTGGGATGCAGTTAATGTATTTATAAAATCAGATTAAAAGCATGTTTGCCACGTCTGCTCATTGGAATAGCTGTTTTGATTTATGTTCTTGCATCTTTTGCTTCCGAGATGACACCCAGCGTGGCTGAACGATGAGGTTCAGGGAAATATGAGCCAAACAGATGCACTTCAGAAAATGAAACTTCAATCTTGGACTTACTTAGCTCATTTCCTGATGTCATTACCTTATCCGGATGATGAATGTGCCTAGTTGTGGGATCCTACACTGAACACATTTTGAAATGTTTTTTTCACGCTCCCTTCTGTGGATCTCATCACACAGCCGAGTTAATCCATTTCAGGCAGTTTCATTTCCATACCATATGTTCTTCAGGCGTTCTGGAGGGATAATTATATGGATATAATTTACTTTCCTGAGTGATGCCAAGATGTGCTCTGATTTTCAGGTACAGGGAGAGGCACATGTGTCCTCTGAGAAGCTCTGAGGTGACTTGGGAAGTCATTGAAGTCTTGATGACTTTCTGAAGGTTCTGTCTTCTGTTGTCTTTTAGAGGAGTCAGGAAGGATGAACACGAGGACAAGGAGATCATGTACTCACTCTGGAATGTTTATTAGACTGGCTTAACACTCCATCCTGCCAGTGGGATGTTTCCCTTAAAGAGTAACCATCATTTCCATAACATTCATTATTGGGGAAAGTAGGAATGTAAATATTGTGGTGAATTTAAGGGATTGAGGATCTTTGCTGCTCAAATCCCCCTAGCTAAGTGTTAATGTAAATTATAAAACTGAATTATGTATTCAGAGAAAGTCCAATCCCTTTTGATTTTATTCCTCTCTAACAAATCATGAAGAACGAACTCAGCTGCAATTGCAATTGGCTGCCAAGGCTTCACTAATTTACCCAAATTACTGGAGCAATGCACTGAAGTTGACAAATTTAGCAGCATCTGAATGGTACTAAAAAAGCTGAAACCATCCTTTAAACAAATCTGTTTTACAACTCACTTTGAGCAACGTTTGTTTCAATTGATTTGTGTTAGTGGTGAACAGTTTGTCCTTGTACTACAGATGTGACTGAAGTTTGGAGGAAAAAAATGTGCAGGTGGATTATTTGGTAGTTTAGGCTAGGAAATCTCTTCCCTACTTCCATGGGGTTTGGGGTTTTTTAACTAAAATTTGATTTTTTTAAATGATGGAGCCAGAATGAATATAAACCAGAATGCCAGTATATCTTTTAACTTGGCAAAACAGTGCAGCAAGAATGCTTATTTCCCACATAGGACTTATTTTTACTGCTTTTGTAGAAATTATGTCCTTTAATATAAATTTATGGTCATAGTAGAGAAGAAATGTTTTGAAAATATGGCTGCTGATAATTTGTATTATAAGAGATTGAGCAATTAAAAAGAGGTGGTGTGCAATCAATTGTGTCCCTGCCCATGATGGGGTTGGAACGAGATGGTCTCCAAGGTCCCTTCCAACCCTAACAATTCTGGGATTTTCTAACCACTGGAAGCAGCTTTATTCATCAAATCTATTTCTATATTTTAGTCTACTGAGGCTGAAACTTGTACCCAGTTGATTTCAAGCGTGTGGCCTGGATTTAAGTGATACAGGGGTAAAGATGACAATGGAGATTTGCAAGGAGGGATGTCGATGATGAATCAGTGGATCCCTTCAGTGGTAACTGTTTGGAAGATGGAGATGCAGCATGTACTTTCCTCATGGCAACATGAGAGCCTGGGGTGACTTTTGATGGGGGGTTCCCAAACCAGGAGGCTATGGGATGTGAGGACAAGGAACTTGGTCTTTCACTCTTCATTAAAATAAACAAAATTTTTTAAATCCTCAAACTTTTATTTCAGAGAAACATGTTTTAAAGACGGCAACAACCAAAAGCCCTCATCCATTAAAAAGTTACCCTTCAAACCTGATTATCCTTAAAGGTCAGGGTTAAGGATGTTCATTTAAGTCAAACTGCTGGTGAGTTTTACTACAGACTTCATTGGAAAGGCTCAAGGAAAGTGGAAAATCCCTGAGGCTCAGGTGTAAAGTTAACAAGGGCAAGCAGGAGTAGAACGAATGGATTCCTCTGTGTCTGTCAGACCCCAAACACTGACAGCACAAACACATTTATGTCCTTAAATGTCTGGGAAACTTTGGTTTGCTTTCTGCTTGCAGCCAGGATATAGACAGGATATAGACTGGTTTTCTGCAGAAATGGACTTTTGACTGAGGATGAAATATAAGATAGGGTAGAAAACAAGTTTTCTGTCCTGAGAAGTCAGTTAAATTTCAGGTTTCTGCTCTGAATTGTGGTCTGTGATTCCTGTGCTCACAATGTAGGTGACTTGGTATATTGACGACAGAATTTTATAGGGTGGTAGATGAGAATGTGAACACAAAGAATGTTTCATATCATTTTATGTCTCAAAACCCCCCCCAAACTAATACAGACACCATGAAAATATCAGGGATGGTAAAGAAATCAGCTCTGTTTCGCTCCTTTGTGAACCTGGCATTCATCTGACAGACCAAGACAAGTCCTCCAAACCTTTCTGCTGAGATCCCTGTGTCATAAATTCCTTTTTAGGGCACTTTGAGTTTTTCCTTAGAGTATTTTGAAATTTCAGGGATGACACACCTGCACATTCTTCCCACCCTGCTCATGCTGGTATCTAATCCTGGGAGCTCTGGGCCCGTCGGACCCACGCTGTGTCTTCCCGTGGCTGATGAGAGCTGAGAGGTGGCATCTGCTCCAAGGGGATGGATTGTTGGATGTCATGGCCCCAGGCACCTGCCTGTTGTGGCAGCCCGCTGTCCTAATGTTTCTAATTCTGCCAGTGAAATGGAGTGGAAGTAATTCCAAAACCCAATAGGTTGAATATTCTGGGGTTTTTTTTATTATTTTATTGCTGAATCTCATTTTTGCCCCCCACCCCTCCCTGATCTGTAATGACCTTGCTTTGCCTCCAGCGAGAAAATTGAACTAATTTTGTTGACTTGTCTTTTTAAATACTCGTTATTGGATTTGCCCGACCTCTTTTTCTGCTGTGGAGAGTTGTGCTGGCTTTGTGCCAGTGGAATAATTTGTCGTAATCTGAAAGCGTTCGGTTAAAAGGATTTACTGGCCCCCTCCCCAAACTTCTGCTTTACAAACAATGATTCCTAGGGACCTTTGAGATGTGTTGGTAGTTGGGGAGTTGAAAGTTTTGAAATAAATCCTTTGAGTGTGAAAAAGAAAATACACATGCACAGGACTGGAAGTATTTCACCTGAAATATTTGCAATGTGTTGAATATGAATTAAAGATTTAATAGCTTGAGAAATGTAAATGGTGTAGTATTTTTATGCAGAATTTTGGAAGGCACTTGAGAACTTCAGGGAGAGGTTTGTGATATAACATCATATTTTAGTGTGGCAGAAAATATGGGTTCTCTTTGTGATCGATGTTGGATTCTTCTAAATGTATTGGAGAAATCCATGTATTTTCCAAGTGAAGGTGTGCTTGTGGAAAACCACCACGGTCTGGATGTCTGGAGGGCCTGTCGTTCCCATCTCAGTTGTCCTTCATGTAAATAAAAGGTGGAAATGAAGCCACTTGTGTCACCTGAGCCTGTTTCACAAGGATCAGCATCACGTTTCAGTTTCTCCAGATAATGTGGCTGACCTTGGCTGTGTCCTGTCCCCTCCTGAGGGTGGGGGTTGCCAGGTTTAGGAATTGTTTCAAGCTTGTGGAAGCTATTTGGTTGCTCATAATAATTTTTAAAGAGCTTCAAAAAATTTAAGGATTATGTTTTTAATCAGTTCTTTACTATGAGTTTGCTCAATGCAGCATTGTCTTCTTCTGTACTGGTGGCACAGAAAGTATCTAAAATATACTTAATATTTTTTATTGAGGAAGAGGCTTAATGCCCAAGTGTGCTGCAATTTTTGGAGGGATGGTTTTATCTCACCTCCTGTGTCAGGTGTAATCGATGGTTTTCTGCACTAAGATAGGAAGCTCTCTGGGTGTTTTGTGGGAAGGAGGTGCCTCTGCTTTTGCTTGAACAAGGAGGAGAAAAATTGGGATGGACAGGTTGGCACGTGGTGGAAAGTAAAAGGTGAGAGGGCCCGATGACTTTCTCTGGGAATAGCCTGGCAACCAAAGCTTATACTCCTCCAATAATTATGGGATCACCTCAGACATGCTCAAAGCCAAGGTGTCCCACGGGATACTTTAGATTTAGGTTTTGTACTGAGCACAGGAGTTGGAAAGGAGATCTTTTCACATTGCTCTGGGCACCCCGTTTGAGGATAAGGGCGATTATCCGCCGCCTGCAATTAGGGCAAATCCGTCACCGGAGCCGCTTGGGGAACGGCTGGTGGAAAATGCAGGAACAGATGTCAGGGAAGCAGTCTGGCAGACCTGGCTTAGAGGAGCTTCTCTTTCTCCCTGTCATGGTGCTGCTTGGGATGGGGAATTATCTTGGAGATGTTTAATACTGGACTGCTGCAATCTGTCATCTAATTTCTTCAGCCATCTGAGGATGCCTGACCTCTCTCTGTGCTCTGGGGCTGTTTGTTTTCCCTTTGTTTTAAACTTCCCTTTTTGAGGATGGACCAGATCAGAGTTTCTTTTTCATAGCAGTTCTTTATCCTAATGAAAAATCATGCCTGCCAGTGGAAAAAAAAATGGAAAGCTCACCCCCACACCATACTCTGGAGGAAAAAATTGTCCTAGAGACAAGGGAGGACACATGAAAGTACTGATAAAAAGCAAATCCATTGTGCTAGTTGGAATATGCTCAGGTTTAACTTGTGCTCACTGAAGCATTGAAATCATTCCACTGCCAGTCCGGTGAATATTTCGATTTTTGCTGCTTGGTCTCCCAAGAAACCAGATCTTCAGCTTCCAGATGAGATGCGTTATTTTTCCCAGAGAATATAATGAGATACAGACTGTTATCTCAATTGACTTAATTGCTACCTTATTGGGTAAATACAGTGATTTATGAAATAATTTTATTTTCCAGAATGTACTTTTGAATTTTATTTTCTCCACAGCCATATTTATCTGCTCCCCAAGTTTGTGTCGAGATGTAGCTTGGCTGGAAGAGGTGGAAGCTCTTACTCAAGTGCAGAATTAAATCCTGATCCCAGCCTTGATGTTGTTCCAGCTTTTGCCCCAAACTTGGAAGATTCAAATGAAATACAAAATTTATGTATGTCTCTGTTCCCTAGTGTCAGTCTTTGTTTGTAGGTTCTATCTGTCCTTCTTTGTATGAGGAGGTACCTTTTTATGATGTTTGGGAATCAGGGATGGCTGCTTTCCTCCTAATCCTATCAGTGATGTACAGTTAGCACAAGGTGTGGGAAGCCCCAGAAACAGATTTAAATAACCCAGAGGCGCCATAAAATTTTATAGCAAAATGCTGGATCAGATTATCTGCTGTAGATCCTTGATAATTTACTGGTTATTTAATTTTTAAAAGGTGAATTATGACATTCCTAATGGATGTATTGATTCCCTGATGCTGGTCATCAAACATCTCTAAATTTCTGCAGCCTCCAGTCAGCGTATCTGATCCATCAGAAAAAACAATAACCTGAGAAACTTTAGGAGGAGCTGAATTTTCGTTGTCCAGGGCTTCAAGTTCTACTCAGCTGAGACCCCACCTGCAGAGCTGCCTCCAACATCAGCAGGACCTGGAGCTGCTGGAGAGAGTCCAGAGGAGGCCACGGAGATGCTCCAAGGACTGGAGCCCCTCTGCTCTGGAGACAGCCTGGGAGAGCTGGGGGTGCTCACCTGGAGAGGAGAAGGCTCCAGGGAGAGCTCAGAGCCCCTCCTGGGCCTAAAGGAGCTCCAGGAGAGGGATTTGGGACAAGGGAAATAGTTCAATTAAATACTTGATTAGCTCCTGCTTTTTTTGTTTTTATTTTATTTTATTTTATTTTGCTTCCCTGTCTGATATCAATGTTTTCAAAGAACTACAAAGCCTGTCTTTCAGGTAGCTGCCAAGAACTATTTTTAGTGGAGCTGTCAGCTCTAATTCAAGGGATTTTTCAGTACTTCTTGCATTGTGAGGCAGCTTTTGTTTTTGGTTTCGTGTCCTGATGCTTTCAGAACACTCTTCCTCAAGTTTAAAAGCCATTCTTGTGTTGTGGCATTTGCCTGACAGTTTAATTTTCAGATATAATACATTGGTTTGTGGTTTATTTAAATCCAACATCCTATTCCTGCTCTTGCTTGTAAATTATCATCATCTGCGGGCTGAATATTTTTTATAAATATGGCCTTAAGAGAAAAAAGACTATTTCTTTACCATGAACTAGTTGCTGAAAACCTTGTTTAAAGTATGACTCATCCTGTTTGGTGTTTGTTTTGGTTTTGGGGTTTTTTTGGGTTTGTTTCCTTTGTAAGGTAACTAAGCCAGATCTGACAGTACAGTTTTAATATTCTTTTCCCTTTGATCTTCGACAGCACAATTCTTAGTGCTCTAAGATCTGTTCATTGTGCTGCATGGGCTGTGCATAGAATCTATAGGTTTCTATAGGTTGCTATGAGCCTTAAATCAGTCTCTGAATAATAGAATCTTGCTCCTGCATGGACCAAGATGCTTTCATGTTGGTGCTGCAGGATTTTCAGTAGTTCTACATTGAAAAGAAACAGTAATTTTGGAGGATTTTGAGCTGCTTGGTTTAAAGGAGTGGAAGGTAACTGTATGGTTTGGCTACAGAGATCAGATCCCTAAAATATGTCAATTATTTATAAGTTATTTATATTATTCTGCTAAAATCTTTAGGTTATTAAATATCACTAAGCTGTTTGAGACCCTGAACATGGAGAGGAGACAGATAGCAAACAGCATCACCTCTTACTTAATATGAAACTAAATCCAGCCAGGGGCACTCTCTTGATTTCCTGACAAGGCTGCAGCTCCTGCTGCTGAAGGCTGACCTTCACTGAGTGCAGAGAAGATGATTCTCTATGGGGAAATGATTTCATCGCCCGTGGAAAACGGGAAGGAGGTGAAAGGACGAGAGGCAGTTGAAGGGTGAAGTTAGTTGAGAGTTGCCTTTGTTTAAGGAGGGTTTAAAAGGATGAGGATGGGCTGGAGTGGAAGCTTAGGTTATTTTGTTGGGAAAATTCACGCTTGTAGCAGAAGAAACCAGCAGCTGCAGGGGCACATGGCACTGTAAGATTATGGACTCCCCAAAATAACTTTATTCCTATTCAGATGCTTGAGAAAAGCTGGATTGTAGTGTCGCTTAAGAAGTAGGAGACTGAGCTGAAAAATGGGAGAATCAGCCCTTTAAACTCTTCATTAACAGATATGTCCTACCTAAAATGGGAAAAAATGGGATTTGTCTGCTGCTCAGCCAGAGTTAATTAGTATGGTTCATTTTGGTCTTGAACAGTAAATTTGCTACCAGGGAGAAAGTTGGAATCGGCAGAAGAGAAAGCTCATGGGTTTGTGTTGGTGGGTTGCAGGTGATAATTCTTGTGAAATGCAATAAAATTGTGTAGGGAAGACTGGAAAATTTTGTTTGATATGGACTGTTTGCCAAAAAGAGTTTTCTGCGACAAGGCTTTAAAACCATCCCTTCCTTGCTATTGGTCATGGTCCATAATCCTCCATAAAATGAGGAAAGGGAGAACATCAGTAACCACATTATTGCATCTTCTCCTGGTGCTATTGCACTTAAATTTGACATTGCTCCTAAGCTGAATTATCTTCATCTTAATAACTTCAAAGCTTCTAAGACTACAGGAAAAACATCTGAAATTATTAACTATTATTTGACTCAGTATTCAAAAATAACATAGTGACATTCAATTATGTAAATTGCCCCTAATTTTATATTTTTAGGGAAATACAGCGCAGGTATTGACACTTCCATAGTGATTTAATGTTTCTTTTCCTGTGTCCGTGGACTCCACAATAAGCAAGGCTGAGGGGTGTCAGTGTTTGTCTTGGCTTGTACTGGAAGTGGGTTGTTTCCCAAGGAAGGATCCATGATGAGGATGTGTGGGAGGATACGATTTTTTAACCCAACAAAATCCTTTGGCATGAATCTACATACTGATATTTATCAGCATTTTGATATATGTAGTTGATATAGATCAAAATATATTTATATGGCAATATTCAAAATACTCTGCAATTTTACCATAAAGGTGAGAAAAAATTTCTTGATGATAACGTATAAAAATAATAAAAAAATGAGCTGCCTTTTATTTCTGTTATCTTTGGAAACTTCTAATGCAGTGATTCAATGGTGTTTAGGTGCCAGCTCAATGTATTTCTGCAATTTTTGGGGCTTCTGGAAATCCTTCTGCCTTTTGCTCAGCTGTTATCTCAAGTGTAGTGCTTGTTGAAGCTGGAAGTGGTCCTGGAGTGCATCCACATCCTTCAGCAAGCTTCCTTTTCAGCACGACAGTCCTCAGGCTGCTCCCACCACCTGCAGCACTGCATTAGGAGGACAAGGATCACTTCATTTCCCCAGGTTTTGTTCTCTGAAGCTCTTGAGCTCCTCTGGGATAGAAGCACCTTGTCCTTAATGCTGGTGTAATTCCTGAGCTCTCAAAAGGTATTTTCTGCAGCTATTTTGGGGCTGGAAGATACTCCTTGATGTGAATTCCTTTAGTCCTTGGCTATGTTGCTTACACTTCATGTCCTTCATTTTTAACAGCTTCAAAAATGTTGTTACTGTAAGTGCTGCTGGTTTTCAGCCTCTATATGTGAACTTTTAGCTGCAAACTAAAATATAAATAGCTGGGCACACGATTGTAGAGCTAAAAGGGAGATCCTGAATCCATTTACAGTTTCTGCAGCCGTCTCTGTGCTCGTTGGCTCTGCTCTGTGCCTGCATCAGGGTGGGATTTAACAGTGATCTGTGTTTTCAGGATATCAACTCCAGATTTGTTTCCAGTCAGATTTCCAGAGGCTGAACTGCTCTGTGTCCACCTGTGAGGAGCAAATTCAACCAGTCAGGTTGGAAAATCTGATATTTTGGCTGTTCATGGAACAGAATTGGTGTTGGTGAGGGGTACTCTGTCTGAAGACGATGCTGGAGCCTGGAGTTAATCCAGAAAAACCTGAAGGGGCTGTAAATGTAATTCTATAAATGACAGATTTTTCTTGGTGTTTGGAACAGGGTTGTCCCACATCTGGCCACTGACTACTTCATTAGTCATTGGAAGCAGCAAAACAACGTGTAGCAAGGATTTGTTTCCCTGCAGGACTCAAAACTCTTGGGATACACCAGGCTCTTACTTTTTTCCTGCCTTTTTGTTAATACTTGCCATTCACTGACAGTTCTCATTAGTCACATAGGGAATGTGGGAGCAGCAAATTAAGTTAAACAGGTGCTACCATTGCAGCCTGAGAGATGACCAGCAATTCCTTTTGTTTCTTTACATTTTATTTTTTGTATTACCATTTTGTTGGTTTCTGGCCAAAAAAAAAAGCCAAGGGAGAAGCTGGAGGTCCCATTCTCTGTGTAGGGCCATGTTTTGGGAGAATAGAAGTGCTTCCAGAAATCAAGGTTCAGTGACTCAAATCTGAAGCTCAAGAAAGAGGAGCAATCCAGGGCAGGATTTTCTTTGCACCATTTATTTAGGTTTCCCAGCACAATGAGAAAATGCTGTGACGGAAGTGAAGGTGGAAATCACTTCTCCCATGCAGCTGCCTCAGTCAAGATCTCACCAAGCCTTCTTGTAGTTCCTTTATTTAACTTTCATTTCTTTGTCACCACAGAGGATGGATCTGTGCCATTGGTAGCATCTCCAGCTGGTGAGGCAGGAATCATGCAGGCAGGAGCTTCGTTACTGCATGGCCCAAGTTAATTGCTTGGATGCTGATTCATTCCCTGCACAGAAAGTGCTTTGACCTCAAGGGAAAGAATAAGTGATCGTGTTCTTGTTCACCTCCTAATTCAGTTCCTCCATCAGAAATGTTTATAACATTTCAGAGTAACTCGTTTCACAACAGCTTTTTTTTTGTTGCTTTTTTGGTTTTGGATATTTTTGGAGGGGGGAGGTTTGTTTGGTTTTGTTGTTTTTTTGTGGTTTGTTTATTTGTATCTTTGGTTAGTTGGTTTTTCGGGTGGTTTTTTTTTTTTTCTTCCCATTTTCATTTTGTCTCAGCTAAAAGGTCTGGTAGAAGCTGAGAGATTTCCACAGGAGATACATCAGCAAGGATGTGACAGATAGCAACATCCTCAGCCACCTGCATTTTCTAGAAAAAGAGGAACCATTGAGTGGTTGTCATACCATGAAATCCCAAAACCCCAAAGCAAGGTGATTCCAGGCTCTGGAAGGGATTATCATTTACTGAGGTGTTTTGTGTATCCATGGACTTCTTAATAATGGTGCCTGATTAAAACTTGGGGGAACCAAGCCCATCTCTGAAAGAGGGGAGGAAACATCTCTGGTGGAAAGCAAGGAGCTCCCAGGTGCCAAACTGAAACTCAAGTGTCAGTCTCCACAATAGAAGTGAACACACAGAAGGTGTGACAGAGTTGCTTAAAGTGCTGAATAAAGCTGAAAGATGTAGGGAAAACTAACTTGTCTCAAAATGTTCAGGCCATGGAAGAAGCTGTTGAGCTCAAGAAGAGCTTAGAGAACACTTGCAACCTATTTTAGTTCCACTGTGGGCAACTGTAGGTCTTTGGGAACGATTTACATGGGGTGAGCTGTGTCACTGCTTCTTTTATGTTCTGGGAATCTCTCTCAGAGCCTGAGTAGGCATCTCTGGCTGTACAGGCATCTTTACTTCCAGAAATATTCCCTTCTGCCTGAAGCAGGATAGATGACACTGACCAAGGGTTGACACTCCTTTTATTATGGCTTTTGATAATAGCCAAACCTCAGTTTACAAATCACACTTGGATTGGGAACATCGAGGAAGTTTAACTGAAAATCACTTGAGTTTGCAGGAAGTGAAAGGACACCAAATTTTTAGGTTCACCCACATTTGCCTTGAACTCTGAGCAAGACAAAGCAGGTTTAGCAAAGGAGAAGAATTTCTTTCAACGGAATTGGGACCAAATGGAAAATGTTAAGGGGAAAGAAGTCCCTGAAACAGTCAGATGTGTCAATGGGATGTTGCCATTGCCTGTGTGTCTTTGCTGTTGGTGCCTGTGGGGCTTTGTTTTGGCTCAGTGCCAGGTCCAGCAGGGTCCTGTGTTGCTGCAGAGCCTCTGGGAACGGGTCTCCACTTCTGCTTTCATTTTCTGTTCTAATTTAAATTGTCTCACTGGTTTGGCATCTTGCTTAGGTGCCTCAGTCCAAATAAACTCCACTGAAATTCAGCCAGCAGCTCTTTCTTCTGTATGTGGACAATCCTGGAGTGCTAATGGGTAATTTTCCCCCCATCCAAGCTTATCATCCCTTAAGAAGTGTGATTACAAATCAAGTTGAAGACATTCCTGCTCATTGCAGGAGGGTTGGACTAGATGACCTTTAAAGGTCTCTTGCAAAACAAATGTCCTGGTTTAGGGCAAATATTTAGGAGGAAACCTCTGGGGGGGGGTCTCCTCTAGGAAGAGCCGATTCCAATCGCCCCTCCCCCTACCGGTCCGGGAAGAATTTCCTTAGAGAAAAGTGGAAAAAACTATTTATTTAACACATAGAATATTTACAAGTATAGGGAAAATTGGATAATATGAAAACAATGAAACCTCTCCTTCCTCTGAAGAGATGGTAGATTCAGAGTCCGTCTGAGTCCGGTTCAGTTCTCCAGTGGGGGGGACGATTGCCGGGCCCGGCTGTAGCAGTCGGCGAGGGTGGGGGAGGGGCCCCTGGTTCCCTGGTGTCCTGGGCCCACGCGATGCCAGCCAGTCCCAAGAAGGGGAAAAAAAAAAAGAAAAAGAGATAACGCTGTCTGCTGGAATGCAGCCTCTCCGCTCTCTTGATCTTGGTTCGTAGTGTCCTGCGGGACGGGGGGCGATGATCCCGGGGAGCTGCGAGTTCCGGCCGCGCTGGAGCCACGCGCTCCCTCCTCTGCTCTTCTCTTCCTGCTTCCTGCTGCCGCTCCGCCTCTTCCTCCACCTTCACTTTCACTGTCTTCCTTAGACCAACTTAAAGCTGCAGAACTTAATGTCCAGCATAAGCCAGGGGACGATTGGGGATACAAACAGGCCATATGGCTAACCCAGGACAACAAACCATTCCAAGATCTCTGTAATGCTTCCAAATATCACTTTTCCTGTGACAGAACTCTCATTCTTTTGGATGAAAATAATTGTAGAGAAATTCTGGACCTTACGCCTTCCCCACACCAATACCTGGGTGCATAAATCCATGTTTTGGGTACCACCACCTCCTGCACTTGCACATGAGGTTCTTTGAGAGGGGCCCACGTAGGTGTTTAAGTTACAATAATGATGTTTTTCTGCCATCAGCAAACAGTGGGAAGAGAAGAACGCTGTGAGCATGGAAAAGAAAGATGATAAAAGGAGAGGGTTAAGTGTTACACAGGTTCTGAAAGGAACTGATGTGTTAAATGGTGCAATGATAACCAAGAAGTTGAGCTTCCTCCTGTGTGTAGCTGGACGGATGTGCTGGTTTGGTGTCAGGTTTGATGTCACCAAAGTGTTATTTTGGGTACCAGCAGCATGAGGCTGTTGTCTGGTGCAGGAGAAACATCCAGAGACCTCTTGTGCCCATAGATTCAGATTAAGCAGTGAAGTGTGTTTAGATTGGCAGCTTCTTTATCAGATTTTTTAAAGTTTATCTATAGCAGAAATTACTGCCCTGCACGATGTGTGTTGGGAGGTGCCAGTGGCTGGATAAATCCAGGCTGTCCTGAGAACCAAACCCTGAAGCTTGGGAATGGGGAGAAAGTTTCCCTGTTTTTGTATTCCCTTGCCAGGTTAGGGGATGTTATAATAAACTCAGTGAACTTTGCTTCCAGAATTGCCCCTTTAGCAGCCTCAATGCTGATACTGATGCCTGTTTTGTCCAAATAATTCGGTATTTGGCAAACTCTGCACATGATTTCAGGCTTTAGCTGTCACCGATTATTTATGCCGGGTTCGGATGCTTCCAGTGGACAGTTTGTTTTGGATTTTTGCCATGTGCTGCTAAAACTATCCCTGAAAATGAACATATTGAGGCTGGTCTTTCTGAATGTGTATTAAACTGTGATCAAACAGCAAAAGATCGTCTAGAATTTAAAAATCAACCAGTATTTACTTGTTTAGTGTCTGTACAAAGCCTAATTGACAATCAAAGTTTCAATCTTTTTCTGTCAACCTGCTAATAATCAGATGATTATTGTCAGTTTTATCAGGACCCTCTGAGCCTTCCCCTTGGAAATAGTAATTTATTTTGTTATGTAAGAGAACCCAAGTAATATAATTAATTTTCAATGTGTTTGGAGATGGTGCTTTTTATGTTGGAAATAAAATCATGTTAGTGTAGTAAAATTGAGCAAAAATCAGCATTCAGGATTAATTTGAAAAGAATCTTCAATCAAACACAGAAACTTAAAAAGGTTGTAGAAAATATTAGGCTGAAAGTATATTGTCAGAGGGCTGGAGCCCCTCTGCTCTGGAGCCAGGCTGGGAGAGATGGGGATGCTCACCTCAGAGCCCCTGCCAGGGCCTAAAGGGGCTCCAGGAGAACTGGAGGGAGACTTGGGAGAAGGGCTGGGAGGACAGGACACAGGGAATGGCTTCCCACTGCCAGAGGGCAGGGTTAGATGGGATACTGGGAAGGAATTCCTGGCAGGGAGGGTGCCCAGAGAAGCTGTAGCTGCCCCATCCCTGGCAGCGTCCCAGGCCAGGTTGGACAGGACTTGGAGCACCCTGGGTTAGTGGGAGGTGTCCCTGCCCTTGGCAGGGGTGGAATGAGATAAGCTCTAAAACCTCTCCTAGCTCACACCATTCCACGATTCTATATTGACTTAAAATGCCATAAATGTTTCCTTTCAGAGGTGTGCCAAGTCCATGAATTTTTGGCCAGAGTGTTCCCAGGAGTTTGCAATAGACAAAATGTATAAATGACTGAAGTGTAGTATTGTTTTTGTATGTTCACCTGTAAATGTAAGCATGTAGCAACTCGAAAGGCCTTTAATTAAAACAGTACATAGGTATTAATGGGTGGCAAAATGCAAACTTTGTGTCATTCTTATTATGTTCCCATTCATTTTTTTTATGTCTAAATGCAAAACCATTTATTTTTCAAGTCATATAGTAACTAATACAACAGCCTTCTGGAACTGTCGTTAGGAGAGCCTTTCTCCCTGACACATGCTAATTACCTCAGGATGGATATTTCATTGCATTATTTTCTCCAAAATGCTTTGGAAAAGATGACTGCATGCACGAGGTGTGTTGGATGCTGAGCAGGGCCAGACTCATGTGCACAGGAGACCACAACCAATTAACTTCATTAACATTGCTTTTACCTCCCTCAACACTCCGAGCCATGTTTGGGGTTGTTACCAGTAAACCCTGTGGCACCCCTGGGATTTACAAGGCTCGAATTAACACCCTTTTGCTCTCTGATCTTGGAAGCTTCTGGTCTTTGAGTGGTTTTGTGGGGAGGACTTGGCTCTTCTGCATCCCCAGAGTTGCTGAGGCTTTTAGCATCTCCATGGGGTTCACGCTTGGCTCGTGACCCTGCTGAATTCAAGTTGTTTGGATGCAGAAGACACAGTTGTTTGTTATTACACCAATTCCATGCAGAATATACTTCTCTAGAGATGTTGGGGAGGGTGGGGTGGAGTGGCCTGATGCTTTATAGTGTATTATTGAGTGTGCAAGAGGGAGGAGGCAAGGTCAGGTAGCTCAAGGTAGCTGACTTAATGTCCTGTTTGCACTTCTCAGGTGAGTCAGCAGTCTTGGATACACTCTGATAACATCAGTAAAAATAGCCAACCCTCTTGGCCTGAGCTTTGAAGTAAAATCTGGGTGAGGAATTATTGAGCTTAAGTATGGTGGGGGGGTTTGTTCTCCCCTTCTTGATGGGAAGCTGATGCTGGAGTTGCAGAGCTACACAAAGCAAGCCCAACCCAGCACCTCCCTGACATCATCCCTATTGCATCGGTGCCTGTAGTAAAGCCACAGTAAAGCATCTGGAACACATCCCAGTGTATAATGTATGTCCTGCTACCAAGCAATGTGCCGTGAATCCCTGCCAGATGTATTTCACTGGGACATATTAATTTCTGCTCTTTGAAGTGCGCGTGGCTGGGGATAATATACTTAATGAAATATTGGAGCGAGAAACAATACAGCATAAAATAGCGCTGTTCATTTGAGGGCCCTAGAAATGAAACAATTCTCCAAATCCCAGCCTTGGAGCGGATATAGAAGATGAGTGTGGCAGGACTTGGACTGAAGGTCCTAGATCTGGAAACCTGGGGGAGACTGCAGGGACAGGGTGGCCAGTGAAATGCTTTCCCTGATTACTCTTCTCAGCATCAAATATCTGAAGTTCCCTAAATCTGTTGTGAATTTT
Organism: Petroica traversi; assembly: GCA_025920805.1. Taxonomy (NCBI): domain Eukaryota; kingdom Metazoa; phylum Chordata; class Aves; order Passeriformes; family Petroicidae; genus Petroica; species Petroica traversi. The sequence continues at coordinate 825,126 of JAHLSL010000053.1, read as the reverse complement.
GACTTTGTGTTTTTTGACCCTTCTTGAGCATTTTGTTGATGCCATGAGGGAACTGTCAGAGTTGTGAGGTTTTGCTCCAGTGGGGCAGTGCTCAGTGAAAAGCTCAATGTTGCACATAATGTTAGGATGTGCATCATATAAACTTTAATCTGTATAAAGTGTCACTGCCACCTGATTGCCCAGATCCTGGTTCTGAGGGTCCTGCTTTTCTCCCTAGTTCCCTTTTGTTTTTCTGTTGGAGTAACTCTTAACATCTTCCAGGGCAGTTTGGAGTTTGTTAGAACTGGCAGAGAACTGGGACCCTTTAACTCTCAATTTGCTTTAGTTTAGGGCTGATGGTGGTGTGTTATCTTCTTGTAGTGGTGAAGTTTGAGAAATCAGCTGCACATTTGATGTTTCAGTGCCAGATATATGGGTTTGTTTTGTTTTAAGCAGTACAAGAGAAATAAAAAGTGCAATATGCAAGGGAGTTGGTTGCAATAACTCATATCGAGTGTGACATATGGACATCTCTGAAAAAGGGTGACATGGTAGGGGAAAAATTGCTGCTGATTAAATCATCATGGGTTCAAAATCTCCTGGACAGGAAGGAAAGGAGCTTATCTACTCTTCACTGGCACATGACTGTGGAAAAGTGTATCTGGGGCAAGGGCCAGGTGTGTAGAGGAAGGTGATGGTCATTCTGTTTTAGCAGCGAAAATCTGTGGGTGCTGAGTACCACGCACCTATGAGATTGATTCAGCAGGTTGTCCGGTGTGTTGCTCACAAAATTTTCAGTGAAAATCAGGGGGTCTTCCTGATACCTCAGATTTGGGGCAAAATTAGCAAAAGCTTGAGCTGCTGTGGGAGTTAAATCTGGGTAGGAGGAGCCTGTGCTGTGTGTGGCTGTGTGTGTAGTGTTTGGGTGTTGAATACCTTATCTGCTACAGCTTTGGGCCATTTGTAGGATAACACCTTACCAGGTTTTATTTTGTTTTTTTCAGCCTTGCTAGCGTGATGACCTGACAAGATCCAGCACGGTCCTGACTATGCAGCACAGGGACTGATGGGACAGGATCCAATATGAGTGTAAATGATGTTGGAGGCAGACGACGCTTTGAGGATAGCGAGTTCACCCTGCACATCTACCCCGGGAGCATCGCAGAGGGGACAATCTACTGCCCCATCACTGCCAGGAAAACATCCACAGCCGCTGAGGTGATCGAGTCACTCATCAACAAACTCCAGCTGGAGAAAACAAAATGTTACGTGTTGGCCGAAGTGAAGGAGTTTGGAGGGGAGGAATGGATCCTCAACCCCACGGACTGCCCGGTGCAGCGCATGATGCTGTGGCCGCGCATGGCGCTGGAGAACCGCACCAGCGGCGAGGATTATCGCTTCCTGCTGCGGGAGAAGAACCTGGATGGCTCAATCCACTATGGGAGCCTCCAGTCCTGGCTGCGGGTCACAGAGGAGCGGCGCAGGATGGTGGAGAGGGGCTTCCTCCCCCAGCCCCAGCAGAAGGACTACGATGACTTGTGCGGTCTGCCAGACCTGAACGAGAAAACGCTCCTGGAAAATCTTAGAAACCGCTTCAAGCAGGAAAAAATCTACACCTACGTCGGCAGCATCCTCATTGTTATTAATCCCTTTAAGTTCCTACCTATTTATAACCCCAAGTATGTCAAGATGTACGATAACCATCAGCTGGGGAAGCTGGAGCCCCATATTTATGCTGTGGCAGATGTGGCCTACCATGCTATGCTCCAGAGGAAGAAGAACCAGTGCATTGTGATTTCAGGAGAGAGTGGCTCAGGAAAGACACAGAGCACCAACTTTCTGATTCATCACCTCACCGCCCTCAGCCAGAAGGGATTTGCCAGCGGAGTAGAACAGATTATTCTTGGAGCTGGCCCAGTGCTTGAGGTAAGATGGAAATGATAGTAGTGTGGAAATGTTTTAACGGTGAAAAAAACCCAAACCCGAATAGTTGGGGTTTTATTGTGACATTACTCTGGGGTTATCTGCTAAATACTGATAATAAAGTGATAACAGCGTTAGCAATGAGAGAAGGTTGTGTTCCCACCTATAGAATCCTACCTGCTTCCGAAAAAACAGGATAAAAATAGAAGTACAGCAAATGGCTTGCTGCCAGATTTGTTAATGCTTTGTTTTCACTCAAGTGTTTCTTAATGCTGGTTTATCTTGGTGGTTTCTCAGTGGGAAAATGGAAATGAGAATTATCAGTAGGCATTTTCTAGTACATTGAAAAGGGAATTCATTGCACACAGTGTATTGATAATGTTATATTTATGGGGGTTCTGTGCACTCAGCTTCTTCGAGTTGGGGAAGAAATCAAAGGTAACTTTCATGGTCAAAATTGTGTTTTCTAACAATGAATGCTTGATTTGGCCACTTTTTGGTTACTTTATGAGGACTCTTCCTGCGTATTAGAGATTAGATAAACTGGGCCATAAACTTTTCAGGTATGAGACTCTGAAGTGGGATACCAGCATTCATTAATTAATTAGTCTTGATTTTGCCCCATAGTCTTTGAGATAGTTGTCAGCTTTGCTGGTTAGAATTTTGTTGGTTAAAGCCCATCTGTACATAGGTGATGTGTCAGCTTCAGCTATGCCATTGTCCTTGAAAGCCGTGATGTCTCCTCTCCTCTCCTCTCCTCTCCTCTCCTCTCCTCTCCTCTCCTCTTGATGTGGAAGCATCAGACCAGGCTCCCATAATCTGCAATTAATGGTGGTTACTGCAGTCACCCACGTTGGTTACCACATTAATTTCAGTAAACTGCTATGAAGGCTATTGCATTCCACCTCCAATCCTGTTATTCCACCTACGGTCCTGTTATATTTTTGAAACACTTCCATGCTGTTTAATTTTTGATACGTTGCTTATTGTATCATGTTGGACCAAGGTCATTTTTTACTTCTCTTTAGCAGTGTCAGAGGGAGCATCTCTGTCTAGGTTAGATTTCCAGAGGTGGAAGAGAGATCTCCATGGAAGGAAAAGTAGAAGGAAGTTTGGGGAATTATTTGGTTTTTTTTTTCTTAGATTCTACTTTTCTAAGGAGTAGGTTGTCTATTTGCTTGTCTTTTGGATGGAGAGAGGTGTCCCAAAGGGTTTACTGGGAATCCTGCTCTGGTGTTGGCCACTCACTTCTTCTGGAGATCATTCACAGAGTGGTTTGGGTTGGAGGGGACCATCCCATTCTACCCCCTGCCATGGCCAGCAATATCTCCCTCTATCCCAGATTGCACCAAGCCCTTCCAACTTGGCCTGGAACACTTCCAGGGATGGGGCTTGGAGCTTCTCTGGGCAACCTGAACCATGGCCTCCCCACCATCACAGGGAAGCATTCTTTCCTAATTTTTAATCTTCTTTTCCTTTTAAAAGCACCTTTGTAGTTCCTCTCCTTGGTTCCCTTTCCACTAGATGAGGTTGCTCAAAGCCCCAGTGTCCAGGCAAGTTGTATATATTGGGATGAGGTGGAGGGCAGGGATGCACTCCAGCCTTTTGTTTTCCTTTCGCAAGATCTGCAGCTGTTTTTGAGGGAAAAAAATCCTGAATCATATCTGTTATATTTTTTTTTTTGCTGTTGGAACAGAAGTTTGCATTCCTTCACTCTGGCAGCTGGACGGCTGCTGTTGTGCTTTGTCTGCTTCCAGGCCTCTTGGAAAAAGTGGGGGTAATCCAGAATTTCTTCTGCTCTGCCAGCACCGGTCCCAAATAGTCACAAATCAGGCAGCCTGAAAGATAAAGTGGCTAGATTTCTGCTTTTTTCTTCTCTTCCTAGAATTTCCCGAGAAAGGAATCTTCAGAGCAGAGCTTTGGTTTGCATTACTCTGCATACTGTTTGCAGATTTGACCTTTTGAGTTGTGGTTGAAATAAATTGAATAAACTCTGGAAATTTAGATGCCAAACTTTTGGGTAATTTTTTTTTTCTTGATTTCCTTTGTTCTTCTTCTCTCCCCCAGACACCTTCTGGCTTCCCTTTGCTTTCCCTCTGCATATTTAAGATCAGATTGTGTTCAGCTCAGGTTTATCTTTCAGTGGCAGCGACACAGTTCCTTGTGCTGTGACTTCTGGTTTAGGGAACAGAGCAACCAACAGCTCTCTTGGACCCATTGATCTCTTTCTCTGATGGAAAAGTGTCTCTGGCAGGACAAGTGCATGGAACCTCCTGTTCCTGGGAATGCCTTTGCTGTCATGCTCGCACGGCAGGAGCGGAAGCGGAGCAAAATTAAGATTTTTAATTTTTTTTCTGCAGCTTCTCTGTTTTCCTAATTTACCTTTCTTGAACAGCTTCAGGCTATTGTTTGGGATTTTTTTTTGTTGCACGAGATTCCTGAGTCTCGTCCAAATTGGACTTCTGGGGACGGCTGTCAAGACAAGCTGTTACTGCCCTCTAAACACAGTGACATCATTCACTAGTTGCACATAGTTTGAGGTGTGTACTGAGACCAGGTGTGTCCTTTTAAAGTGTATTTGATGTAAATCCTATGGCTTTTCTTTTTCCTCCACTGGGATTTAACAGGAGGCTCAGGGGGATCCCCCCTGGCTCTCCTCAGCTCCCTGACAGGAGGGGGCATCCAGATGGAGGTCGGGCTCTGCTCCCAGGGAACAAGGGAGAGGACAAGAGGAAATGGCCTCAAGATGTGCCATTTAGGTTTAAACCATTTAGGGAGGTTTAGGTTGGAAAAATTTCTTCACACCGGAAAAGATATGGCTCCCCATCCCTGGAACCATTCAAGGTTAGGTTGGAGAGGTTGCACAACCAGGTCTAGTGAAAGGTGCTCCTGCTCAGGGCAGGGGTTGGAGTAGATGACATTTAAAGTTCCCTTCTGGTCCAAATCATGGCATGATTCAATTCATGCTCTACCTGGAGAACTGTGCTTAATCCTTGCAGGGATATTTTATCCCAGATCTAGGGAACTTGATGTGAACTTGGAATGGTGTTTTAAAACCCTGTTTTCTCTTTAATTAGATTAGCTAGAAACATCCAGATGAACTTTATGTTGGAATCTCAGCTTGTTTTTATGGACTGTAATCCATACAGAGGTGGGATGTGATCATTACTGGTACATGGTACAGCCTGTGAGCATCCTCTTTCATCCTCCTGAACCGCGCTTCAGCTTTCTGGGGAGCTCTGAATGCAAGTTAATTTATTACATTTTGCTAATTTTTTTTTTTCAATTCTCCATAAAAATGCAGAAGTAGAAAATTCCTCCCTGGCTCAGGTATGCCCAAAGGTGCTCAGACAGATATTAGATGAGCCTTGGCCTAAACGAGTCTGCACCAGATTATTTTATCATCGGTCCCCTTCTTGTTTGTCAGAGGAGTACAGCCATGGCAGCTACACACAGCAGATGTGTTGTCTGAGCAGCTGTTTATTTGCCTTTTCAAACATCCCAGTGGGGATCTCTCAGTTGCTTTAAAAAAAAAAAATAGCCGGGAGCTGTGTTCCTGGGAGAGGCCCCGGAGCACAAGCGGTGGCCAAGGGAGCTGCTGCTGCCCTTCACAGCTGATGTGCATCTGCAGCATCTCTGCCAGAAAAAAAAATAAAAAAAAATTGGTTGCTTGAATTGCTTTGGAAAGAACTGCAGAGAGTTTTCTGTAGACATGACCTTGCTATTTGCATTCCCAATGGTGGTGGTTTGCATAGGACCCTTAAGAACAGCAGCTGCAGTTGCTTTTTGGTTTCTGGAGCAATATTGTGCAATGTGTGTGTTTTGCTTTTATGAGGGAAGTCAGAGTTGCCACCTGAAGGCCTGGGATGCAGAAAGCCTGTACTTTTTCTTATTTCATTAATCCTGATTATGGGGTTGTTAGAAGGAAATGCAGGCAGCTTCTAGAAGATGTGGAATGTTATTTTCCAGAACTTTGTGCTAATGCCCAGGGTCCTCCCAGATGAATTCAGCCCTGGCAGCAGCAGCTGGAGCTGTGGCCCTGCGAGGTGTGAGCAGAATGACGCTGCTGGAATTGCAGTGGATGCTGCTGAATGTTTCCAGAGCCAAACAAAGAGCCATTGAGTCGAGTTAAAAAATCAATTAACCGGAATGATCAGGCGTGTCCTGGACTTCCAGTAGGTTCGGGTAGCACTGGACAACACTGAGGGGCCAGAGCTCCCTGTGCATGCTGCCTCTGCTGCTTCTCCTGTGAGTGCCAGACCTGCAGTTATCCTAGGAAGGACCCAGCTCTGCTGGTAGATCCCAGGCTCTTAACTCCTGTTCTGTGGAGGCAGGATAAGGGGATACTCGATTCGTATAGGAATCAGGGTGTCATTATTTGCCTGTGAGAAATTACATGTGCAAACAGACCATATTCATATTTTTAGCTGGAACAGTGCTAATGGGATGTAAACTTTGGCTATATTCCCATTTTTCCCTATTCCTGCTTGAAACAGTATTAATTGAGAATAAAATTTAAGTATATTTACATTTTTATCTCCTACTTGGAACAGTATTAATGGGAGGTAACCAAATTCCACTAAAATGGATTTTTTAAAAGAAATAGATTCTCTGATTCAGTTCACAATGTCCAGTTTCCAGTACACTGATTTTTAAGTAATTGGATTGTATTTTGTGGCTCTAGAAGTTTTATATTAAAAAAAATGGATTTATATGAAGGGGAGAGGGAATATTTATTCTTCTATTCATTACTCACTTTTGATAACTTTTAACCTATGATATGTGCAATTATCAGCACTCTGCCATCTGAGTTTGGGGTAGGTGTGAATGAAGCAGCCAGGATTTTTTCCCCTCTGCATTCTTGCCTCCACAGTGCCTGTAAAGGTTAGAGAGGGAGCAACACACGGAGATTATCCAGCTGATGCCTAATGTGGGAAGAATTTGTGCAGGCCTGACACAAAGGACTCCCACAGCAAGGCTCAGGCACCAACTGCTTTTCACCAGCGCTTGCAAAATGCTGGGATTCTTCAGCTGGGGAGGTTTTATAATTTCAGGCTCTGTATCAAATAGCGTCTTGTTCATCCCTTTTTCTGACGCTGAATTATTCAATATTTTCACTGTACAGCCTTTCTGCCATATCCAGATGGGCTGTATCAGTGCCTGGATCTAATATTGTTATTTTTCATTATTCGCTATCTTCAGCAAATATTTCATTATTCTGAAGTCCAGATTACTGCGCTTGAATGACAAAAATTGGTGTTTCTGCCCTGAGATGACACTGAGGAGATGGATTTGTTATTAAAGCAGGTTTATATGAAGCTGCTTTTTTTCCACCCTTGAGAATTAGGAGCTATTTTGTTTCGAGGAGGAAAATGCCAAATAAACCCTGCCCTTGTTGGGTGGAGTGCTCACCTTGCAAGATATTCTGATTTTATGGACCTCTAGATAGCCAGACTTTATGGACCCCTATGTATCAGGATCTCTGGCTATCCAAATTCTATAAATTTTTATGTATATTATTGTATAGACAATGTAACCCTGAATCTGATCTTGGCAGACACCAACTGTTCATGCAAACCCAGATGATGCTCAGCATTATATGGTATTAGAGAACAATTTACTTTCTTAATACCACTAAAAAAATATCTTTCTCTGACTTATTCCACCAGTGTGTCTGTTATTTGAGTTTGTATTCAGCTTTTTTGGTAAAACTTGAATATCAAGGTGCACATTTAACAAAATATGAAGGAAGGGCCCATTTTCTGGCACCTTATTTTTTCCTTTTTTTCTCTTTTTATCAAATGCAGTAATTATAATGTAGCACTTTGATAAATAATGTTTTCAATCAAGGATCATGTTGCTACTGTTCAGTAAGGCTTCCATGAAGACTTAATAACCAAGACAAGGACTTTTTATCCCTAATGTGCATAGTAAATACACCACGATGTTTTTCTAGTCATGGAGTGAGAAGTTAATGCCTTAGTAGGGATTTTGTTTCTTCTCCCCTTCCCCCCCTTCTCCCAATCAAAATACAGATTTTTTTTTGTTTTCAGGAGCATTTACTGAAATCCTTCTGACTTTTCTTGTGACTGGGGAGCCTGTATCAGAATCGACACTGATCTTGTGGCTGGGCTGGGTGCTGGGTGGATGCCAGGTGGGTGCTGTGCTGCAGCCCTTGGTGGGGAGCAGAAGAACCTGGGAACAAGGAGCCTTTGTAGGACAGGGAGTACACCCAGCTCTGGAGGTATCAGTTGGCAAATTTGGGCTTTTTAATGGTTTTTGCTGTCCCCAAGGCTTTTCTGGGCCCAGAATGAGTGCTGAACACCTGAAACACCTCTGGGGGAGCATTTGGGTTTGTTGCCCCAGGAGCAAATCCCTCTCCTGACTGCTCAATGACAAGGTATCCTATGAGCTCAGAAAATTGTATCCCAAGGGAGAAGGTATAATTTTCTGACTGTCAGAATTTCTTCAAGGGAGAGAGGTTCCCCCTCCTTATTTATAGGGTAAGCATTGCTATTTGTAACAAGAATTGTTATTGTCACTTATTTTATATGGTGGGGAGACAGAAAGTGTGGTTAGTTATGGCAGGGACCACAGGGGTCACTGGTCCCACCTCCCTGCTCAGGCAGGGCCATTCCAGAGCACAGGGCACAGGATTGTGTCCAGACAGCTCTGGAGTATCTCCAATGGAGGGAGACTCCACAGACTGACTGGACAATCTGTTCCAGTGCTCGGTCACTGCACAGTGAAGAAGTTCTTCCTCATGTTCATGTGGAACTTCCCAGGATCAATCCCTGCCCATTCCTCTGGTGCCATTTCTGGGCCCCGGAGCAGAGCCTGGGCTGCTCAGAGCCCTCCCTGCACACAGGGACACCCAGGGACAGACAAGGACACCCAGGGCCACCCAGGGACAGACAGGGACACCCAGGGACAGACAGGGACACCCAGGGACAGACAAGGACAGCCAGGGCTGAGGGCCCTTCTCAGCTGGGACTCCTCTCAAGACTGAACAACCCCAGCTCCCTCGGCTCTCCTCAGCAGGGAGATGCTCCAGGCCCTTCCTCATCTCTGCAGCCTCTGATGGACGTGCTCCACTCTCCACAACTCCCTGTCAGGAGGGTGCAGCCTGGTGGGGCTTGGGCTGTGCTCCCAGGAACTGAGGGACAAGAGGGCTTTTCTTAAGCTGCCTCAGGGGTGGTTCAGGTTGGACATGAGGAAGAATTTCTTCACAGAAGGTGGGATTAGGCATTGGAATGGGCTGCCCAGGAAGATGGAGTCCCCATCCCTGAAGGTGTTTAAGCAATGTCTGGACGTAGCACTCAGTGCTCTGGTCTGGTAGACAAGGTGGCGATCAGTCACAGGATGGATTTGATGATCTCAGAGGTCTTTTCCAATCTCAGTGATTCCATGAGTTTGTGATAACTGCAGCTCTGCAGCAATGTAGTGTGTACATCTTCTCTCCCCATATGATTCCTGTGGGAATAGAGAAGTCAGTGTGTTCACTGAGCAGTTCATCGATGGTCATCGTTTAAGGTCGTGTCACTGGAAATGCCTCAACCCAGGAATTGCTGGGATGGGCATAGTTGTCCACCTCTTCTACAGCATGTGGATTGTGTTTTGTTGTTTCAATATCTTAAGGGTATAAAGAAGTTTAACCCAAGTGCCTCCTGATTTGCCGCAATGGCTTTCTCAAATGCAAGAGAAATCAGTTAAAAGAAGTGAGGCACTTCAGGGAGGCAGAGGCAGGGAGTTGCTCCAATTTGTTTGCTGTTTAAGGTTAAATATTACATAGAGGTTAAGTTAAAGCTCAGCGGAGGGCGGTGGAACAATCCTCTTCCAATCCCACGTTGCACAAGTCTTGCAGGAGCTCATGGCAGCAATTCAGGGTAGGCAAATAAAATCATTGTTAGCTGTGTTTGCAGAAGGGATCTGCCTTAACAGCAGCAGCAGATTGCAGCTCCCTTCTATTCCCTTAATTAAGATGGATGAGGGATAAACGTCGTGCCAGACAGTTGAGCCTTTGGCTTTGTCACTGTGATTGGGGATTTGGACTTCTTCGGCCAGAGGCTGCGATAGGGAAGATGAAAGGACAAGCAGAATCTGAAGAGTTTAAAACAGTGGAGACCTTTTGTAGAAGATTTCTTTTTAACATATAAAGTACATAAAACAAATTATGTCAGTTTTTCATCAGCGAGTTAACAAAGCTCTCTCTCCCTGGGTGATTGGTGTCCCACCATTGCTCTCTGCTCCCAGGAAGCCTTGTGCTGAAGGGAAGCACCTCCTGTTTTGGGGTGAAGAGCCTTGGAGAGCGAGGTGTACCTCCTGTCCCACAAGGGTCTCTGCACTGCAACAGATGAAGGCTTCACCTCATCCTCATCCCAGCCCTGGAAGGCCGTGAGACAGGGTAGGATGAGACTTGCCTGCAAGTCCAACTACTTACAGGCAACTGTAGCTCAGGGACCTCCTAAACTGGCAAAATTTTTATCTACTGAATCTGAATGGTGTTTTTGGGGTCAGCTTGACTATGAATGGCCATAAGGAAAACCTGAATAGTGGAAAAGATGTTGCAATATTGATTAAGAATCAAAATCATTAAAAATTTAGCACAGCACAAGACAAATCAGGATTGTTGCCTTTTATGAAAAACATTATTTATAGTCATAGAACATATATATGTATATATGTTTTAAAAAGGAAAAGTTGAGCCTTTTCTGCCCATAATGTAATTTTTTAAAATCTAATTTTTTTGCCGGTGTTGTCCAGATCCACACTATTCTCACTTTAAAGGAGGAAATAAGGACAAAAAAATGTGATTCCTGTGCAGTGACTTTGTGGTGGAAACCGAAGATTTACTGATTGTCCCAAAATGGGCAGATTTACTTAGGATTTTTAATTGGGAGAAAAATCTTGGCCGAGGATCTCTGTGAAGGATCCCGAAAGAGAACGAAAGCAGCTGGGTAAAAATGCTCACATCCAACATAAGGATAAAATGTTTATACTTAATTTGCTTTGTCATTGAGGAAATCAATTTTTTTTTTTTTTTGAGAGACAACAGATTTGGGGAGCAAAGTTTTGATGTGGTGGGTTGGGTGGGAGCTGTCTCCCAAATATTTTTTGCTTGAGTGCTTTCCAAAGAAGAGCAGATCAGATGCAGACTTAAGCAAAGCATCTGACATGCTTGGAGAAGAAATAGAAAAGAAATAAATGAAGAAACAAAAGAAAAACAGACAAAGCAGATTTTATAACCCAAAATACTTTTTTTAAGAATTAATGCTTTCTCAGGATTCCAGATATTCTACATACAGGTTGGTAGGTGTGAGGAGTAGTCCTGAGTCTCTCCTGTGGGAAATTGTGGGGTTCAGTTGAGGGTTTTCTTCTTGTTATCTACAAATTGAATTATCCTTTAATTAGGGAGACTTGGAAAATAGTCCTGTAGAGCAGAAAATGCAATTTTTCTGTTGTTGTTCAGCAAATACAGATAGTGTGGTTTCCATCTGATGGAGATGGGGAAGATTTGGTGTTGTCTCCTTAAAACAACCCTCCTTACAAGGCTCATACCCATTTCTTCATCAAAAGGGAACTTTGCAAACTTTGGAAACACAGTTTTCTGGTTTAGTTTAAGGCTCTGAAAAATGCAGAGTTGGAAACATCGGGGTTTGTCTTTATCTCCAAGGCTACGGCCGCAGAGCTGGCGATGCTCGGAGGAATGTGTTTGAATTATTAGGCTGAACTCTGCATTTCTGGGCCAGAGTGTTCCTGGTATTTGGAGGCCTCTGGGATAGAGGTAACCTTGCCAGCAGGTCATAAATTTGAGCCAGGCTTTTTTACCTTAGTCAGGAAGTTCATGCTGGAGCTTTCCTTAAGCCAGGATTCGCAGTGATCTAATCCCAAACCTGACCTGGGAGTTGTTTTCTGGCGTTTGGTTGCTGTCTCTTTGTTTTGTCCGTCGCGTTCCAGATCGCTCGATTTCCCCTGCTCCGCGCTTTTCGCCGAGCTCTAATCAGGACTGGATGAATGCACACAATCAGCCTGCAAAAGCTGCTCGGTGTGGGCCAAGGCCAGCACCAGGATGTGCTGTCCAGGGAAAATTATAATGAGCAGTTCGTTTTAGTTTCTCCAAATAAGCTCTAGAGGAAAACCTGCGGTGGGGTTTTAGAAGTTTTGGGACACTGCATACACAAGCAGGTAGAAATCTGCATTGCAGATGCAGTCATATCAAAATCAAATCAATAAATAAATAATAACAACAACTCGTATAATAATATATGTTATCTCCTATAGTAATAATAATAAAATACATTAGTATTGCCTATAATACTGATGTATGTAATATTAATTATATGAATACGCACCCCCCCAATCTGCATTGCAGGTGCCAAAGAAATTCAAAATAACATCTGTAATAATATCTGTTATATTAATATATGTGATGTAATAATAGTGTAATAATATATACACACAAAGAAAAATCTGCATTGCAGGTGACTAGAAGTAGTCCAAATTTTTATATATATATATATATATATATATATGTATGAATATGTCCAGTAATAATCTATGTAATAGCAATATATCTATATACAAATCCAGATCTGCATTGCTGGTGTCATTGATGTTCATAATTAATAATAATAGTAATAATAATAACAATAACAACAATAATGTTAATAATGAATCTCGGGTGTCATATAGAATCCCAAAACAATTATTAATGTAAAGCATTCTCTGGCTTAATGTGAATGTAAAAAGCTTTATTTTAACTTAATTCTCAAGCTATAACACAAGTAAACCCTTTATGCTATGGAAAAGCACAGCTGTGATGGACAGTTAAAATATTTTGAAAAGTGTTTAGCAATGGAAATTTATCCAATAGGTTAATTATTGCATCTGTTACTGAAAGGTGAAGTACGTTTGTTGCACATTGGGTATGAGTGGAGATGCTGCTCCAGTACATGGCTACATCACTGGGAGGTGAAATTCATATGAATTAAGCCAGTTTTAAAGGAATTTCAGTGGATTCCTTGGAATAGCAGCTGCTCAACACTGGGATGCTGATGATGTGTAATTCCCAGCAGTGCTGTCAGTGTTGCTGGGTGGTGATTTTTTGTGTAGCAAATCCAGCACGATGCTCATTTTCCCCCTTCTCTTTTTTTTTCCCCCTGCAACTGAAGCACGAACTGTTCCCCTGTCCTGTCCAGACTGCCACCAGATGTTTGCTTTAAATCAGAATATTCTATTGCTAGACATGTTAGATTAAAATCAAATGGTTAAAAAATAATATTGTGGAGAGAGAAATACCTTCAAAGTCCTTTCTGGCTTGGGAAATAAGTCTAAAAATTCAGCACAGAGTCACCTGCCATTTCCATTCCATGACTGCATATAGCCATTCACCCATAATTCACTAATGCTCCTCATTTTTGCATCATGTAGCTGCTATAAATGACAAATAACCCAACTCCTGCTCCTCCACTTATGCTGCAAATCAGGGGAATGTGGATGCACTTTCAGTTTTGCACAGTGAAACTTCCTAAATTGCCTTGTGTCCACGCACACGAACTCTTTGCCTTCTTGAATATTCTCAGTGTAACAAGTGGGCATCCAGGAGCTGTTAAGCCTGGATTAATCCTGGGCTTGGGCTGCTGCAGGAGGGATTACAAAGCATAATATTGGCATTAAGGCTGGGAGATGGGAGCGAGGCTTTCCAAAGTGCTTACGCTGCACAAAGAAACTCTGCCGGCGCCTTTCGGCTCGCGTGCGGCCCTGGGCTGCGAGGGACGACCCGGGACTTTCTAGAGTTACATCACAATTATAATATTTGTAATCACAGAGATGCAATAGAAATAACCTCCTGGCAGAAGGGAAATATGTGGGTAATGAATGGGTGCGACCTGCCTGTTGCCTGGGTTTTCGTGCTGGCTCGCGCAGCCCTTCCCGCTCTGCAACATCTGGTTTTCATCTGCTGCAGGAAAGCCAAATAATTTCAATGAAACTGGGACAAAACATAATGCTTAAAAAAAAAAAAAAGACAACTCTTGATGTTAGCCTGGTTTTCAGCTGGCGTTAATTAGATTTATCAGCAGGGTTTATCGACAGAGTGGATGCTCACTTGGATGCTTGAGTTAATGCATCATCCAACGGACAATGCGATTAACGAGGGCCAAGCAGCACGGTTTTCCTTGGAAGAACTTGAAATGATAAATAACATGAGTAGAGATTACTCTGATTTTTGGTGCATCCCCCAGGTGACGTGTCAGCACAGCACTGGGGCACAGAGGGGATTTTCCTGATGGGAAGAGCCTTGGTTCAGTGGGACTGGCCACAGTTGCTCCGGGATTAAGGATATGGCAATACCTGCATCATGTTACCCTACAACAAAAATGCTTTCCCTAAATTGTCAAATATTAGATATATTGAAAGAAAATAAATATATAAAAATTATAACATATGAGATATAAAAATATAAAATAGGTATAATATATACATGACATATAGAAATATGAAATAAAAATGCATTATTTTCTTTCAGTCTATTCTTCTAAATCTGAATAAGGTTGTCATTGAGGTCCATTTTGAAGTTTAGGCTAGCATAGGTCAGCATCTGCTTAATCCCCCTCACATTAGAGCCCCCCTGCACTAAGTTTTTTAACTGCTCTTTATTGATCACTGGGCTTTTAAAGACATCCATGAGCTCTCAGCAAATGGAGCATTTGTCCTGCTCTGTGCAGATTGGCCCCCTCGGGCAGGCGGTGCTTGAGGAATAGGCAGGCTTTTTGTTCCATCTAGTTTGCAAAACTCTTGGGAGTTGTTAGGTCGTCTCCCCTCAGTGGGTTTTTGGTGCTGGGAAAGCTTCATTAAGATAGAATTATGAGTAAGCAAAATGTTTCTGGTTTTCCATGTTAATTGTGTCTGTTGGGCAAGAGAAATGGAGCTGGGAGAAGCTTTTTGAATAAGTAGGACATCTCACCTCTTGACTTAAGGCATGAGGATCTGTGAGAGCAAATACTGAAGGAGCCATAAGTCTATGCATTTATTTAATGATTGTAATTTTTAAATTGCTTTATGTTTATCATGTCATAAGATCTTAACCACTAATTTTTCCAAAGAGTTTAATTAAATTTCAGGCTTTCAACTGGAAATACAAAATAGAAAATAAGTTTGAGCTTACTATTAAGTTTTTCGCTTTGAGAAAAGTCACTGCATTTAATAGAACTATGGAATGGGCGGGTTTGAAAGGACTTTCATTCATTTGACTGGATTCAAACCCCAGTTAATTCAACTTCACCCGATTGCCAGATTCACACTTCAGTTTCTTAGGAGCCAAATTTCTCTGGACAAGGATGTAGTTGGAGCAGGGCACCTGCAATTGCTCAGAGTGTTTCCAAGAAAAAATATGGTCTTTTAGTTTTGCACTCATCCCATTCCTTGCCATAGAATCAGCTCAGTTTAATTTTGTGCATCTTGCTGGGGGCTGGTGCCAGAGATGGAGTTAAGGGCACGCAAAAGGTGAACAGTCCAGTGAGTCAGGACTTAAAAGTGCTGATGATTCAATGTGGATATTTCCCTCCTTCTTTTTACCTCTCACATGAGTTACCTTTGATGCATTTGTTTTCTAAAGTGGCAGTGGAAGGGTGGCAAATGCAGCAGCAACCCCCCCAACCATATGTTTGTTGGCTGGATCAGGGTCTTGATACAGTTGGGAATAGTGTCCCCCATGTATTTGTGTTAAATGTCCCAGGGAACAGCAGAGTACAGGTGGGGATCTCTGAAGGTAATTTTGTTTCTCAGCATCACTTATCATCAAACTTAGATTTTAGATCTCCTTAGCAACAATTCCCTCCTTTTTTCCCCTTTTTTTGTTCAGGCCCTGATACTGCAGGATTATTTTTCCATGCCTTGTTTCAACCCCCACCTGGATTTTAATTATTATAGTGGCTTTGGCCTCGGCAGTTGGTGAATTATCAGTAGCTCCCCTATCCTGGATGCCATCCAAGGGGGGAGACAGGGAAGAAGGAGCAGTAAAAAGGAGGGATGGCCAGGGAAAGGCCTCGCTATCGGATGCCAGAGGCCGGGTGAGTGAAGCCTTCCTGCTGAAATCCGGCCAGCACGAGGTAGGACAATCGTGCTGCTGTTCTCCTTAGGAGTTATAAACAAGAGGATGAGGCTCAGCAAGAGAAAGAAAGGTTTCTTTCTGTGGTTTTCCTTTCTGACAGTGTTTTAGTTTCTTTTTCCACCCTTCTCCTGAACTGCAGGCAGATCTACTTAGAGAAGAAATGCTGTTTTCACATGAGATTAATTTTTTAATGTAGTATTTTACTTGCTGATTAAGTTCAATAAAGAGTACATTTAATATTCTCTTGAAAGTTGCAAACAAATCCCTCCTTAATTAGTACTGATGGTGTTTTTGTTGGGGTTTATAAAGCTTCTTTGAGTGAGACAGTGGGAAAGCACCCCCATCTTCCCCAGTCAGGATAAACAGATGCAATTCAGTGATTCCTGCTACATGCCACATGCATTTTTTAATGCAAAAAGGAAAAAATAATAAACAGGTTGAAATAATAATAAATTCACATCATCCCAAATGTAGCCAGAATGGTTGAGCTCCTTGCTTTATTCCCTCTTTCAGGATGATGCGTGCGTTGTTATTTAAGTGAGGGATCTTTCAGCTCTACACCCTTAAAATCTTTCCAAATCCCTCCAAGAGATATTTGTGGAGATATTTTGACCACTTGAGTGATCATATCCTTGTTGTTTTCATCTTGTAAGCTGAGTGGTGTAGGATGAGGTTGTCACCTCTCAGCAGTGACTTTATATGTATGGAATAAATAATATCCATCACCTGGAAAACAGGTGCTGGAAAATGTGAGATCTAAGACACCCTCCAGCCTGTTTTTCACTGGCAGGTCTGCTTCCTCTGAATGCACTCGACTAAGCTTGACTAAAATCCTGTAAAACATCACTTCTGTTGTTCTGCCCTATGAAGGGACATCTAGGACATCAAAACAATGCGTTTGGATGTATTCTTATGCTTTTTATTGAGAACACAAAATTATGTCTTGGATCAGTCATCATGATCCAAGACATTCACCCTCTGGAGTTACTGTATCATGTAAGGGTGATATTTGTGCTTGGTGGGAGCTGGGCTTGTGCCTCTGGGCATTGTTCTGCCCTTGGCCCTGCAGGGAGGGAAACTCCAGCATTCCAGCCTCACTCCTGGAGCAAGTGCCAGAGTGCCAACAGCTCCTTTCCTTGCAAATAAACACTGGTTCCCCGTTCATTTTTACAAACCAAGTGTAATTACTAACAGCCCACTCCTAATTCTGCAGTGCTGCTGCATGTTAGGTCACCACTTGCTTCCAAATAATAGATGGAAGAATGGTTTTATTTGGGTTATAAATTATGTATTGCTGCTCAGCACAGGGAGTGCTTGTTTTTCCTCTAACTTTTCGCATCCCTAGGCTCCTCTGGTTAAGGATTCTTTTCTCCCATTAAGTTCAACCAATGAATTGTTTGCTAAATTGAGAAAAAATACTCTGAATTTGTTCTTGAGCTTTGCAGATTGTCTCAGCCTGACAGAAGATGTATATTTAAATCCTGGTTGGGTTTTCCAGCTATTCCAGTCAGGCTGGTTAAAGATTCTCTTAAATTTGTCTACAAAATTTCCCACCTCTTTCTGTGTCCTATCACAGCTACTCTGATACCAACATCAGGTTGTGATTTTAGTTTATTCCCTATATATTTAATTACAGAAAGTTTCCTAAAAGGCTTAAACACAATGTAGTGGTTTTTCAAAGGCTGAACGAAGAAATGCTGTTCTGAATTTTGCTATTGTAGAGGCTGCAAATTTCTACAAGGGGAGTTGTCAACATTTTGTTTAGTTACACCATGGTGGAGAGGGACTGACTATCATCAGAATAGGGAATAAGCACGGAGGGTTTGTCAGGCTGTGCAGTGGCAGGGAAACAGAAAAGGTGTTAAAAGAGATGAGATGTACAATACCTGTGTGCTGGAACCAGCGCTTCAGGAAATCAGAGGAGAGGGAAGTTAATGAGAGTGTCCTCTAACAAAGCCTTGCGTAATCACATGAAATTAATTGGATAACAAAGTCTGGTTTGCCGTTTGCTCTGGCAAGCAATGCCCCTGTGGATTTTCCCAGTGTATCTGCTGTGTTTCTCCTGCTGGCAGCTGTAGTGGGAAACACTCATGCACAGTTCCTAGCACAGCAGGCCACCAGCGCTTCATCCAATACACCTTTCTTTGGAATATTTGTACTTTTGATGCATTATTGCACATACACGATAACCTGTGTTCTTCTGGAGGGCACGAAGGTTTGAAAAGCTGATGTTCCCCAAAATATTATGCACAAAGACTAAGGAGATGGCAAAATTAAATGCTGTTAAATGCCTTTGGAGACTTAATTTGTTCTAAGACGTTGTCATTGACACGGCATCCTCCTCCCACTCCCCTTCCCTGCCCTCCTCACATCTGGAAAGATCTCAGCAGCTGGTGGGGGGAGATCCCAGAAGGAACTTCAATGGCACTTGGATGCTGCTGTAAAAATTTGGACAGTGTTTCTTCCTCTGGTTTTCTCCATTTTGGATCAAATCAATGCAGTGTGGGTGGGTTGGGCTGGCTCTTTGCTCCTGGAAGTCTTGCAGTGAGATTGGATGGTTGTGGCCACTGTAGAAATTAATACTTGAAGTGTTGTTAAAAATCCTGCCTGTCCATGGAATATGCAACCTCAAACTACATTTCTTAATACATACACGAAAACATGGAATTGAAGAAATTGAAGCTTTTGAGTCCCCACTTCATGATCACCCCTTCTTGACCAAGGTGGATGATGAAGAGCTGCTGCTCATCTTGGAGCAGTGAGGCCTCTGCATCCTTAGCATGCTGGCAGCACATCTGCCCTGGCACACCAGGCCTGGGCTAGGTTTGACTCCTACCATTTCCAAAAGGGAAAAGGAAAACATGCTCCCAACATCCATCCCAACCACTTGGCATTTAGCAGAGCCAGGCTATGAAGAGGTGGACAGCAGAAAAATATCTGTATTGGTTTTGAAACATTTTCTGCAATGTGGAAAGTTGGAGTATAAAATCTCACCACGTTTCCCTTAATTTCATTAATTCAGGGCTTTCATTCTTTGGTTGGATTTTCTTGTCCTTCAAATCCCAAAGCACTGTTCTCAGAAATATCGGCCTTGGCAGTGTTGAGGAACATTGCGCAAAGCTAAATAGGTGGTTTTGGCAGGATAACCTTGGAAGTGAAAGCTCCTTCCCAGCCTGGAGACCTCTCCCATGACAAACAGAATTGCAGCACCGTGCCCATCTCGTGCCACGGGGCATCGGCTGCTCCGTGCTCGCCTCACAGCTGTTCCTCCTCTGAGGGGAGGGGATGGAGTGGTGTCAGATTTACCCCTAGCTCAGGAACTGCTTCAGTTCATAGGAAACCATGCTGGCCTCAAGGAAACCCCCAATTAATTCCTCTGGGAAGGTGACAGACAGTACCTGTTGAATTGTCCTGTTTTGCTTTACCTAAGGGCTGAAAATAGACACCCTCTCCTCACACAAATATCTGCTAGGAACACTTTGATGTTTGAGACTTCTCTTTTGCTCCCCCCCCAAAAGAAAAGAGTGCCAGCTGTTGTTTTACCTGGTGCTTATCGAATATCCTGGTCCCTAATAAGACAAATATTTTTCAATGCTTCCCATGGATCCAACGAGAGAATTTTTACAGTGCTGCACCTCAGTCTGACTCCTGCAGGTGTTGTGGTCCATCCCAACACTTATAAGTGAGTATTTTTCAGATATTATTTCACCGTTTGAACTGTGGAAATAAGGGAAGAGGTGTTTTTGTGGATCAGTCAGACATCCAAAGCTGCCTATGGCTACTGAAACATTGCAAAAGCTGGAAAATACGAGCCCAGCAGCACTGCTCTTGTGGAAGTGACTCATCCAAGCCGCGTACAAGGCGCAGAAATTTGATGCTGCTGCTCAATGGCGCTTGAAAATTTGGAATTGCATCAAGAAGAGTTGTAGATTATTTATATAATCCCACAGAAAAGCAAGGAAGGGCTGGAGACATGTGAATTCACATTTAACCTTCTCCTTACTCAAGAGATCTTTTACGTGGCAGAAAACAAATGTGTTTTTTATTGTGTTGGTTTAATGGCAAAGCTCTGATTTGGTTGGTGTTTGTTTTTTGGAGGGGAGGGTGTGGATGATTTTTTGTCTGTAAGAAGCAGAAAGTGGCCGAGGTCTAAGAGGAAGGACAGCAGGGGCGGGAGCCAAGCTGAGGCTCGGGTTACACTGGTATGTTTTGGTTGCTGCCTAACGTGTTTTTGTTTTTCTTCATTACACATACTTCTCTTGGGAAAAGCAGGAAAAACTGTGTGTCAAATATACATCAGGGCTCTGTGCCTCTGCTAAGAGGTTCCAGATGGGGAGCATTATGATACGGACACTTTCTCCTGCCTTTCGCTTTGTGGCATTAATTTTGGTGACAAACTGCAAGAAAACTTATATCAAGCCCAGAGTGTGCAGTGAATGCTTCTTCTTTTTTTTTTTTTCTTTTGTACATTTTTTGGGCTACCCAAGTATGCAACAGGAAGTCGAAACTTCATTTCTAAACATTTATGGCCCTATGTCAAATCATTCAAAAAAAAAGGGGGAAAAAACGTAGAGTTTTGAAGGGACTTAGAGAGGCTTTCTCCAGGGGCTGGAGACTGTCCAAGGCTTGTCCACCAGACCCCATCCCTCTCCCTGTATTTGAGGCTAATCCCTGGGAAGGTGGGGATGGAAGCTGCTGAAAATGCCTCTGCAAGGGATGAGTCTCTTGCCAATGGGCGATATTTCATTTCTGTGCTGGGCAGAGGCTGTGACTCCACCTGGGGCTGGCATTGTGTCTTCTTCAGGACGACCTCCCAGGAATTGTTTCCAGACCTGCCCTAAGGCTGTGGATCCACAGCTGCTTCACCTGAAGCGGGTGGTGTGGCAGTGGGAGCTGCAGCTGGGCTTAGGCACTGGCAACCTGTCATGACCAGCTCCTAAAATCAGTGGGTTGCAGCTTCAGAAGTGTCTCTGAGTGCTACGAGAGCTGTCAGCAGGTGACAATGGCAACAAGAACTCAGCAAATGGTTGTCCTACAGTGTTCTCAGGATGGACTTTCCTGTGTGGATGTTTTTGCATAATGAAATTGTGTCTTAAAAAGTAGCACTTGGTTTGTGTATTGGGTCATTTGAAACATCAGTGTTTCCAATAGGCCAAAAAGACCCAAACCATGTTACTTTGGGAAAGATATGAAGCCATGGATGAGGGGTGGCTTTCTACAGCTGGATGTAATGCTTCATGCTCTGAAAACTGGGAGATGCTTTGGAGACAGGAATTTACCCCAGTCTTCTGCAGAGTACTGAAATATGTGGATGGCTGACTGAAAATAGAAAAGTTGTATTTTCTTCATCAGGGTTTCATGACACACGAGACACAAGAGCTCTGTCGAAAGTCTCAGCCTTGAGAAGAAAAAGGCAAATGTGGTGCTGAAAATGTTCTTACCTGTTAGGCTCAAAGGATTTATCAGCATGGAATTACAGCATGGTTTGGGTTAGAAGGTCCTTAAAGCCCATTTTGTTCCACCCCTGCCATGGATAAGGACACCTCCCACTACCCCAGGGTGCTCCAAGCCGCATCCAACCTGGCCTGGAACACTTCCAGTGAGTGACCCAGGGGCAGCCACAGCTTCTCTGGGCAACCTGTGCCAGGGCCTCACCTCCCTCACAGGGAAGAATTCTTCTGCAATATCCCATCTAACTCTGCCCTCTGGCAGTGGGAAACCATTCCCCCTTAGTCCTGTCCCTCCTGGCCCTTGTCCCACATCCCTCTCCAGCTCTCCTGGAGCTCCTTTAGGCACTGGCAGGAGCTCTGAGGTTTCCCTGGAACCTTCTCTTCTCCAGGTGAGCACCCCAGCTCCCTCAGCGTGGCTCCAGAGCAGAGGAGCTCCAGCCCTCAGGGCATCTCCATGGCCTCCTCTGGACTTGTTCCAGCAGTTCCACATCTTTCCTGTTCTGGGACCTCCAGGCTGGAGGCAGCTCTGCAGGTGGGGTCTCACCTGAGTGGGGCAGAGGGGCAGAATTCCTCCCCTTCCCTGCTGCCCACGCTGTGAGTTCAGCCCAGGCCATGGGGGGGCTGCCGGGGCAGGTCTATCTGCTCTTCCACCAACATCCCAAAGTTCTCCCCGGGGCTGCTCTCACTCTCTTATTTGCAGCATGACTTTGTTTAAAGGAAAGGAAGCCAGCAGTGCTCCTGGCACTGTGTGAGGCTGTTTTTAGCAATGGCAGGCAAGTTTTATTTGCAGCAGCTGCAGTTTGTGCTGCATCGCTGCACTTCATCCAGCTCTGCATAAGGGGATTATGAAAGGTGAGGAGGAAATCATGATATGGCTCAATGTTGCAATGCATAATATAACCTGTTATATAGGTTATACCCTCCTCAGTCATCACTTGAAATATATACATTAATGGGTTTTTATCTGTCATCATTCTATCAATGCTGCTTTATTCCCACTGCAGTGCTTGTTTACAGTACTTGTAAAACCTCCTCCTTTAGCTATGACTTGTTTCCAACCGGTCACTTTATTGCTATTGCTGTTTTATTGTGATTATTTTATGTCTTTATCCTGAAAAAAATCATTGGAAGCACCAGTTAAGGAGAATTTGCTCAGTTCTGGCACCTGTTGGACACTTGCTGCCTGCATTTGACAGAGTAAAGTTTGTTTTTTGGCTGCAGAATGTGAATGGTGGGAGTTGGAGAGACAGTGTAATAACACCAAGCTTCCAACTTCATTTTGGGATGCTTCTGTAAATCCAAAGCTCAACCTAGGATGAAGATTTTTTCCACACAAACATTTGCTGGCCAATGTGTGCGAGTTTGCTGGAAAACATGAGCCTTTGGCTGTTCTTCCCAGGGTTGTCCACCCTGCTCACAAAAACATGAATGTCTGAGCAGAGGAGCAGGAATGTCGGTCAGACTGTGGGGATTTGGAAGCCTCTGTCTCCAGGATTTGTTGTACAGGCGTTTGCTTCTGGCTGCCAGCTCAGCCAGGGTTTTTTTTTCCCATTATTGCACTTGCATAGGAAAACTGTCCTTGTTTGGGAAGAGGACTCAGATTGGAGACTTTGATTGGGTTTTGGGGTTTTGTTTTCTTGCATTGTGGTTTCAATTCCTTTTCTTCCAGAGCATCACTTGCAAGGAAGAAGCTGCAGTGGTGCTTAAATATGGGAAAAGGAGGAATATTCTGCCAACACTGAAGTGTTTTCCGGGAACACAGGCACTAAATCCTATTTCTTACATAGCTGATAGAGCCTCTGCATCATATCTCCAAAACAGGGGTGTGTTGTAGTGATGCTTATAGGGTTTATCTCCAGTATTTTGCCCCATAATGGTGCTCTGGATATTTCCATTACACTGGCACTTCAACTAAATTGACTCCTAAACCTTCTCCAAGTTGCTGCTCTCCCATTAAAAGTCCCTCTCTTTCATATTTGTATTGGAGGGTGCAAATTCGATGTGCACAAAGACACGTGGTCATAATTGAGCCTGTATTTTAAGACAAGTTGTTGCCAAAAATTTGTTGCTTAATTTCATGCAGGCATTGAGCTCCTTTGTGGTGACCAGGGACAGAATCTGAGGGACCAGTTGGAGCTGTGTTGGGAAGTGTTAGATTGGATATCAGGGAGAGGTTCTTCCACAGTGGCACCAGGCACTCAACAGGCTCCTCTGGGATTGTCACTGCCCCAAGGCTTCCAGAGTCCCAGGAGTTTGGACAGTGCTCTCAGGGACATGGGATTGTTGTGATGTCCTGTGCAGGGCCAGGAGCTGAACTTGATGGTCCCTGTGGATCCCTTCCAACTCAGTATATTCCATGATTCTATGATTCTCCATTCCAGGATGCTGACATGATTCCCCAAAGGGGGAAGGTGCTGTCCTTGAATAATCTCAGTTTTCACCCCAGGTGGGAGCAGTGCAGGTGTCTTACCATGACAAGACATTTTTAGTTGGCATAAAATGTCTGTAATGAGAAAAAAAATTATTTTAAAAGATGTTTTATAGTTTGTACCATGAGAGTCGTATTTTACACATCAGTTTAATTACAAGAGGGTTTGTCTGTTAATGGGTAGAACTCACTTGGCTGCTGTTCAGTAATTGTAATTATGGAATGAAGGATCTGGTGTGCTTTTTATTGGGAGAATCCCGCTGAGTTTAATTCCATGTAGTGGTGGCTGCTCTGTCATTGATGGTGAAATGTCAGTGAAGGGATGAAGAGCATAATAAACTTCATAAATGCAACAAATGGTACATTTGGCTGGTGTGGGGAGGCCCTTAATTAAGGTCTTGCCTCTTTGGGCAGTTTTTGCAAGCCTATCCATATGGACCTGCTCTCCATGTGCTCCACAGGGGCAGGAGGGAGAGGAAGGATCTCACCAGGCCCTCCCAGATGTCTTTATCCTCTGGACTTTCCCCATCTGAAGTATTTGTTTGGCTGTATTTGAAAAGTTCTTTTGTGGGTAGTAAAGAACAGGGACAGGACAGGCATGCACCTTTAGGCTACTGCACCTGCTTAAAAATTGAGTATTGATTTTATGGGAAGAATCAGGAAACTCCATGGATTTGAGAAGCTCATATGCAAAAAATCCATCTGCCACAGGATGCAAACATCACCAAGGAGATGGTCTGCTGTGTTTACTGTCAAAAACTGGTGTAGCATTAGATTCTGTTCATGTCCATAGCCATGACATGCTTTTTCTAAATGTTGGAGAAAAATATCACCAATTTTTAAACAACAACAGAAAAAAAGTAGTTTGTCATTATAGACCTTGAATTTAAGTTGCTTTGTGCAGAGATGCCCTGAAGGCTGGAGCCCCTCTGCTCTGGAGCCAGGCTGGTCGAGCTGGGGGTGTTTACCTGGAGAGGGGAAGGCTCTGGGGAGACTTCAGATCCCCTTCCAGAGCCTAAAGGGGCCCTTGGAGAGCTGGAGAGGGATGTGGGACAAAGGATGGAGTGACAAGGGGGGAACAGTTTTAAACTAAAAAGGACAGATTTTGTTTGATATTAGGAAGAAGTTTTTTCTTCTAAAGGCGGTGAGGCCCTGGAGGTTGCCCAGAGCAGCTGTGGCTGCCCCATCCCTGGAAGGGTTCCAGGCCAGGTTGGATGGGGCCTTGTCCAGTGGAAAGTGTCCTTGCCCATGGCTCTGGGTGATGTTCCAGGTCCTTTCCAACCCAAATCACTCTGTGGTTCTGTGAGATGGAAAACCCATGTTTGCTCTTGAAGGCGCTGCAATGGCCCCGTGAAGAAAAGAGCAGCGAGATAGGAACCTTTGCAGGTCTTTGAAGGTCAGTCTGTGGCAGCTCAGGGCTGCAGGGCAGGCTTGGCCCTGCTCAGGCATTGCTACATGAACTCTATAAATAATCTGTGGTTTGTGCTTTTGACCACAAAAGTACCGCCGGCTTCATCCGTCAGTGTGGGACATGGAGCCACAACGAGAGAGCAAAACCCCGAGGTGCTGGCGCTTCAAGTCGTGTTTAGCTGCTATAAATTAAATTTTCAGTATGACTGTTGAACCACAGCTTGATGGTTCCCATAAAAACTGTTTTTCTTTGCAGGGATTCAAGTTGTACCTCGTACCTCGCGATTTCAGTGCTTCCTTGGGGGCCATGATCTCTCTGCATCAAGGTGGCTCCTCATGGAAATTCAAAGTCAGAAAGATCCATCAAAGTGGGGTTGTTTTAGCAGAGCTATTTGGGCTGGAAAGTTTTATCAGGAGGTGGGAGATGCAGTTTTAAAATCTCTTCCCAGGGCAGGAGCAATAATGAGAAGAGATTTAGCACAGCTCTAACTTAAGTAGTGTACGTGCAGTTATGTTCTGGTCATAATTCAATATATTTCTGTTAAAAAGCAATGTAACAGGGCAGGAAGAGTGTTGGGAGGTGCAGGTGGAATGAAAACTGGGGAAAATTATCATCCTGCTGTATATGTTTCAGGAGGAGGAAGGAATTTGTGAATGCCCTGGTCACATAAAAAAGACATTAATTTTCAAAAATTCCAATATGCTATTTCTTTTCCCATGTGTTTTTTTTTTTTTCATTTGGAATAAAGGTGTTTATGGGTTTATTTTTTTTCAAGCATAACATAGAGAATATTGGAACAAACAGCCCTCAGATCTGGAAATAAATTACAGGAGATATTTGAAACCCTCACGCTTTGTGGATGCACACATGGGATTTCTCCAACAGAAGTTGCAGGTGAAGCATGGTACATCTTCATGTCCAAGAAGTTCACCTAATGTGCATTGTGGAGTCCTGGGGTGTTAAGGTGGGAAAAGGCCTTTATGGTTTTCAATACAACCATCACCCAGCACTACCAGCATGTTCATCATCAAACCATGTCCTCAAGTGCCCCATGCAGTCTTTTTCTGAGCACTTCCCAGGATGGGGGCTCCACCACATCCCTGGGAGGCTGTTCCAATGTTTGACAACCCTTTATGTGGAATTTTTTTCCTAATATTCACCCTAAAATTTCCCTGCCACACCTTGAGGACACTTCCCTCCCCCAGCTGCCCCCTCCTGTCAGGGAATGTAGAACCAGAAGGTCCCCCTGAGCCTCCTTTTCTCTGGGCTGGGCTCTCCCAGCTCCCTCAGCTGCTGTGGTGCTCCAGCCCCTTCTGTATTGATATTATTTGCTGGGAAATAGATTTTAAAGCTGTTCCCTACGTGCTCACACAGTTACAAGTAATTAATACTTTATGAATATGTTTGATTAATGAACTCCAAATTTCACAGTAAACCTGAGAATACAAACCTTCTGTCTTGTCTGATATTAACCAGTTTCTTCTCCCTGGCATTAATGGGCTTGATGGAATTTTGCTCCCAGTCCCTTCCATGCCCCTCCATGGAATATAACTATTAATATAAGTATTTCACAATAACATAGTTGAGATTTAAGCAGTTGACTTGCTTTTCTTCTGGTATATTCATGGTATGGCTTTCTAAAAAAATCAATTTACATTTCAGGTTAATGGGGGAACCACTTAAAAACTCTTGTGTATTAATATCTTTCTTATCCTGTACAGCAAATAAAAGATGATGTTTTTATTTTTCCTTCTAAGGGTGAGTGCTAAAGGCTCCTCTGAGGCTGGGGACCTAGAATATGCTGGCAAAGGCCTGTATTTCACTTGTTCTTCACCACAGAGGCTGTTATTCCATAAGGCAATGCAGCTGTTATTCTATAGGAGAATATTGCTGTTAATCTAATGAGGAATAACATTCAGTTTGGATGATCTATAGAACAGTGTTTTATTGCCAGATAAGAACAAGTCACCAGGGTGTTTTTCCAGATGCTGAGGTTAGGAAAATCACCTTCTTTCGGGAAAGACATTAAAATAATCCTTATTCTGACTGTAATCTGGAATTAATCCAGATTGCATCAATATTCAGTCAAGAACGAGAAGGCTGCAAGCCTCTGGGATCAGGAGGAACGTGGAGCATTTAGCCAGGAATCTGTTAATCCCTTTTTTTCCCTCATCCCGATAGACATCTCTTTGTGCAGGTGGGCTGGAGGAGGAGGAATGGAGTTGCTCCCTCCTGCCTTCTCCAAACTGCTGGATCACCCTCTGGGTCCAGAGGGACGCCCGGGTCCTACAGAGGAACACATTGAATTTTGTTTCCTTCCAAATGTTGAGCCCTGGCCAGTAAAAGCTTTGGTCTCCCCAAGAATCCTTGGAATGCTGTTATGGAGTTTTGTCCGTTGAGCTGCTCAGCAGCCTCGAATCAATGAGTCAGTAAAGGGCAATCAATTGAACAGAAGATAATTTGTTTTAGAGAAGTTATAACTCATTTTCTGAGGCTGGACTATTATATTCTGCTACACATGCAGGGGACAGAGTGTCCTGGTAAGGTCTGTATGGGTTAGACACGTATAAATTGAATTAATAGCACTTTTTCATAGCCCAGCAGTCCTGCTAAAGAAACCCTGTGAGTAAAGCAAACAAAAATGTATCAAGTTGTCTCAAATCAAACACCAGACATTTCTTCAGCTACTTGTTGGCCTGGTCCCAGCCTGCCAGGCCCAGAGAGTCACCCGAAGTTTGCACAAGAAGAGATCCAAAGACCTTTCTCATTTATGTAAGCACAAAAGAAAAATGCATGAAAGAGGGACATTATGGGCTGTGATTTCTGGAGGCATTTGGGTTATAACATATCATGTGGTCTGGAACATTCATCCCCCAAAACAGCTCATCCCCACTCCTATATTTGAAATGTTTCTCCTAAATTTCCTTGCTACAGAATAAGAAAGATTGATTCCTGAGCAAGGCTCTTCCCAAAGAAATCGTAATAAATAGACCTTGTTTGTCTTTGTGAGTGATTACTTAGGGTATAAATAAAGGGAATAAAACTAGAAAATCTTCTTAATATTGTTCTTTGCTTAAATTATTTATTAAATTTTATGAAAATTTATTATATGAGATGATATAAAACTGTGCTGCCTCCTTTTTGGTCTGTCCAGGTTCGTCTTCCTGCTTCTCTAACAAGTATTGTTAATTAGGTGTATAGACAATTTATCTCATTTTCTTAATATGGTTTCTTAGAACATGAGTGATCCCATAGCAGAGAAATGCTCATAACCTAATTAATACAATTTAAAACAAATGCCTAAATATAAGGTGATGCACTTGCATATTTTGAATATCCTGCTCAAAAGCTTCTTGCTTTGTCTCTGCTCTCTGAAATACCTAGGGGTAAATCCTTTGGAAATCTTAAACACCATCCTGTCCTTTAATACCAAAATTCCTGGTTTGGGGAGAGGATTTTCATCTCCAGGAGAGGTTTGGGGCTTCAGGGGAGGTGTGGGCACCTTAAATGTCCTCCAGAGGGTGGGTTGAGGGGGGGATGCTGGGTGCAGGAAGGATTTTTGGGGTGAACAAATAAGAAAAAAGTGTGAACAGTCTGAAAAGATGTGAATGCTCTGCAGGGTTCCTGAGCTGCAGCTCTGGAATCAGCTCTCCAGAATAGTTTGCTCGGCAGGTTTCGGCTCTCCCAGAACCTGCTTTAGTCAACTAAAGCAGATTCATATGCAATAGTTGGAGTTTAAACAAATCCCTGTATTCATATAGGGGGGAAATCACGTTGTTATTCCATGGCAAACCTCTGTGGGTTATTAAATCATTATATCTGAGCAGATTGGGAAATAAATCAGCCTGGGAAGGGAACTGGATCATGCACGGACGGGACGTGTCCGATACCCTTTCTCCAAGGTCTCATTTCATTTGGCCTTTATATTCTGCTTTTAGTTGAGAAGTTAAATCCACAAAGGTCATTTGAAAAGCTTCAGATTATAGATGGAAAGCCCTTTTAATCTTTTCTAATAAATAGCTGAGCAGGGAATAAATCTATTGGGAGCTGAGCTCTGATGTTAAGCCTCAGCACAAAATGTCCATACATGAGCAGCACTTGGAAATTACCACAGAATTTATAATTACCTTAAATAAATTTGACTAAGAAGAAAAGGTGTGTGATTATGAAAACTGATTTAATAAATTGAGCATTAATTGGACCTGCTGGCTTGGCAGATTCTGTCACCATGCTGCGGATGATTATTAAGGTGATTTAGGCCCAACTGAAAACAGCAGTTTCAGTTCAGAGATTTCTTTTAAATGACAATAAATGACTCTCTCCAGTCAGTGCTTTGGTAAGGCAGGGTTGGAATAAAAGCTTTGCATAATAAAGACTTAAAAGCATTTTGATTTTGGAAAAGCAACAGCATCAAATGGAAACGAGGGTGTCTGAAATGCTGAAAATACTCCGGGTTATGCCAGTGCTGTGTATGACATTGTCTAATGTCTGAGTAGCCTTCAAAGCATTTTTCCCCCTTAATTCCACGTATAATTAAAAAGCAGCTTCCTCTAGCTCATTAAAATGTAGAGTCCTGTTGGAGCAGTACTTGTGTATTTATTTAAATGAATAAAACACAGCTTTAATGCAGACTGTATTAACTTCAAACATTTAATCTCTTCTGTGCAGCTCACATTTTATTTTTAACCAGTGTTTAACTTCTCTTCGTGAACACCAGTTTGCAAAGGAACACGATCCCCAGCAGCCTGTTGGATTATTTTGTGAACTACTCAACAAACTTTCCCCATCCCCTTTTGTTTTGATGTGAAATGATAGGAAAATCCCCCAAGTTCAGTTGTGAGTGACGCCCATGGAAATTAGGCAAGGCGGTGGCTTTTCCAGCATAACGATGGCATCTCCCTCTTTTCACAGGCGTTTGGGAATGCAAAAACAGCCCATAACAACAACTCCAGTCGCTTTGGCAAATTCATCCAAGTGAATTACCAGGAGACAGGCACCGTGCGAGGGTAAGTGGGAACAGGGGGAGCGTGCTGGGTGTACCAAACCTAAATAGGCTGCAGTAGGCAGTTCATTGCTTTGGCCAGTATCTTTCCCAAAATGGAGATAGGAAAAGAAAAATACATAGGTTTTAACATATTAAAATCTGCTGGTATGGAAATATTGGTGTATCCAAGGGGGGTGCTGAGGTGTGGATACACCTGAGCTTCCTTCAAGCCATCTGAGCTCTCCTTAATCCTGATGTCAGATCTTAAATGAACCTGAAAAGCAACTTCTCCTCCTCAGACAGGAGTTAAGGCAGAAAAGGGGAGCATTTTAGCTGGGATGGGGTGGGGGCTGGAGCAGTAGATGTGGAACGAAAGGTTTGGCTCAGGCTCAGGAGCCAAGGGGAGGATTTAATCTCTGGCTGGGAGTTCTGGAGGCCATTGAGCCACACTCTTGCTCACAGCCTAATTCCCTCCAGGCTCTCCCTGCAAGTCTCTCCTTAAACCAGCCTTTGACCAGTGAGGGCCTCTTTTTCCTCCCAGGTCATTGCAAGGAGATCCGTGTCTCCACTGTGATTCTCCTCAGTTTATTTCAGCATTGGAAATTTGAGAGCAGACCTGAGAAGAATTTTGGGGTGGTGGTTGATGAGAAGTTCTTGGACATGTGCACTGGGAACCCTGAAACTCCCCATGGCCTGGGCTGATCCTTCAGCATGGGCAGCAGGAAAGGGAGGAATTCTGCCCCTCAGCCCCACTCAGGTGAGACTCCACCTGCTGAGGGAAGATATGAAACTGCTGGAGCAAGTCCATGGGAGGCCACGGAGATGCTTTGAGGGCTGGAGCCCCTCTGCTCTGGAGCCAGGCTGGGAGAGCTGGGGGTGCTCACCTGGAGAAGATAAGGCTCCAGAGAAACCTCCAGGAGAGCTGGAGAGGGACTTTGGAGGGACAGGACTAAGGGGGAATGGTTTCCCACTGCCAGAGGGCAGAGTTAGATGGGATATTGGGAAAGAATTCTTGGCTGTGAGGGTGGTGAGGCCCTGGCACAGAGTGCCCAGAGAAGCTGAGGCTGTTCCTGGGTCCCTGGCAGTGTTCCAGGCCAGGTTGGATGGGGCTTGGAGCACCCTGGGATAGTGAAAGGTGTCCCTGCCCATGGCAGGGGTGGAACTACCTAAACCCAGCTTTCTCTCTGGTTTTAGATAATTTCCGTGGCATGAGATCATCACCAAGGGCTCCATTAACTCCCCTTTTTGCCCAGGCTAGCTGAGTCAGTTGGAAGAATGAGGAGTAGGAACAGCATTCCAGGGGCTGTATAATTTCTGCAGCTGGCTAAGAGACCTCTTGCTGGGACTTTGTTGTTATTTCAGAGAATTGCTTTTAAATTTTTTTTTTTTTTTGCTTTCTTATTTTCCAGCAGAACAGTATCACTCAAAGAGGTGTCATTAATTTTCTGTGATCTTGGATACTCCACGTCCCTTCATGCTGGTTTTGCATCCTACATCAAGCCTGATGTTCTTTTTTTCCCTTATTTAATTCTGGTGCACAGTTCTCTTAAAAGGATAAACCTCATTTTTTTTATACCTCCTGGGTAACGAGAATCCAACAGATGCCTTAACTATGTATTATCTTGACATGATGTGTCAGCGCTGTGGTTGTGGCCTCTATTTCTATTTGGCAGAGATGTGCAAATAACATTATATTAATGTATTGTAGTTCATAAAATAGGAGGAATTTTCCTTGCTTTTTAAAAAATGAGCTTTCTTGGTCTTTGGTTACCCAGTGTGATGTGTCTGTACTCTGCTGTGAGCTTGCAGTGCTCCCCCAGTGAAAAGAAAAGAAGTTTAAAGAAAAATATAATAATTTTAAAAACAAAAAATGCATGTGGCATGCAAACCCTGAAAGAAGATTTCTGTTAAAATTTACCCTATACCTTTTTAGCAAATCAATTATCACCCTGTGTTCTGCATAGCAGTAGCTTTGATAATGGAACTATAAATTGCAGCCCCAAATCAGGGTTTTCCTCTCTTCAGAGGTTGAAAATAGCAGGTGAATATTTGCTTACAACCCCTCTGAGTAATATCACCCCAAGCTTGAAGAGATGGAACAGGCAGGAGGCTGAGCAGGACCCAACCCCACTCTGTGAGATGAAGTCTTGGAAGGTCTCTCAGACTGATGGAACAGGAGCTGCAGTTCAGGACATTCCCAGGAGGCTTCCTGAATTTCAGATGTCCTGGTCCATGACAAGCCAGGCCTGGAGGAAGGTTTTTGCAACCTGCTCAGTTCCCATGGGATGATCAAAAGCCTTGACACCTGGCACACTCCATGAAATGGCAGTAGAGGAGAGGTTTTAGAGCCTGCTAGGAGAGATTTAAATCAAAGCCCTATAAAATACAGGCCCTCTGTGCTTAAATCAGTGTTTTACACAAGATCATTACCTTAGAGCTCCTTTTCTTTGCTCCTAAAGGTAGAACTGACTAGCTGACAATGGTACATAAAAGGAAATTTGGAGACATCAAGTTTTTAAGATATAAGCTGGTTTTCCTATTCACTATCCTCTTGCAAGGGAGGACAGATGTTCTTGGAACATGAATTCATTGTGATCTTTGCACTAAGCAGGGAGCATTTCACCAAAACACAAAAAATTTAAATAGAAAGTAAAATTTAAAAAATTGAAACTTTCTAAAATAAAATTTTGAAAGTGTAACTAGAATTTTGAAAGAGAGTAAGAGAGAGTAAGAGAGAGAAAGAAAGAGAGAAAGGAAGGAAGGAAGGAAGGAAGGAAGGAAGGAAGGAAGGAAGGAAGGAAGGAAGGAAGAAAGAAAGAAAGAAAGAAAGAAAGAAAGAAAGAAAGAAAGAAAGAAAGAAAGAAAGAAAGAAAGAAAGAAAAAAGAAACATTTGTTCCCCTGATTTAAATAGTGGTTGGGACCAGATGACCTCCAGAAGACCTTTCCAATCTAAATCATTGCCTATGGATGATTTTTGGGGTAGTTTATTATAAGGACAGAAATGACAGGGTTGGGGATGAATGCCAATGACACGGACCTGTTGCAGGTTATTGTACAGCAGTGTCTGAGCCATTATCCAGTGGCTCTCATTCATGTATTCCCTGACCCTGAAGTGGATTCATGGCTTGGGAAGGAAAAATAGGTTCAGGTTAGAAAAGGAACATAAAACCCCCATTAACCTGTGGGTGAGGAATATCCATAGACTGTTCCCAACTTTCTCCCAGGAAATAACCAGGAATGCAGCTTTGATGTCTGTCTTCCTTTACTCCTCCTCTCCAGCAAGATCATATCGTGAGGAGTTGGATTTTCCACTTCCAGTAGCCTCTCCCAAGAGCTGCCATAAGAATTTTCACAAAAGCTCTGCAGCTTGTCCAAGTGATTTATATTTTAGCTTTTATGGAGGGAAGGTAGAAAGCTGTGCTGAAGGTTATCATTAGATCTGTCTTTCCCATCTGTGGTGGAGGAGTGAGTGTGGAAGCCCCTCCTTGTCCCACCATGCCCGAGGTTCCCTGGGTTTCCTGATTCCCACGTAGCTCTGACTGTTGGTGCCACGTCACTTGTGCATCTGTCACCAGCAAAGCACAGCTCCATCAGCCACACTGCCACCTACAACTCCAACTTCTAAATCCCTGTCATTACTGTTTAGGTTTGTTTGGAAGAAAAAAACCTGTGCAAGCTTTGCTTAACTCAACAAACTTGAAAAAAGTATTTAATATGTAGATTGAGCATGTTTGTTGTGGAGGCTCTTAGGAGAAAATGTAAACTGCAGTGAAGAGCTTTTGCAATTGTTTATTTTTTTTTTTTTGACTGGAGCCACAAGTTAATAACCCAGATTTTTGGTGAGGAGTGGCTCTTCTGGAAGAGGGAATGGGGATTTGGGGGCTGATTCTGCAGCTAAATGGCATCTTGCACACTTCTGCACGTGGATGTATTTCCATGTGCACGGCTCCTGGGCTGCAGGCAATGGCATTTTGCTGGCTTTGGATGAAATAGGGATCCGAGCTTCTTCCTTGCTGTCAACATTTCTCTTGCCTATAGGCTGATGCATCTGAGATCATGTTTTTCATATCCAAGTTAGTTTTGGCTTGGTATCAAACCAAAAAAACCTCAAAAGCCAAACATAATATTGGGCTTGTTCTGCCGAGGAAGAAATTTATATAACTAAGTGAAACAAGGCTGAAACTTCTTTGTGTGGGTACCAAGGCTGAAGCCCCCGGTACAGCTGCGTTCGTTGAAGCCAAGTATCAGGTCAATAAATGATGCTTTGATTTTTCCCTTGCAGAGCTTATGTTGAAAAATACCTCCTGGAGAAGTCCCGACTGGTCTATCAGGAGCACAACGAGCGGTGGGTGCCTCTGTTTGGCCCAAGGCTTAGGTTTAACTCCTGTACATGGCACAGTTAACTTAAATCCCTGGTGGAGCTGCTTAATATGTCATTTTAGGAGAAAAACATGGTATTTTCATTCTTCTTTTCAGTTCACTGAAGCCTTCAGAGGGTACTCTAGAAAGAACCAAAATTATATAAAGAATGAACTTACATGAAGTGTTCTTTCCAAATTTGCTGCATATTCTTTGTTGCATATTCCTCTCCTCTCTCAATAATTATTATTCCACTTTAAAATAATTTGCTGCGTTTAGTTATCTTTCAACTCTTGGCTCTTCTGGCTGTGTTTCCCTTTGGAGACAGATGTGTGAGTTTTCTGGAATGCTCCAGGGCTGTTCCTGGAGGTAAAGAGCATCTACAGCCTTGACAAACCTCTTGGGTGTTGCAAGATGATTAAAATTAGATCCTCTTGGAAAACATCCAACATAAAAGCACAGTTTTAATTTTAGAATGAAATGGTGTTAATCTGTGTTAGAGTTGTCTGGAAGCAGAACAGATGAGTGTCCCTTGGGGTGGGTGTAGCATAGTGATACTCAGGTATTTTGAATATTTGAGTTTTTTAATACTTGAAGATTTTTTTGGTCGTGTCTCATGGAACTGCAACTGTAAAGTTGTTGCCTTTTTATTGATAATAAGGTATCAAAATTATAATTTCTGCATTGCAAGGAAATATGCTGTGATTCTAATAAAGGAGGGGGCAGCTGGTGGGGGGGGGGGTCAGGCTGTGCTCCCAGGGGACAAGGGACAGGACCAGGGGAAACAGCCTCAAGCTCTGCCAGGGGAGGCTCAGGTTGGACATCAGGAGGAATTGCTTCATGGACAGGGTGGTCAAGCACTGAATTTCTGCATGGACAGGGAAGGGGCCACCCAGAAATGTTTGGAGTCCCCATTCCTGGAGGTGTCCAAGGAACTCCTGGATGTGGTACTCAGTGTTCTGGGCTGGGGACAAGGTGGGGTTTGGGCACAGGTTGGACTTGATGGTCTGGGATGTCTTTTCCCACCTAAATGGTTGTGGGATTCTGTGAAATATGTAGGCATTGCACATGGTTCTGAAGGAAAACCTGATCATCCCAGCTAGAAATTCTTCAAGTAGATTCTAGGGCAGTTGCTGTCCTTGGATGGAGAAGAGGGATCTCATTCTCCATGACAAAATTGAATCTGTTCCATCCCTGCACAGCAGGTGTGGACCAGCTCTAAATAGTGTCAGGCCTGAGCGTGGGAGCTGGAAAATCAGGTTGGGAGGTTTCCATGTGCCTCTGCTCAGTGCTGCTGCTCATTTTGGAGTCTAAGAGCTTTTGTTTTTCATTTGTCACCAGGAACTACCATGTATTCTATTACCTCCTGGCAGGAGCGAGCGAGGAGGAGAGATCAGCATTTCACCTGAAGCAGCCAGAGGAATATCATTACCTTAACCAGGTGGGAATACTATACAGGAATACAATCCATGGTCTTGCCTTTTCTTCTGCTGATACTTAATGCTAATAAAGAAGAGGTGTGGAGTAGTAAAAGTGGGGGTTTTTAAAGGTGTGGAGTAGTAAAAGTGGGTTTTAATGGTTTATAGGAAGTCTTCTGTCATTGGAATAATTCTGCATTAGCAATCTGAACACCTGGTAGTGTTTTAGGCAAAAATAATCAGTATTTTCTGTACCTGGGATATGTTAAATATACTGAGTTTTTGATTGCTGGAGGGAGAAATAATCAGAATTTCCTGCTCTCTGTGTTAATGTCATTTACTCATTAATATCTGTCTCCTGAGCAGGAGAAAAGGGGAAAATGTGGTGTACTGGGATATAACATCTTGCATGAGGAAGTCCTAATTCTGTAACTTCTGGCTGGCTTTTAGCATGATCCTTTCAATTTAACAATAGAACAAGTCTAATATAACTAAAACCACAGCAGCCATTGAAAACCTGGGAATTAATGATGGATGAGGTGTTATTAGCAGCCAAATAAACTCAGTTTACGTGATGATAATTTTATAATAAACTGATTTACTTCCAGTACTTAAGCAGTTATCCAGTGACTCTTGCAAATAGGGATTTCAAAAAAGACCAAAAAGAAGAGGAATATGTGGAAGAGGAGTTAAGTTACATGTTGATTTTAAGTAATAGCAATTTTCTTGGTGCTGAAACATGAGGAGCAATAAAGGATTATTTAACCCCTAAACTGGAGACAAACTTGGACCCACAGCCCACGCCAAACAGCCTTTAAAGGAAGATCAGAAATCTGACAGCACATGCAGTGTGAGGAACCTGAATATTATAGGAATATTAGGAATAGGAATATTATAATTTAGGGTGAAATGTTTATTTAAATCTAAATTAAGGTGCTATGGGGCAAGTAAGCTGGAGAAGGCTGCTAAGATCAGTCCAGTGGATCAGGGAAGCAGACTCTGGACAGTGTATGAACAGTAGGGACGCTCTGTGGCTTTTTAAAATAATTTTTTAATAATTAGAGTTAGAGTTAACACTGACAACTATAAAAAAACAGTACCTTTAGATGTGGTCTGGGCATGGTTTCACATGAAGACCATCTGACTGCAGTAGCAGCTTTCCCCTGTCCTGCAGGAGAAAGGAAAAGAAAAATAAGGAGAAGAAGAAAAAAAAAGAGGGAGTGAAGAAATGGAAAAAGAAACTTAGGAAGCATTTAAGAGAAAAATTATGAAATGACCTTTGAACCTTTGCAGTCTGTTCTTTAGTGTGTCCTGGAGAAGACCCTGCCTTTTTAAAAGGAAAAAGAACCAGCTCAGACACGAACTGAAGTGTTTTATTGAAAATTAAATATTCATATAGAGAAGCTATAAAATATTGAACCAGGCTCCTGAAGTGAAAAAGTGACTCAGTCCTGAGTCAGGCTTTACTTTCCTCCTCCCAGGTTCCTCAGCTCTGTTTGTGTTAATGCAAAACAAATGGGGAGTTTTCTTTGCAGATGAGAAATAATCTATTCAGATA
Source organism: Petroica traversi (assembly GCA_025920805.1). Classification (NCBI taxonomy): domain Eukaryota; kingdom Metazoa; phylum Chordata; class Aves; order Passeriformes; family Petroicidae; genus Petroica; species Petroica traversi. The sequence goes on along the minus strand of JAHLSL010000053.1, from coordinate 787,505 downwards.
TTTCACCAAAATCTGCTTTGTAAATGCAGGGAGCAGAATGAAAATAAAGATTTCAATTTATTTTTAAATGCAAATTTACTCAAAGTATCCCCTGAGTATGGGGGACTTTTCCATCTCTCCCCTAATGGCAGGTGCAACCCCTGCACACCCTGCAGCTCACTGAATATTTTCTGTGCTGGTTGTTAACTTTAATCCATTTTGAAATCAGTCATTTGCAGGTTTAAATCCTTATTTTCAGCTCCTCAGGGGCTCCCGTGCCATCTCTCTCCCTCTTGGGACTGGTGACTGACACATGCTTTGACTTCTGTCAACTCTATCTCTGTCTGATTGGAAAAAGACACAAATTCCTAAAAAGCTTTGGAGTGTTGCTTGGAAGAATCTCACTTTTGCAGCACTTGTGTTTGTCTGGAGCACAGGTTGAGAGTAGGAACAACCCAAATCTGTTCTTCAGTGGGATTTTAGCATCTTCAGCTTCAGGTAAACCAAGGATTTCCCAAAATCTGGAAGAGAAGGAAAGGTTTTAGTATCCATTAGGATTATTGATGAGAGGCCTCACTGATTCACTCTGAGCAGGAACCAGCACCAGGAAAGCAAAGGCATCGTAAATCTTCCTATAAAACAAATAAAACCAGGGAATTACAATGCAGATTATTTTCCTGGCTAGGGAGCAGGTCATTGGGGTGATTTGGGTGGGAACACCACTTAACCCACTCTGCCTTGCTTTCAGATGACAAAGAAACCCCTCAGACAGAGCTGGGATGATTTTTGCTATGACTCGGAGCCGGTCAGTACAAGAACCTCTTCCGTGTGCTGGTGCAGGGCTGCTCTCACTGGAGTGTTTTAGGGACACCAAGAAAGCCAAATCCAATGGAATTTAACCCATTAACCACCCTTTGCCCTGCAGTGGTGTTGCTTGTGACAGTATATGTGGTTTTTTCCCTTGCCTTTTTGTGGTTCATTCCATCTGGAAAGCTTCTTCAGCAGTTGGAGATGGTCAGCTCTCTACAGTCATTTCAGTTTTAGAAAATTAAGGAGGTTTTCATTCCTTCCTGATGGAATACCTGATGATTTATGGAAATTGTGGTGGGGCAGCAATGTGAAAATTGAAATCTCACAATAAAACAGAAAATCAGTGTCCTGAAGCCCCAAAAGATGCATCAGTTCCTGCTGGTTTTAGAGGTGCACCTGTTCTCCAGCTTCCAGAAAAACACAGATAAGCCCAAAACCATCTCCCCAGCCATCTGTGAGAAAATCAAATCCTGATATTGTTCAGAGTGCAAAAACAATGCCTTCTCCTAAAATACTTCTGCTGAAATGATCATCCTTTCCAAATGGATTGCCCATAAAAAGGGAATGGTGAAGCTTCTCCCCCTTCCTTGGCTCCTCCTGCAGCACCAACATGCTCTGGGTGTCTCTGTGTCCCGTGGTGCTCCCGTGGGTGTGTCCTGCATGTGGAAGCATGTTTGCCATCAGCTGCTTGTCCTTCCTGCTAATTTTCCCATGTACTTGATGGTTGCCAAAGTTTTGCCAATGCATCTGGAAGAGTAAGAGGTGATCTGGGAAGGAGCTGGGATTCACTTGGGCTAAACAAGTGTCTTAACAGCAACATTTCCCTGCAAATCCTTAGGAGGGGAGGAGGGAATTCCCATCACAAGGTTAAAATATTGAATATTGGATTGGCATCCTAATCCATCAGCATCCTTAGGGGTCCTGCAGGAGCAGGGAGTGATGAGCAGATGCTGTTCTAGACCTTAATACCCTTTAGAAGTTGGAAAGCCCTTAATTGCTTTAGGAATTGGTTGGGACAATTTGCTGAAGGAATTAAAATTAAAACAACCCCGAAATTTGGAACCTTCTCCTGGCATGACCAAGAACACCCTGCCAGTCTGGGGGCTGCCATTCTGTGTCCTTATTCTGAGCAACAAAACCAGGTGTCATTACCATTTGGGTGTTCATTTGCTAATTTATTAGGATAATTTTATTTGGGACCATTTTCTGTGATGGTTCTGGTAAGTCACAACTTGGCTTCAGTTGAGGATTCACTCTGAAGCCTGCCCTGGGCTTCTCCCCATACCCATGGACTCAACCTGCTGCAGACAACAAGTTTATAAAGAAACTCTGTTTTATCCTCTTTAAATTTTCCATGGAAATCTATGGATTGCTTCAATGTGGCTGTAGGAAGCAGGGGATTCACTTTTGCTGGGAAACTGATTGCTCTGGCAGGCTGGCTCTAACAGCAAGTTAGGTCTGTGGGGATGGACTTTGAGATGCTTGTCTGCTCTAATATCAAGGGCACTCCTCTATTTTATAATTATCCTCCATTTATCATCCATTAGGAAGCAGTCCCGTGCTGGAACACTGCGGAGAGCATCCGCTTTTAAGCAGAGAATTTGCTAAAAGCCTTTCCATGCGGATTAATGAGTCGGGCAATTGTTATGTAAATTGTTAATTAAATTGCCTTGGGCGTAGATTGTGCTACTTCAGAGTTGTCCGGGGTATTTTGCTGGTGACTCGTGACTGAATTTTGGAGGAATGATGCCAGAAAATGAAAATGTCTCCTGAAATGTGGAGTGCCACTAAAAGCACCATTTGGTGTCTTTAAAAAGAGCTTTAAACCAGCCTAATTTGCAGGATTTTGGGGTGTGTTGTTGTCCTGCCAAGTCCAGGTCCTGCTGGAACGAGGGTGGGAAGTTCCACTGAGTCCTCAGTGTAAAGCCAGGGTTGGAGTTTAGGAGGGACAAGGTTTTATCCTGAGGTTTTATGGTGTGAATAATCAGTGCTGGTGCCTGTGGTGTCCCTGCTCTTGGTGGAGGTGTCGTTGTTGTGTTCCTTTGGATAATTCTCAGACAGGATAATTTCTAATCACCTCCTAATGGAAGGTGAAAATGCCCTTTTCTAATGACTCTTTGCTAAAACAGGCTGGAATTTTTTCCTGGAATTTCAATCCCCACCTTCATCGATGCTGTGCGTGTTTTTAAGGGGTTTTACTGTTCAACAGCTCCAAATTTGCTTTGCCCACGGAGCATTAACTTGTCCCTGAGGACAATTGATAAAAAAGTTTCGATTTTCCTGTCCAATTGCACTTCTCTGACTTTTAGTGCAGTTGTGTGGGAGTCTCCTATGTTGCAATAAATATTTTAAATGTGTAAACAATATAATAAATAATAACATCAACATTTAAATATATAAAAATATAAATAAATCTATATCTTAAATAGGGCTTTTCCACTCTAAGAGTAACTATGGCTGTAATGATGCTCTGGAGTGGCATGAAGGACTTCATTGATATGAGGCTTTAAATGCTGTAACACACAAAGCTGATATGATAAAATATCTTCATTCTGTATATTCTGTATTTGTGATTAATTTTCTGTACTATCAGTGAGTACAAGTGACTTTTCAATGATTTACATAACCTTGTTTAACTTCCCTAAGTATTTGTGCAAAACTTTTTGCACATTTGCCTGTGTGATAAATATGATGTTCAGGAAATGTTCAAAATAAACTATGTGCATTCAGCTGCTTAGTTAATTCCAACTGCAGCTACAATTTTTATTTGTATTATTTTAATAAACTTTTTATAGAATTTTTATTTATATTTACTTACACTTGGATTAACTTGTTGAAAGTCTCTAACTACTTGTAGAAAGTCTCGACTTAAGTGTTAGTAAAATACTCTGAGGTATTCTACTAAACACTCTGAGGTTTAACACGATATTGTATGATACAAAATAAACTAATTTTGATTCATAGGTGGGTAATTTTTATAGGCAGCAATGGGTAAAATATTAAATATAGGCTAGGAAGACAGAGAGAAGAATAAATAATCCATGAGAGGCCTACAGTGTGCCAAAGCAGAAAAAATTGGCATTAATGGTCTATATATTCATTTAAAAAACTTTTCTATTCCCTAAATACTGGTGCAGGACAACTTTGGTTGTGTCTGGAATGTCTCTGGATTTTTCTGAACATGTCAGTGACTGATATAAAGGAAAAATTAAACTGCTCAGGCATGTGAGCCTCACAGAAGTGTAAAATATCCTGGATTTCAAATTCTCCCAATTTTGAAATAACTTCTGGTAGTTCAAATAAAGTTACTGAAAAACATATTTAAAGTTTTGCCTTCCCCACACAGAATTTAATGCACTGATCATTTACATTATGTTATCTGAATTTTATTTAAAAACTGAATTTCCCTCTTTAGTTATGGGGCTGAATGTGGAATAAACTGCCTGTAAATGGAAAACTGATTTCATCCTGTTGTTATTTCCCATCCTTTTTGTGTGTGAACTGTCCCACTCTGACCAACTCTCACCCCACTGTTGGAATGGGATGACTCACCTCTTTCCTTGGAGGTTAAACCTGGGAAACCAGGATGTATCTCCAGAAAATATTCGCCAAAAATGTTATTTTTCCAGTGCCAGGTTGGAAATGTTGCTGATAAAAGACTGGAGATCACTCAGTGATATTTACAGAGCAGTGACTTGGCCATCTGGACCTGATGTGGTGTTAATTTGGGAGTGTGCTTCCTCTGTGTGTTTGATCCCCAGGATTGTTTCTCCGTGGAAGGGGAGGACCTGAAGCACGACTTTGAGCGGCTGCAGCTCGCCATGGAGATGGTGGGGTTTCTGCCCAAGACACGCAGACAGTGAGTTTATTTTCCATTTTAACAGCTTGGAGATGATCCTGGTTAACATCACCTCCATTGGCAGGACGTTTTCCAGAGAAGGTGGCTGTCCCACCCCTGGAGGTGTCCCAGGCCAGGCTGGATGGGGCTTGCAGCAATCTGGTCTAGTGGAAGGTGTCCCTGCCTGTGGCAGGATGGAGCCAGATGAGTTGAAGGTCTCTTCCAACCAAACCATTCTGTGGTTCCATGATCATTGCTGTACTTAACGATTCTCTTCATGCAAATGGAGCATTGGCAGAAGTTGACATCTTGAAGTACTTCTCAAGTGTTCATGAATAATCACACCTCACTCTGCATGTCATGAATGCAGAGCCTGGTTTAATCAGAAATCCTCATTATCCCTCATTGAACTTAACTCTTTACATGCAATTCTAGGTCTGTAGACTCATTCCCAACTGGTCTTTTCCATTAATTCACTGGATGTGCTTGTTTGAAAACTGGTTTTTAGCTGGGTTGCAACACCATTGATACCGTGGAATTAGAGGGTTCATAAAGGATTATCTCCAACCAAACCCACAGAATAATCCCTCTTATGTTGATTTTTGGCTTGAAAGGCTTGAGTAGGTTGGGAAGAACTTGACATAAAAAATTACCTCAAAGACATTCTCACCCAACTGAGACATTTTGGAAGCTCATCCTTTATCCCTCACTTGTAACAAATCAATTATGAAATTAAAACTGCTTTTTCTCTATCTTCCCCACACACATGGATAAACCCAAGGATCCAGACTTGTTTGAATATGTTCTGTGTCAGAGGCTGCTTTATCAGGTTTCAGGATGAGGTTTGTCTAAAGCCTGTTGAGGGGTTTAATTGCCCAAGCAAAGCAATCAGGAAGTGTCAGGACTGAGCAGAGTCAAGTGATGCAGTAAATTCTCACTTCTGACTTACTGTGCAATGATTTTTCTTGGCACACAAGTTGCTCCTGGTGAATTTTGCATGTCAAAAATAAAGTGGATTCTTCACTACGCGAGCGGATTTATTTTGCTTGGCATTATACAACTGCAGCACAAATAAGGAATGACGTTCAGCTCAGATATAGGAAGGATGTCTTAAATACTACTATACTTTTAAAAGTAATTTCTTTATAGCAAAACATGGGATTTCCCCTTTATGGAAACAGAGAAGAGAAGTTTTTATAGACTTGCATCCTGAAATTCTCAACAAGGAGTCGGTATCCCTGTTTTGGAGATAAGGGAGGACTTGAGGGTTGAAGGTGTGTTGTCCAGACAAGCTGGTGGCATACCTAGGAATAACATTTGGGTTTATTCATTTTTAGCCCCCAAGGGAGTAGAGAAATAGGGACAAACAGGGTCTATAACTGAAGTCAGCCATGGCTCATGAGTTGGGCTTGATGAACCTTGTGAGTCCCTTCCAAATCAGATTTGTCTTTGAGTGTCTGATCCTATTTTTTTTTTTTTTTGGAGGGGAGATAACTGAAAACATTCTAAATTCCCTCCAAAACAGAAAAATCGGTTGGATAAATTTACTTGAAGTGTAACATCTTTTCTTTGTCTCGGTTGCTTATATATTATAAAAGCATTTATGCTGTTTTGTACAGTCTTTTGTTCCTGGTTGGGGCTAGATCCAAAAAGGTGACAAAACCACCTGTCCCAGGGGACTAAGAGGGATCACCTACATGGCCATGCCCACTCTGCCCCTTAATTTAGGCAATTGCATGATAAATATTTAATCTGGATATCGAGATTACTGGAGGATTTCTATTTTTCTTACAACATGGGTTCTCATTTTGTAACTGTGGATTTGATGCATTAAAGAATTTTCAAGGAAACCATCCAGATGCAACTTTGGTACTTGACTAAATGAAAATCTTCTTGACATGAGGCAAAGTGGATGCTTTGGATTGAAAATGAGAAGAATGAGACGAAGAGAGACACGGCCCTTGGGGGTGAAATTTGCTTCTTCTTTCACTTCATGAAAAACCAAAAATGAATTCTCTCTGTTTAGGATTTTCTCTCTGCTCTCGGCGATCCTGCACCTGGGGAATATCCGCTACAAAAAGAAAACCTACAGGGATGACTCCATTGATATCTGTAACCCTGAAATCCTTCCTGTCGTGTCGGAGCTGCTGGAGGTAAGGCTCTGCTTTCCCTCTTGAAACTTTCACACCTAACAAGCCACCTCTGATTTAGGGCACCAAACATGCGCAGTTTATTTCCGTTTTCACCACAGAGTTAAGTTCTTGTGTGTTTCCATTCCTATGGGCTGTTCATGTTTTCCAGGGAAAAGGTGGAGGAAATTTTTTAAAGAGATTTTTCATGCTGGGTTTTTGCCCCTACTCTTCAGCTTCAGGTTTCATTGACTGGAAATCCCATTTCTGTGATTAAATGTGGAAGGTTGCAGGGTTTGCATGCAAAGCAAACCTGCTGTCCAACATGGCAATGTCTTCAATTGCCAGTCATCAGCTGCTGCTCCTCAAATCTGTTCCACAGTCTGTCTGAGGAACTCCAGCAGTTGTACAACTGTGGTCCCACATTGTGGTTCCAGGCTGGCTGTAGGAGGGGCTCAGCTCCTTCACTGTTTTTTGTCTGTTGTTACCTGCCAGCATCCACATGGGGTGGGTTTGTGATGCTGGAGGCCCATTTCACCCCTCTAGTCCCTGTTTTTGGGTACATTAGGGAATTCTTTGGTGCATGTGTTGATTATCTGCTGTTTAGGACCTGATGCCTTGGCCTCTGTGAGCCTCTGCTGTGCTGGTGTCCCTTGGGAAGGGTTTGAGGTCTCAGCTTGGCTGGCCCAGGCCATGTCCAGATCTGTTAATCAGAGCAAAAGCATTAAATAAGTTCTTAGGAGATTTGATCTGTCATCCCAAGCAGGTTATGAAGCTGTGGCACTTCTTTTCATGAAAAAAGCCTTGAATGAGCCAACTTGTTCTGCTGGCCTTCAGTTAAAGAGCTGAGCTCAAAAACCTCCTGGCATGGATTGAGGTGGCCAGAGCTCCCCTTGCTGTCCCACTTCACTTGAAATGCTCTAAACCTCTTGAAACTGTAATGTTTTCTTGTAGTTGGTTATAGCAACAATTATCTTTACCCTTTTGTACTCCCTGGATGGTCTGGAAGGTGAATTTGTGCTGGTTTTATGGTAGAACCAGAAGATGATTTGTCCTTTGGTGCTCTTCCCATTTGTTCCATTAAATAATAGTTGTGTTATCTCCCTACCTACAGAACTTGGGAATTGGCTCTCAGGGATTTTCATAGCACTTCATTAATGCTTTGAATGTAGGGAGGGGAAAGCTTCTGTAAAATATGGTCTGAGCAGTTGGATGCTCTTTGCATCTTGGCCTTGGAGATTGCAGAAATAAACAGAAGGAAAATATGAGTGGGGAGGAGAATGTTGTTGATTTTAGCCTGTTAAATATGTCCAAGTCAGTTAAGTAATTGTTTTTTTTAAAAAAAGTTCTGAGTAAGAGAGCGACTTAGAGATCTGTAAAAGTTCCAGGCTTTGGGTCTTTGCCTTTGTAAACAAACTCTTCTGCAACATCTGCATGTGGGGGGGGTTTTTACACATGATTATGTGAAATTAGCATTGGCTGAGCCATGACAATCCAACAGTGCCTTAATGCCATGGGCTGGGGCAGCACCCCCAGGCAGTGTCAACACACCATTTGAAAAAAAAAAACCAAACATCAAACCACTAGGATCTGATGTAACTGAGCAAACTGATAGATTTCTGTTCATCTTGGTAATTCTTTTTGCAAGTTAAATGACCATCTAGAACATGAAATGCTTGTTAATTAGATCAGGACAGTGCTTGCTGCATTGAGGTGGGATCTGATGAAATACATCACTGGGTTTGGGTAAGTGGTGTTGTTTGTCCCTTAAATTGCATTTAGGTGATAATTGATCCATGGAACTGGAAATATTTGCTGCCTCTAAGTGTAACCTTTCAATAGACCTACTGAAATCAGCTGAAATAAAGCAAATAATCTCATTTTCAGACTTGATTTTTCTTTATGAAAGGCCACATTTCTCTTTGTAAACTTCAGCAGATGTTGCTGCTTATTCAGGTTTGACCCAAAGGAAGAACTAAAGGGTTCAACCAGATGGAACATCATTGCAAAGAGCAGCCACCACTCTTTATTCATTAGTTGGCTACTTATGACTCTCCACTTTAAGTGCAATGAATTCTACTCAGCCAGAGACCTAAAATACTGGTTAAAATATTTGACACTTTGTATTTTGTCTCATTTGGGTAATTATTTTTATTACACTTTTTTTTTTTGTGGTTACTGAACAGTTTTGCTTTTCCCATTGTTGCTAAAATGATTAATTGGCTCAAAAAAGTTGTTAATCCCCTCTCCAGATCTTGGCATTAGACACTAATAACTGAAAAATCATCTCAGAGTAAGAGTAATTTGAGTAGACAAAGAGTTGAACTTCCTTTCCTTTGGTCAGCAGCTGCTTGGTGGGACTCTCCAGAGCAGCAAAGGGATGAAAGAAACTGTGATCTGATACTTCCTTACCTTGGAGGAACTTTTGGGTTGATTCTTATACTTGAATGACTCATTGGATTTGTTCAGTCAAGGATTTGACATGGAAAAGAGAAGGAAAAAAATCCAAGAGTGGATGCAGGGGTGCTCCGGCACAGCTCTGATGGGGATGTAGCTTCCAAGGGTGGGAGTGGAACCACCAGCCTGGCTGAAATTAAAAGCTTAGGCAAAATAAAGGTCTTCTCCCACTGCAAAGGGAAATCTGGCCCAAATTCTTGTGAGCTGGTTGGTTTGTGTTGGAACCTCTAATGATAACTGGGGGAATTTCCCTGCTGCACCAATTAATGCAACACCACTGCACAGCTATCCTCCCTCTGTGTAATGAGATTTGTATCCCTGTAAAATGAAGCTAATACAGAGATTTTTTTAAGGAATCTGGGAGGAGATGATGATCTGCAATGGATTTGCTTTTTCTTAGATACCAGCAACCCCATCCAATATGTTTTTGCTTTATTAAGCAGTCCAGAGCAGCATTTGTTGAAACTGCAATATAGGATTTTGGCCAGACTCTGCAGATCATTGTTTCATTTACAGTAAAACCTGATTCCATTTTTTTTTTTTTTCAGAAATAGACATAGTGTGTGGATTATGTGATGCTTTTGGGAGGTTTTTCAGGGCCTTTGTTTAAACTCTGTTGAAATGCTGTGCTGGGGAGTGATGTCAAAGCTGCCTGATGGATCAAGCAGACACGGAATCCTGTGCAAGTGCTGCAAATACCCCAGGGCCTGGGCAGAAATCACAGAGGGTTGTGTAAAATTGGATAAAACCATTGTGTTTCTGGGGAAAAAGCTTGGAAAAGCTCATTTTTGGCCTTATTAACAAAAAAACCCCTATTCTATTCTATTCTATTCTATTCTATTCTATTCTATTCTATTCTATTCTATTC
>JAHLSL010000053.1:669394-777414 GCA_025920805.1 Petroica traversi | reverse complement strand
CTATTCTATTCTATTCTATTCTATTCTATTCTATTCTATTCTATTCTCTAGCTGACCTTATAAGAGACTTTTTGTTTTCCATTGGATCAGTAGGAATGTTTTACTTGTGTATGTTTACCTATATGGGAAACTATTTCCATGGATGGAGCACTGAGGACGGAGATAAATTCTGTCTTTGCTCAGTGGAGCAGTTTTGTATTCAGCTTTTTTGTTTAGGTAACCAGTGTAATACCTAACCTCAAATGCAAATAAAGGTAAATACAAGTTATCAAGTGACCTAAATTAGTTTTGCCAAATCTCCCAGTGCACATTTGTGTTTGGAGCTAAAGCTGGCCTCTGCAGGAGATTTATGTGCTCAAGTTCTTCTTCCACTAAAAAATGACCTTCAGCTTCCCAGTGGGATCCACAGGCTCTGGGGCTCCTCCTGTGATAAATGTCTTGGAAATGAATTGGGGAGGGGGTGAGGATTATGTAGCAGACAGTGCTTACTTCCAGATTTTTCTTCTGGGTATATTTTCGGGATGATGCTTTGTAGAATCCCAGAATGATTGAGGTTGGAAGTGACCTCCAAAGTTTATCCGGTCTGACACCCCTGCAATGAGTAGGGACATCATCATCGGGTGCAAAATTTCAAGGCAGAATTACAGTCAGAAAACTTCAGAGAATCACAGAATATTCTGAATTGGAAGGGATCCACCAGTACCATTGAGTGAAACACCCCAACAATCCCCCCCCGTGCCTGAGAGCATTGTCCAAACACCCTCTGAGCTGTGGCAGCCTTTGGACTGTGACCATTCCCTGGGGAGCTTGTTCAGCACCCACCACCCTCTGGGGGCACGACCTTCTCTCAGTATCCAGCCTAAACCTCCCTGACACAGCTCCAGCCATTCCCTCCAATCTTTTCTAACTCTCCAGTTATTTGAAAGAAACTCTGAGGAAAAGATTCAGCTTTTTTTCCAAGACAAGCTGATAGAAATCTGAATTTATTTTCTGTTACTCCACACAAGGCATCTTTAGAGTGAGCACTCAGCCCTGTAATCCCTTTCTCAAATATGGGAGGAGAGACAAAACCTGATGTTTTCTTGCTCTCCAGTTGGAAATTGTTCATCTTTCTTCAGCTGCTCTAACATAACACCCCAGCACTACTGGAGGAGCAGTCTCTGCCTGCCTTGGCTGCAGCCCAGCCCTTGCTGGCTCCCTGCTCCTGCCCTGCTCTGCTGACCTTCCCAGCTGTGGTGCTGCTGGTCACGCCTTGCTGGCTCATGGAGCTCCAGGCCTCCAGCCCTCTCTGGGCCCACTTGTGGCAACAAAGTCTTAAATCTGCATTTTGTCCCTGTAATTAAGATCTAAACTCCTGTGGGCTGTGTTTAAAAGGGAGAGCAGGCCATGCCCTTTAGCACCAGGAAGCAAAAATCCATGAAATGTGACCCAAGAGTGAATCTCCTAGGGCACAAAATAAAGGAATGAGTGGTGTTCTCCTCTGCTGCTCTGCACCAATGGGTGTCCCTATTTCAGTGTTTCACATTTACTGAAGGAGGAAGTGTAGGATGTGGGGAAGCTGCAAGTATCTCCATGTCCTTAGTCATTGGCACATGCTGAGTTTATCTTTGGAAAACTCCAGTGGCTCCTCCCTGGCATCAGGAGCAACTACTTTCATGCTGTGACCTTGAATGAAAATGAGGATGATTTGGTTGCCCCCGTGGTGTTCATCAGAGGTGATGAAAGAATCAGGATCAAGCTCCACTGGGTGGTTATTGCAGGCAGAGGCCTGGGGAGATGCAGGGATTGCATTCCCATCCTTGCCAAGAGTGTTTTTGTACCAGCAGATGATTCAGTGGAATCTCCCCAGGTCAGGAGGTGAAGGATGAACATCCACAGATTCCCTCCATCTGGAGAGCAGGGGGAGAAAGAACCAGGGTGACCATGAGAGTGGGGTAGTGAGGGATGGCGTGAGTAGTTGTTTAAAATGCTTAAAATCCCAGTGTTTGCTGACAAATCTGGGACTTGGAAGTGTTTATGTTGTTGAGGAATATTTCTTTGGACTGTTTTGATTAGGAACCATCTGACACTCTTCTGCCTTGTTGCCTTGGATAATTAAAAAAGCTGGCATGCTGGCTGTGGGTTTGCAGCATCCCTCAAGTGGGATAATGGATGGTGTGAAACTCACTTCCAAGTTGTGCAGTTGAGGAAGAGCAGCTGATGGTCCTGCAGTTGAGAGCTGCTGGAAAAGTGTCCACAGAGCTGAAAATTACAAAATCATGTATTTTGGTGAATGTAGAGGAATAGAAACCGAATGTGAAATCTTGCTGTGGATCTCTGGATAACCCAGGAGATTATTTTTTTCCCTGCTTGATTTTGAAAGGTAAAATCAGATTGTAGGAACTGAGTAGTGCTGAGCACTAAAGAAATGAACCTTGAAGTGTCATTTCCAATGATAGAGACCTTGCTGGCAGGTGACATCATACATATACAGGTGACTTGATGTGTTCTGATTTCCACAGTGACAAGTTCTTGTTGCAGGAAGAGTCAGTTATATAAAAATGCCCTGGATTTTATCAGGAAGACTCCCATGATAGTAGTTTTAGCAGAAGGAGATTTTTATACAGAAGGGCAGCATTATTGCTATGGTTTGTGAGATTCCTGACCTTCCATTGGCTTGTTTGCATTCCTCTTCATACAAATTCCTGGATTAAAACCTTCAGTCAAAGTGCATACTATCATAGAATTTTTTTGGTTGGAAAACACCTCTAAGATCATTGAGTCCAATTGTTAGACCTCTACTTTTCCCATTTTCCATGTCAAATCATAAATTGTTTCCCTGTGATAAAAATATGGTCTTGGATGGCTTCAGGAATGTGGATTTTGGTATCCATCAGAGATATTCAGAGGAGGTCTGGTGCCTGCGTGGGGTCTTTCAGGTAGGATAAGCAGTTTATAGAGACTTCAGTGCAACTTCTCTCTATCAGTCCACATCCGTTAATTCTGGGCTCCAAGATTTTCACCCAGATTCATGATGTCTTTTTTGACTTGGAAATTTAGTGAAGAACAGTCAGTGACTCAAAGTCTTTAGGTCTAATTGATGCATTCTGGGAGAGAGGACACCTGAATTCCTCAAAGTTGGAGGGTCTTGAAACTGATTGGGAAAGTGGCTTTTTCCCAACTGTTGCAGGTACGTCTTAATTAGTCAGCACCATTTTCCTCTTTGCTGAAGTGTCTGTGTTTACACAACTGAGTTTTGTTCTGCAAAACTGTGAGGGCTGATTAGAGACTGTCACCTCGCCAGGAACTGGGGCTTTAGGGAGTAAACATCCAGTGCCAATAGCAGAGTAAATATCAGGTGCTTTTCCAAGGGTTTCTTCCTCCTTCTGACTCCTCCCCACCCTGAAAAGCATGCAAAAATTCCTCCTTCACTTGGATGTCTCTGAAACTGATGACACTGCTTGTCTTATTCCAGAGTAATTTGTATGATTTCATCTTGACAACACTAGAAAGTTGACTTATTTTGCCAAGAGAAAGTGTGGGAGGGAGGACCCACACCGAATAAGGAAACCAATGGGAAATTGCTACAACTGGGATGCCTGAATGCAGAAAATCAGGTTCTTTTGAATGCCCTGGTGTTAGGTTTCTGTTGCTGAATTTATGTGCTGAGTTGGCTCCTCCCAATGGCGTGTTTTGACCCATTGAACTTAACTCTGCAAGGGCTGGCAAAAGTGGTTTAATTACTTTTTTAAATTAAATTTTGAAATTTGAATGTGTTTACACTGAATTTTAATTCTTTTAAATTTAAATGTTTGCATTTTTTAAACTGGATTTAAAATAATAAAAAAAAGATCACTAGAATATTCATTAACGTCTGTCTTTTTGTTTTAGGTGAAAGAAGAGATGCTGTTTGAGGCCCTGGTGACCAGAAAGACAGTGACAGTGGGAGAGAAGCTGATCTTACCATACAAATTGGCAGAGGTCAGTGCATGATGTTTGTTATTAAAAGGCAACTCTTGGAATGGTTTTCAATACATTGAGATGCACACTCCAAGTTTCTTCCAGTTTTTATTTCTTTATGTCAAAATAATGTAGGAGAAGCTAATGGGTGTCCTAGTCTAGGAAATGATTGACTTTTCTTCTATTTCATTCCTGGAAGGCAGGTTTGTGCTTTATTCTGATGGTTTGTAAGTGCTTTAATGACTTGTGGTTGCTTGAGAGTTATCCAGAGCAGAGCTGTGCATTGCTGAGTGTGTGTGTGGTGTTCATCTCCAGACATCATTCCTTAAGCTGGAGCACTGATTCATCCACATTTTTACTGCCTGCTTAAGTGCCTGTGTTAGTGGTGGTTCTTGTATGGCAGGAGCTTCAGATCTCCATAGGAGATTCCCAGTAGCTTTTCCTCAGACCCCTCACAACCTGGACCCTTGTATGATGCTTTGGAGCAGCCACAGCTCCATCAGCTTCTCTCAGACTCCAGTGTAGTTATATGGGCTCTAAATGTGATTTGCATGAATTCTGAATTCTGTCCTGTGGCTGGTAAAGAGAAACAATTTTTTTCCTTTTCTGTTCTTCAAAATACATAAGTTCTGTTCTGCTGAGCTACTTGTTTTGGCTGTTTCTGCCTTTAATGTTCTTGTATCCCCCAGATTAGGAACACTGAGCATCACACCACGTTTGGTTCCTCCATTCCCTCTTGTTGTAGGGTTGTGTGAGAGTTTACAGCACCTTGAATAGCACCTTGAGAACAGCATTTTATGTGACAGCTAAGTAAATATGTGTCTTGTCACTGGGGTCATCTGGAGGTATTCTGACTCCTTTTTTCTGGGAGGGGAAAAAAAAAGTATCTTTTTTTCCCACTCTGATGGTGTGTTTAAGCTCAGTAACTCTTTCTGAGCTTTAATGTTCAGAAGTGAAGTGTTGCCTTTGTGCACAGTGAAATGTACCCTAAAAAAAAGGCAGACAAGGGTTCTCACTGGGTCTTTGTGGTGAACATTTAATCAATGTGGTATTTCTACTTTTTCCCTTAATCTTGGGCACAGACTTAAAAAGGTGACTAGAAAAGTTTAGAACTGGGCTATAACTACCCTTCTGCTGGAGTTACAGTATCATAGAGTGGTCTGGGTTGGAAGGGACCCCAAAAATGACCCGGTTCCAAGCTCCTGCCATGGGCAGAGACACCTGCCACTGGACCAGGGTGCTCCAAGCCCCATCCAGCCTGGCCTGGAACACTTCCAGGGATGGGGCAGCCACAGCTTCTTTGAGCAACCTGTGCCAGGGCCTCACCACCCTCACAGTCAACAATTTCTTCCCAGCGTCTCATCTAATCCAACTTCCATCAGTTTAAAGCCTTTCCCTCTTTGCTGTCCCTCCAAGCCCTTGTCCCAAGTCCTCTCCAGCTCTCCTGAAGCCCCTTTAGGCACTGGAGCTTTCTCTTCTCCAGGCTGAACAATCCCAGTTCTCTCACCCCACACCAGAGCTGCTCCATTTCTCTGATCATCCTGGAGCCTCATCTGGACTTTGTCCAGCAGCTCCAGGTCCTTCCTGTCTGGGCTCCAGGGCTGGGGCAGCTTTGCAGGTGGGGTCTCACCTGAGCAGGGCAAAGGGGCAGAATCCCCTCCCTGACTTGCTGCCCAACATCTGTAATGTATTAACACAGCTGGGAACAGTCTTACCTTGATGCTTGTGCTGTTGAGTTGGAAGAAACCTCTTTAGGACTGGAGTGTCTCAGCATGAGTTTCTGAAGTGTTTTCCCAAATGTTTTTGGTGATATGGCTGCTCCCAAATCTCAGGTGTCCCCTTAGAAAGGTTTATCACCAGTGGCAGTAGAAGACAGGAAAGATCAGGGTGTGGTGGCTATGGGGAAAGACAAAGGAGCAGAAGGCTCCTTTGGGAACAGTTTATGTGATCTTCGTGACAAAATCATTTTGGAAAAAGCAGTGAATTGTGTTAAGATGAGCACCTCCTGAGCATTTTGTTCACCTCCCTACATCATCAGCATCCTAACCACCAAATTCTATCCAGCAATGGCCTCGCTCTGGGAGCAGCTTCACTGCACACAGAGCAGAATTTGAGATGCTACAACTGAACTTCCCCATGGTAAGAAGCCTTCTCCTGGTCTTCTCTGGCTAAGGGAGCAGGAGGAGTGACTTAAATTCAGATCTGTCTGAATCAGGAAGGGAGAGTGGGATTCATTTGACATTTTGGGACTTCAAAAAGACTACTGATGTCTGATAATCCCCACTCATGACTCACAGACTCTTGGGAACCAACAGCCTGGTTATTCCTGTGTATTTAACAAAGAAGCATTATAGTTGGCTCCAACGGATGGAGCCATTGAGGGTTTGAGGATTTGCAGACATGGCTCTCCCACCACAACCTCTTTAGCTCATGGGCAGCTGCCTTTCCTGATGGATACAGCAGCTACTTTATTCTTCAGATGCCTGGGGGATTTTTCATAGCTTGGTACACTGAAAGTTTCAGTGATGTTTGTCTGGAAAAGACTCTGCTCCAGTGGCACTCAAAAAAAGGATTGGATCATGTCATTTTGGCATGTCCTTGCTTCTTTACACCATCAAGAAGAGCAAGTTGCAAGAGAGGTGGTTGATGCCACATCCCTGGAAATGTCCAAGGCCAGGTTGGATGGGGCTTGCCCATGGTAGGGGATGGATTGAGTTAGGCTTTAAGATCCCTTCCAGCCCAAACCAGTCTGGGATTCCATATAAAAAGCTTGAGATTTAAGTTTGGGATGGGTTTGAGCTGTAATGAGGTTCCCATGTGCATCTGCTCCCTTCTGGAATGTTTCACTTTCTGTGCTCGGCACAGGGGCTGATGTTTGCTGATCCCTTTCACCAGTGTTGGAGTGTGTGGAGATGACAACTCCACGCAGAAATGCTTTTCATGGAAAGGGTGATCATGCCATGATCCCAGCCTGGCTCCTGGGAGATGTGTCCCCTCAGAGTCCTGCTGTGATGACTGTCACCTTCCTTAATAGTCTTGAATGGGCAGAGTTGGCCTGAAGGGATCCTTCCCTTTAGTGTTTCAGAACTGAGGCTGGAGTTTTATTTTCCAAGCCAAGCCTTTCTCTTCCCCTTTCCCAAGCTGCAGCCCCAGAGCTCATGGAGACACCGCCTTTGTTGGACTTGCAGTGATGTCACATTCCTGGCTGTCTGCGCCCTCCTGCCTTCTTCTTGTGCACTGATTGGAAACACAGTTCTGTGGTTTGGAGCTTTTTTTTAGAAACAGTGGTTTGAACGCTTGGCAGCTCGCTTGAAACATTCTCCTTCAGTTATGAATTGATACCAGACTGACTCTTCCTGGTTCTGTTCCTCTTTGCAGTAATTTGGGTAAAACCGTATCTTTTATTCTGGCATGTTTTGGGTAGAAGGTACTGCAAAGTGGGGGGCAACTTGTGGATGGGCATCATGGAATCACAGACAGGTTTGAGTTAGGAGGGACCTTAAAGCTCGTGTCATTCCACCCCCTACCTTGGGCTCTTCCAGTATCCCAGGGTGCTCCAAACACTGTCCATCCTGGCCTTGGACACTTCCAGGGATCCAGAGGCAGCCACAGCTTCTCTGGCAACCTGGGTCAGGGCCTCACCACCCTCACAGGAAAGGATTCCTTCCCAATATCCCATCAAACCCCACTCTTTGGTAGTAGGAAACCATTTCCCCGTGTCCAAAGTCCCTCCAGGCCCTTGTCCCAAGTCCCTCTCCAGCTCTCCTGGAGCCCCTTTAGGCACTGGAAGGGGCTCTTGAGGTCTCCCCAAAGCCTTCTTTTCTCCCAGCAGCTGGAAGCCTGCAGTGTTAAAGGAGAAGCTGCAACTGGCAACCACCTTCTCTCTGTTTATTCATATTGTACTTCTCTTAGGACTCCCTCTTGATGGCTTTGCCCCAGGAATTGAGTTGGGCTTTTCCTTCAGGAATAATGTGCCATTTTAAAGTTAGACAGAAATTTTGACTTTATCAACTCTGTGTTTCTTTTAATTAAGTCAAGACTTTTTGATTCTTGCCCACATATAATTATTCTGCTGGATGATCTTGGAGGATCCAAGGACTGGATTCTGGTGCCTAAAGGGGGCCTACAAGAAGACTCCAGAGTGAGTTTCTACAAGGGCCTGGAGTACAGGACAAGGGGAAATGGCTTCAAACTGAAAGAGAGCAGGGTTAGATGGGATATGGGGAAGGAATTCCTCCCTGTGAAGGTGGTGAGGCCCTGGCACAGGATGCCCAGAGAAGCTCTGGCTGTTCCATCCCTGGCAGTGTCCAAGGCCAGAGTGGACAGTGCTTGGAGCAACCTGGTGTTGTGGGAGGTGTCTCTGCCCATGGCAGGAGGTGGAATGGGATAGGCTTTAAGATCCCTCCCAGCTCAAACAGTCTGTGAATCTTTGATCTAAATCAGGTGTTAAATGTGACACTGAGGTCCAGTGAGGAGGTAGAATTCCAGCAATTAAAATCAGTACCTCCTCTGTGCCAGCAGTTGCTGGTGCTGTCATCTTCTGCTGAACAAGTTCTTCCCACCAGACAGAAGATTTCATTTTACATTATTTTACCCAGGAGATTTCAAGGTGTGTGGCAGCAGCACCTGCCTTGAGCAGGGCCATAGGTAGGAGCAAATAAATAGTTGAGAGCCAAACTCCAGGGTGGGATTCTTGGTGTGTAGTCAGTGCCCATCCTTGGCATGTTACAGGGATTGTGGGATGAGCATGTGGTTTTTCAGGAAGACCCTACAAAGCATAATGTGCCATCAGCTTTTTCATCTTTCAGTAACTCATGGTTTATTGTTAAGAGGTTGTGTCTGACCATGGTATTAACATTCACATACATCCCCATGTTGCTGGAGCTACAGCCCTTTCTGAAATTAAGGAGAGGGCAGTTAAGGGGAGATCAGGTTTTTCAGGGAAAATTGCAGACAGCTTTGTTTTGCCTTTTGTGGCTGTGGCACCAGTTACAAACACGGGCTTGATTTGAGACCCTGCAGGGGAGCTGCCATCCTCTCTGCTGCACCTCCAACACCTCTGCAATCAACGACACCACATTCATAAATAATGCTTATATTCACCTCTGGCAGCTGCCTCTTATCTCCTGAGCCACACTGGCTCATGCCATGGAGCTGCCTCCTGGAACCATCCATTTTTCTTTTTATAGCACTTGATGGTGTTTTAATGCAGTGTTTGAAAGGTCTAGAAGCTTTAGGCCATAGACAGACTGAGGAAAAAGGCTGCACAGACATGAAAGGCTGCTCTTGTGTGCTGAGCTCTTGTGAGCTGTTGTCCAAAACAGCTGCCAAAGGCTTTATCAGGAGTGAGATGGTGCATTAATGGAGCCAGCAGCAGTTCAGGGGTTTCCAGAGAAATCACCGTGCTTTGTTTGGTAACAGTGAGCTGGAGAATTCCACTTCATTTAGCAGTGGGGAGGAGCCTTGGAAAAGGCTATGGGAGCAATAGAGCCATCAGTGGTAGAGGTGGTGTTTGGACTATTTTGTTCAGATCTGTCTTGAGCATTGGGCATCTCTGTAGCCACAGCCTTCTTCTCCTTGATAAGGTAAAATACAGCAGGCACATAGCTGAAAAAGGGAAAAATGGGATTTTAGTGGCAGCAAAGTGACATGCTGTGGGTTGCTGTTGTCTTTCCCGAAGTGCCCCTCAAGTCTAGACTCTAAACTTTATTCATATATTATGTGCCTTTTTGCAGTTCTACTGTGTTAGGAAAGTTTCTCAAGCCACAGTTCAGGTATTTAAAAGAAAAAAAGACAGATGCACTAAATATCAAATTACTTGACTGATGCACTTCAGTCTCATCTTTGTGGAAAACTTGGGAGTTGTTAAAAATCTTTCTCTGGATCCTGTTTGTAGTCTGAGTATCATCTTAATCCATGCAAGAAACTGCCCTCCTGGGCCACATCTGTCTTCCTGCTTCTATCTAAGTAATCCAAGGAATTCAGGATTTTTCCATCTCTGCTCACTGCACTTCTCCATGGCCATTAGAATACGCCTTGACTCATCCACTCATTTGCTTCTCTCAAATCCATGAGAGGTTTGTTGGTGGTTCCATCCCCTTTCCGTTGTGCTGGAGGTGAGCCCATGGCTGAGCTGTGCAAGCATCCCTGCCTGGATTCCATCCCGTCTGTTCTGTTATCAGGCTGGTGTCCAGCACCTGCTTGTCTGTTTTTCACCAGTCTGCAATTTTTCCCTGTTCTTCATCCAATGAGAAA
Organism: Petroica traversi; assembly: GCA_025920805.1. NCBI lineage: Eukaryota > Metazoa > Chordata > Aves > Passeriformes > Petroicidae > Petroica > Petroica traversi. Next base: position 767,220 of record JAHLSL010000053.1, on the reverse strand, counting down.
AAAATTCATTATCGAAGTAAATACATCTGTTAGTGAGCCCTGTTTTACATTCCTCCAGAAAAAAAAAAACAAACCATGATGTTTTCAATTCATTAACCAACTCAGTTGGTATTTCTTAAGCAAGTGACTTTGCTAATAGACATTATTTTAAAAAACCTTTATAATTTTAAGCCGTTTGTGATCAAGGACATTTTACCCTAAGGGTTAGAAAGCAAATTAATTCACGCTTTCAGGAGAAATCTGATGTGAAATAGTGCAACAGAAGGGAAATAAAAGACGTGAGACAACTTCTTGGACAGCAACTGACCTGATTCTTGCCTTCCTTTAATTCTGGAGAGCTGTTGGGAGCTGGTTGTTTGATGTGATAGATGTCACTCTAAGTATGCCCTGTATTTAACTGAATGTGTGTTCAGAATTTTAAGTGGAAAATGGGTGTCTGAAAACTCAGAGGAACTGAAAGTTGTACAACTGAGTTGTACCTCCAGCAAGGCAGTACAAGCAGGTGTTGGAGAGCAGGTGTTGGGCCAGCAGCCCCAAACCACCCACAAAATCTGGGCACCAGGGAGAGGGGGGATTCTTCCCCTCTGCCCTCGTGAGACCTCACCTGCAGAGCTGCCTCAGCTGGGGGTGCTCACCTGGAAAAGAAAATGCTCCAGGGAGAGCTCAGACCCCCTTCCAGAGCCTAAAGGGGCTCCAGGAGAGCTGGAGAGGGACTTGGGAAAAGGGCCTGGAGGAATAGGACAAGGGGAATGGCTTTCCACTGCCAGAGGGCAAGGTTAGATGGGATTTGGGAAGGAATTCTTTCCTGTGAGGCTGGTGAGGCCCTGGCACAGGTTGCCCAGAGAAGCTCCAAGCCCCATTCCTGGCGGTGTCCAAGGCCAGGTTGCATGGGGCTTGGAGCACCCTGGGATAGTGGAAGGTGTCCCTGCTCATGGCAGGGGGTAGAACTGGATGACCTTGAAGGTCCCTTCCTAGGCAAATCTGTCTGTGATTCCATGGTCATGTCTTTGTTCAAATGGCCAGATGCTCTTTAGCAGCCTGGTGCTCCATGCTGTTGTTATGTGGCCATGGAAGGTCACCATGGAACAGTTCTGTGACTATGTCCAGAGCACCCAAATTACAATTAAATCTGTGAAATCCTTTTTATTCTGCATAAATAGGTGCAGCTGTAAGTCCATGTGAAATCGGCTCCTGATTAGTTAGAAAAGCAGTGATGCAATTCAGGTCAGATTTACAAAGCAAAATAATCACTCTCCTAACAATCTGCGATGTGCAGGATGAGGCAGGGGGTGACAAACATTGCAACTCGGGCTTTGGGTGACAGCAAAGCAGGAGAGGAAAGTCCAGGTCCTCTGGAAGCATTTGCTGAAGGCTCTGCAGCCTTGCTTTCATATCCTTTCTTCCTCTCATGTTCACTGTCTCTGCAGAGCCAGAGAGACTTCTTGGAATGGGAGGAGATTTGTGTACTTTGGGAGAAGGAGTGGTGGGCCAGGCACATTTTTCTCCTCTGGTGCCACAAAATCATTAGATTTTATTTTTTCATGTCAGCATGTGTCACTTTACCTGGACCTTCTTCAGCCAGGGTGAATTTTTGCTGAGGAATACAAGACTTGTAACAGCCATCACAGGATGGTTATTTGGGATGATAAACTCTGCTGTGTTATGAACTTTAAATCAGGGAGGACATCTCATTTGCAGGACAGACATTTAATTTTCAGCCCAGTACCAGTTCATTGGCAGAGACACAAGGTAAAGAAACCTTGTGGTGTGAACTGGAATGAGAGGGAAAAGTATTCATTACAGCAAGGAACTGAGTGATGTTTCATTCTCTATATCATTGTAGTGGGACTGGCTGATGCCTTTTTCGGCCCATTATAAGGGAGAAGAAATGGAGTTCCCAGGGCCAAGTGACAGAACATTACCTTGGATATTAAAAAAAAAAAGCAACAAAGGAAAAGAACATAGTTGCAATTAATCAAGAGCCTGAAAATGTTCAAGGAGAAAAAGTAGGAAGGAGACGAAATTATTAATAGCATGAAGAAATGAAAATTCTCAGTCCTGAGGTACGAGGACAGGGACACTTAATGGAATAGAAAGCAGCAGAACTGCTTGAAGCACCTACTTATCCCAAAACCCATTAGCTGAGGAGACTCGTTGTCGCCACGGGTTATTAACGTGAGGAGCTCAGCAGGAGCCCTTTGAAGAGCTGCTGTGTTGATGAGTGGATTCAGAATTCACAGAAAAATATTAATGCAATAAAACTGAAACCCTACAAAGCTTTTAAGAGTCAAGCAAGTGGCTCTGCTTCAGGACATGAGGGCAACCTGAGAGGGTAGAACTTCAAAAGAAACCTATTTGTGGGATGAGGTTTCTCACTTTTCCCTTGGAAATGCACATCTGAAAGCTGCTGCTGTCACTCTTCTGCTCTGTGCCACCATGGAAATTCCTGTGTGTAAACTGTGCTCCTGCTCTTTATTTGGCACTGATGTCTGGGAAAACAAGGAAGACACTGGGATTCCAAGATTCCTGAACAATGTCCAAAATCAGGACTTTGGAAAGGAAATGCTGACTTTCCATGGGCTCCTCTGCCTATAGCTCACTCCAGCTGCCCTTTCAAATCAAATCCATTCTCAGCTCTTTAAAGGATTCTTTTAATTACACCTGATTAATCAAAAGATGCTTTAATGTCACAGAGTTCTGTTAGTTACTTAAATTTCTACTAAAATCATGTAAAAAGTTTTCAAGGAATGCAAACAAACTATTCCTGAGGTTAGTTAGACAGCTCTTTGCACAGGGACATCATTTTGGTACAGCTGCTTAGAATATGAGATTTTCATGTGTAATCCCAATCTGAATAAATTCAGGTTGATTTTTTTTTTTCTTCAGCCCAGGACTGTTGGTCAGTGGCTGAAGGAGAAGAAAGTGTAGAAGTTCCACAGCTGGATAAGATCTGTTGCACAAACTTTGCCTCTACAGCAGTAACAACTGAGGTGTGATGAGAAATAACTTCTCTTTGGGGAACCTTGCAAAAAAAAAAAAAGTAAAAATAACCTGGAATGATGGTAATGATGCACTGGCAGAATGAGTTTGTCTACACTTGGCCTCTGCTTGGGAAGGCCCAATCAAAAGGCAGGATGTGGCTTTTAAAGGCTTGAGGGCTGGATGTGGTGATCAGTTGGACTTCTTGGTGAGGATCCCCATACGTTGTGCCTGTAAATGCTGAGCAAATTTCCCTAAATGTGGCCTCCTCGTATCAGGTCACTCAGCTTCTTCTCATGCCACAAAGTAATTTCTTAATTGTTTTTTGAACTGGTTTCACAGTGAAAACATTGGTGGAATGGGAGCTCAGTTTGTGCCGTTGGCAGAAGAGACTCTGGGTGCACCAATGTGGAGGAAAACACATTCTGTCATCAGTGGACCCTTCAAACTTGGCTGCCTGGTGGCTCCGTTCTCCTGGAGCTCTGTGGTGGGCTCGGGGTGGATCAATGTGAGCACCTTTCCCTGAGGGATGTTCCATGTGTCTCCTTTCATTGTCTTCTCCACAGGAGAAGTGAGAACTGCAGCCTTGTTTTCTGGAAGGGTTGAATTTCAGGAAGAGAGAGTGGGTGTTTTCCTTTCTTTTTGGTTTTGATTTGTTATAGATGACACTTCCTAACCACAGCTCCCAAATCCGAAGGCTCTGAGTGAAATCCTTTTAGGAAGATGATGCTCGCAGCCACCTGGCTCTGCAGTCAGGACTCAGAGAAAATCTCTAACAAGATTTGTGTTGGTTTCCTTTGCTCCCGGCTGTACTTGGGGGCTGTTTCTCAAAAGCGTAACCACAGCATGTTCCAGTCATCAGCTACAAAGTGACAGTATCAGAGACAGGGCTTGAAATCATCTCCAAAAATAAACAGCAGGCAGGCTCTGGCCCGGGATGGGGATAGGAATGGGAATGGTGGGTCTCCCCATTCCCATTCCTGCCTGCCACCAGCGGGCACACAATAGCAGGGTCTTCAACACACCCACAAAAGATGTTCTTATTGTTCTTATTTGAGGTTTTCTACTTCATTTTTCATGTTTGCATCCATCTAATGACAGAAAGGATGAGTAAGGAGAGGGCAGTTGCAGGAACACTCTGATACTTCCTGTGTTGCTCCTCAGAAATCACATTAGCACAGGAATGGCAGAAACCATTGTAGCGGGAATGTATGTGAGATAGTGTGATGATCACAGAATCACAGGATAGTGCAGGTTGAAAGGGACCTTGAGGATCATCTAATTTTACTCCCTGCCGTGAGCAAGACTCCTTCCACAAGACCAGGTTTCTCCAAGCCCCATCCAACCTGGCCTTGGACACTTCCAGGCTTGGAGCTTCTCTGGGCAACCTGTGCAAAGGCCTCACCAGCCTCACAGGAAAGAATTCCTTCCCAATGTCCCATCTAACCTTGCCCTTTGGCAGTGGGAAACCATTCCCCCTTGTCCTATTCCTTCCAGGCCCTTTTCCCAAGTCCTCTGTGGCTCTCCTGGAGCCCCTTTAGGCCCTAGCAAGGGCTCTGAGATCTCCCTGAAACATTTTCTTCTCCAGGTGAACACCCCCAGCTCTCCCAGCCTGACTCCAGAGCAGATGGGCGCAGAGCATTTCTGTGGCCTCCTCTGGACTTGCTTCAGCAGCTCCGTGTCCTTCTGATGTTGGCCCCAGAGCTGGAGGCAGCTCTACAAGTTGGGTCTCACCTGAGCAGGGCAGAGGGACAGAATCCCTCTTTCCTGCTGCCCACACTGGGGAATCAGTCCAGGGCAGGGAGTGCTCAGTGCTCCCAGAGCAGACAGCTCATATTGGGCTTTTCAAGACCCAAAATTGATCTACCAGCATGTTCAGCCCATTGAGTGGGTCCTGAGTCACCCATGCATGTGTGGGGAATTGTGATTTCCCACTGTTCCACTCCCTTCTCTGTCATGACCCAATATATCTGGTTTCCCTCTGCATCCATGTCCTGTGTCTGAGATGGACCAAGCAGCCTTTGGGGTTCTCCCTTGGGATTTGAAAAGTAGGATTGGTGTTTCTTTTTAAACAGAGGTTTAACACCCAGAGGAAAGTACTCTTGCAGGATATCAGACTCAAGCTTAATCCCTGACTTGGCATCCATGAGTGTTATATCATGCTCAGGCTGGAGAAGAATGATGTAATTTTCCACACTCATATTTTATCTGAACATCTTATTAAAATCCTGTCATTCTCCTGGGTCATTTCCCTAAGAGAACTCAGATCATCAGTGCGCCACTTTGGCTTCAGCCTGCAAGAAAGATTTTATAATGATTTCTATGTACAATTAAGGAGGAGAAAAAATATCTTTAAAGACATCATTGAAAGAAAAGGAGTGAAAAATACCTTTTTTTTTCATTTTTTTATTAAAACAAAGAGGAGGAAAAGTTGGCTTAAAAGTAGTATGAACATTCCTGTAAAGGCTCATTTTTGTGCTTTAATTCTACAAATGTACCTGCAAAGTATTTTAAAAAACAACAAAGCCCCAAAGCCTTGCACTATCTCTGGCTCCTGCCCTCCCGGCTGGCTGCCATATCCTGGCAGAAACCTTCCACTATCACCCTGGAAGGCAGTGGGTTGTCCTGCCACTGGATTTTATCCAAGAGATGCAAGTGTCAATGATGTTTTCCAGAACTTAGGGTTGGATTTTCCAATGAGAAAAAATAGCCTGTAATGTCATCACCATACAATGCTGCATCGTGCCCCAACATAACGATCAAACACGGAGGCGCTTCAGGATTTTGTCACTAAATCAAATGTAAAGTTCTCACATTCAGAGAGGGGGTTTAGTTATTAGTTTCAAATTTTAAGTTGCACCTATTTTCTCATTCTTCTTGTGCTCTCCCTCCTCTTGTACCAGTTTCTCAGTACCTTCCACAACCACCTCGGGCCAATTGGTACCTTCACAATCACCTTCCTTGGACAAAGGTCCTTCTCCAATCTGCCAGAGGCATTTTAAGGAGATTTCCCAAACCTTACTAACACCCTTCCCAAAAATCCCAATGGGACAAGTCAATTCAACAAGTTTATCCAGAGAGACAATTTTCCAAAGTCAATGTATCGTCAGCTTGACAAGGAAGTCCTTCAAAACTACTTGTTTACTTGCAACTCTACGAAATTATAAACCACCAGGAATTAATTAATTTTTTTAATAATTATTTTTAAAATCATTAAAAATATTTTATTATCACCATGTTCTATCCAGGTTCAGTGTGTTTATCCTGCTGGCCATGGATGGTGTAGGACACATGACATGGGAGGGAATTCTTCCCCCCTACTCTGCCCTCATGAAACTCCACCTGCAGAGCTGCCTCCAGCTCTGGGGTCCCCAACATCAGAAGGGTGTGGAGCTTCTGGAGAAGTCCAGAGGAGGCCATGGAGGTGCTCTGAGAGCCCCTCCAGCCAGGCTGGGAGAGCTGGGGGTGCTTATCTGGAGAAGAGAAGGCTCCATGGAGGTCTCAGAGCCCCTTCCAGAGCCTAAAGGGGCTCCAGGAGAGCTGGAGAGGGACTTGGGAAAAGGGCCTGGAGGGATAGAACAAGGGGAAAAGGCTTCCCATTGCCAGAAGACAGAGTTAGATTGAGAAGAAATTCTTGGCTGTGAGGGTGGTGAGGCCCTGGCATAGGCTGCTCAGAGCAGCTGTGGCTGCCCCTGGATCCATGGAAGTGTCCAAGGCCAGGTTGGAGTACCCTGGCTTAGCAGGAGGTGTCCCTGCCCATGGCAGGGGGTGAAACTGGATTATCATTAAGGATTTTTCCCTCCCAAACCATTCTGGGATTCTACAAACAAGGCACTAAAACTGGCATTTGGAGCAGAAGAGGGATTTAGTCCTTGTCTGTTTCCAGCAACTGAGAGATTTCTGTCTGTTTTCTTCCAACCCAGAAATGTTCTCCCAGTTTCAGTGATGAGCCATAGATGCTCCAGCAGGTTTTGTGTGTGGTGCTGCTCTCCTTCCTCACCATCCTCCTCACTTTCTGCTCTTTCCCTAATTTAGGTCTCACAGCTACATCTCTCCCTTCTTTCTTTGCTACTCTGTCTCATCACAGGAATGGCAGACCCAGCAAAGCACCCTCAGCACTTCCCTCCCTACAACCACAAACCCAAGCTGCAGCCACTTTCCGTGTGAGCTTTTTCAGGCCTCGTGGAGCAGTAACAGTGTTAGAGATAAAAATTGGGTTTTTATAGTATTTTAGTACATGTGGTCGCTGCTCCTCCAGCACGAGGACTATGAGGAGTATCTGGCACTCCTAAGTGCTATTTGAATAAAAGTGTATTTTTAGTTTGCTTTTTTTAATCACTTAATTAGTGATTGCTGCAGATCATCATCTCCCAGATGCCCATGTGGGCTGTTTTCAATTGTCTGCACATCCAAGGCTCACTGAGAACAGAGGGGTTGGCTTCTGTTCCTGGTCATTAGATCCCCTTAGGTGATTCAAATCAAGGGTATTAGGAGAGCTTGAATTCCTCCTGCTTTTGCTTGTTCCAATCTTGCATAAAACCTATCCCTCTTCACAGTGGCCAAGAATTGTTAATACATGTATTTTGTTTTTTAAAGCAAGCATAAATTTTATTTTTTTAGAACAGAAATGGATTTTTAAAATAATTTACTTGCATGCAGCATGATTTTGTTGAATAGGTACTTTGAAGCAAATAAGAAACCAAGCACACTCTTTTCCTGATTTTTCCCCTACTTGGAAGTTAAATGCATCATTTAAACCCACAGAAGTGATTGAAGGAGGGAGATTTTAATCTGAAAATTTAAGGTAAATACCATGGGCAAAATTCAGTAGGTGTTAAAATGTGGTTTTTTCCTCTGAGTCATATTGGAATGAGACATTTGTGTTACAGTAAGTACAAATATAATCATGGAGCCAAATTTCACCTTAGAGAATAAATGGGGAAAAAATGGGAATGGCTGATAAGGATTTCAAACCAGACATCAAATGATAATGAAAATCAAATCCTGTGTATGATAATAGCTCACTAAATCATTTCTGTGGTAGGATCTCAAGAGGTTCCTGAGATTTAGTGCCAAATCCCTGAGAGCAGAAACGCCAATTGATTAATCAGAGAATGTGCTGAAAATTTATTCCACATATTAAAAGAAAAGCAAACAAATGAAGCTTCCATAGAACCACTAAAAGCACATATCCAGATTTGATTTTTGGAGGAATTTCCTGAAGAGGAAGAATTCTGCTGTTATTTTTTTTTCCCTAACGTTTCATTGGAAGCACCTTTCATCCTTGTATAGAAATTATAGGAAGCCCATCAAAGGCCCTAAGGGAAAAGGGGATATTTCCTCTCTTCCTGTGTTCAGATCTGATTTCCTGAAGAGAAAAAGAATCTGTTTGTTCTCTCCACCAGAAGAAAATGTATTTTGTGGTGCCCAACTTTAGTTAAATAATTGAACGCCGGTTCTTTATGTTTTACACTGAACTTCACACCTGGAAAGAAATATTTCTTGTCACCTTGGAATTACTGTAATAGTTCAGTATTTGTTGATAAGAGTCTGAAAGGGGAATATTTTGCTGGTTTTCCTCCTGGAGGGCAGGAAACAGCAGCACACGTGTCCTCATGTTCCGGAAGAGCTGGGGGGGGTCACCAGGAGAGGAAGAATCCATAGGTAGTTCCTATGGCTTTATTGACATCACTCCTATTTTAACAAATGAAGTTTTGGATCTTTTGCAGATTCTTGGGGAAATTACAAGGAGGGTTGCTTGTAAAGCCAGCTTTTTTTGTAATTTCTGCATTGGTAGGGAATGCTGGTGCTGGCAACATGCTTATCCAATGTGAATAGCATTGATAATGTCCATAATGGGATACACACATACACAAATGCTGGAAAATGCTGACAAAGTGGAGCTAAAAAGGGCCATGGCCAACAATGCAGCGAGTCTTGTGAGCTGAACAGCAAAGCACCAAGTTGCCTTTGGGGCCATCAAGTCAGGCTGCCTTCTAAGAAGTCTTCTCTTCTAGATACAAGGAATTTTCCAGAGCTGTGCTTGAAAAAGGGCATTTAAATATCGCCTTTTCAAGCCCTCAGAGCTTGTAGAAAATCTGGAATGACTTTGCCCTCACATCTGTGATGTCCCCAGTGAAAAACTGGAATTTAACAGTGTTATGTTAACCAGAATTGTTGAAGGTGCAGTAATGTTGAGTTGACCAACTGAGTCTGTCAGCATGTCTTTATGGGTGCTCCCTAGATTTGCATAATGCTGAGAGATGGGATAAGGGTTGTCACGGTTCATAAACTCCACGGGAATTTAGTCCCCATTAAGGCTTTAAGTTGTTTTGGTGCTCGCACTCACTTTCCAGTTGTACTTAAATCTACTGCGCATTAACTGAGTCTGTTCTCAGGAACTGGGGTCTAAACCCCAGCTCTGAACACTGTGCCCTTCCTGAGGTGCCTTTTTCATAGTAGTGACCCAAAATAGATTGTGATGTCCAATGTGTGTGTGTAAAAAGGGCATATTTTTCTATGAAAAAGTTTTGGGGGTTTTTGTCTTGCTTTTCTAGAGAGCAGCAGGAGGTGCCAGCTGTGCTCTGGAGGTTTCAGTGAATGGGGTGAGGCTCAGAAACCCTCCTGGGCTGACTCAGATTTATACATGGCTGTGCACATGTAATACTGTGTTTTTTATGGTCGTTTGAGCTGCCCAAACCCAAGTATCCATCCCCCACCTTTCTCCTCTGTCCTCCAGTCTGTGCTGTCCTCCACATTAGTTATGAGGAAAGATGGACAAACCTCTCAATGAACTGAGATGTTTGAAGTCTTTAGAGACCTGTATCTGTCTCATAAATACACAATGATTCTTTGGAATGATTCTTACTCAGAATTGCACAGTGGACCAATACCCTGCTCTTCCTAAGTGATGCAAAAGTGATGAGCTTTGTTTTGTTTTGGTCTTCTAATTTTCTGAGTGTCTGTGGCAAGCAGAACAGAAACAGTTCTTCAGTTTAGTCGGGCTCTTTTGAAACAAAATGTTTGAGGGAAGTATTTATTGGTTACAAGAGCCCTTCATCCATGGATTTGTTTGGGTCAAGAATGCTTAAAGCTGAATACTGGAGGCCCTTTGGGTTGGGTTGGTTTGATGGAATCATTGAGAAAAGGGTCTGTCTCTTGTATTTCAGTCCCACTCTGGATCTCACTGTGGTTACTGGGGTCCACACTCCAGAAAATGTTCCTCTTGGTTATGGAAGGCTGTGACTAAAACCACAGAGCTTCCAGCAGCATCTTGATGGCTTTTTCCTCTGAGAATATTCTGAGTTGAAAGAGACCCACAAGGATCATCAAGTTCAGCTCAGTGGGATCTCTTTGCTTTCTGCTCCCTGGGACATCCAGTCACTGGGATATTGCTGCAATTTTTGCTCTTTGCCTTTCAAAGTCCTTCAGCACTGCTTCCATCCATCCTCTGTTTTCTGGGCTTTGTTTATTCCCCTTAGTCTGAAAAATGTATAAATATTTGAGGTTTTGTTGTTTTAATTGAGCTATTGCTGCTCTTGCTCGTGTGTTAGGTTAGTCAGCAGTAAAAGCACTGAATCCAATAAGGAGCATGGGGGCACTTCCAGTAAAATCATGCGAAAAAGTCTATGAAAGGTTAGCTGAGCATCTTGGAATCATGGAATCAATTAGCTTGGAAAAGACTTCTAAGATCATCAGGTCCAACCATTCCCCAGCACCACTCACCCATGTCCCCAAGTGCCACATCCACACAGCTGTTAAATCCCTCCAGGGATGGAGACTTCACCGTTTCCCTGAGCATCCTGTGCTAGTGCCTGTCCAACCTTTCCTTGAAGAACTTTTCCCTGATATTCACCCTGAGCCTCCCCTGACACAGACTGAGGCCATTCCTTCTTGTCCTGTCCCTGTTCCCTGGGATCCCAGCCCGGGCTCACCCCCCCCAGCTGCTCCCTCCTGTCAGGGAGTTGTGCAGAGCCAGGAGGTCCCTCCTGAGCCTTCTTTTCTCCAGGCTGAGCCCCCCCCACCAAATCCCTCAGCCCCTCCTGGTGCTCCAGACCTTTTCCCAGCTCTGTTCCCATCTCTGGCTCCAGCCTCGCAATGTCTTTCTTGTAGTTTTTAATGTAAAAGCTTGGTGGGGATTTTAACCTGCCTTCTTTCCCTGGATTTTCTGGGGACCAGCAAATATTTTGAATAGTTCCAGCTTGGAATTTCAGCCCTCAGCTGAGGGCAGAAGGGCACGGGGTGAGGGATCCTGCCTGGAGCAGGGGGTGCTGTAGCATGGCAGCAGACAGAAGATTTGCTTAAATATATTTAGTGACTTTGTAATCTCAGCTCTTAAGAATCTCCTGTACGTGTACAAATGTGTTTTACAGAGACTTTTAATTTGAGCAAATTTGGGTTCCTGAGATTACATCTTTTCCAGCCTCTAAAACACAGGCTGCTGCTGCCGGAACTGTAAGTCCTTGTTCCAAAGCACTTCAATGGCAGATTTTAATTCTTAAGCCTCTCTTCCCCTTGTTCCTTTCAACAGAAGATGTTTCCAGAAGTTTATCTATTTTTAAGGTGGCCTGAATCCAATGCTGATCATGACAACTTTCAGACCAATTGATTTGGCAATGAAACCTTAAAAAAAACCCCTCAAATATGTTATATCAGGATCTTAACAAAAGTTGGCCAACCCCACAAGTGGAGTTTCTGGCATATAATAAATAATATATAGATCCTTTCTAGCTTGATAAGTAGGAAACTATTGATTAAATCCTTGTCTGTAGCTTATTTCCTGAACAAAGCACGTTTGATCTGTCTCATCTTGGAATCAGCAATATTTTTGCATGGGTGCAACATGTCCCGCTCCCTTTGATCCCCAGAGATTTGTTTTGGCATTGCAGCAGCTATTTTTATTTTGCTTTGTGAGGGAAATACAAATGACTTGATGAGTATCACCATGCTCCAGATCTGCCTAAATGTCACATAAGGAGTCTTGTGGAAGAGACCAGAAGCTGTAGGTGATGACCTGAAGACAAGCTGTCTGTGATGTATGGGATCACTAAAATCAATTTAAAATATGTAGGATAGTACAGGAATAAATAATTTCTCAATAAATACAGCATAAACCCTTATTTTAAATGTTCTGCTGCAGCTCCTGAATTTGAAAAGAAATAAGAGTCCCTGAAGGTCTTCAGATTGGGTAGTTTTGATATCTGTTTAAGATAGTGAGGGGCTTTATTTAAAATGTGATGTCAGTGAAGATCTATTCTAAAGAGTAAATATTTTATTGAAATTAAATTTTAAAATTCAAACAAAGAAAGGCTCCCCTAAACCTTGAGTCATTTAAAATAGGTTAATTTCATTGCAGATATTTTTTAAATGGATGAAGGCAAGGTGCTCCACTCTATATTCTCAATATATTGCTTTGCCAGGAGTTTCCTACCAGCTCTTAGGATTAAGCCATCACTTTTAAAAGTAGCTTTGGGTTCTGGGCCACTGACTGTGGGACCCAAGGCACAGCAAGGAAATCACCTCTTCCCAGCTTTCCATGCAGCGGAGCCCACCTTGGGAATAAGTGCAGTGGCTCATCCCCCACCCTGCACATTCTGGAGGAAACTGGGCAGTGCTGGTATTAGGGAAACTTCCCAGTCTGACCACTCAGGAGAGGCATGGCTGCCACACTCCCAATATTCCTCAACACTGGAGTGGTGCAGGCTTAATGATATCCTCATTTATTTTGGAAAAAAAAAAAACAAAACAGGGAAAATCAGGGCTGAAATCCTGCACATCCCTGTGGCCTCTAAAATAAAAAGGGCATGAAAAGTACTGCGACATAAACCTGTATGTGATGCTGTAGGAGAAACAATGACATTCTTTTTGGCTTTAAATAGAACAGGAGTTTGTTTTTAATTGCACATTGGAGCCATTAATTGGGCTGGTTTATGCCAGGACAAAGCATTAGGGCAGTGAGAAGCATTCCTGGATCTTGGCCTTCGTCTTTCCCCAGAGACTGATTTTTCTGGTGTGACAGTGGCACTGATTGTCTTCCAGCTTAATCAAAAAAGTGTAGATGGAGCGTAGGGATAGAAAATTTGCATTGAATTTTCTATTAATTATTGAAATATTCTCTCACATTTGAGGAAATTAAAAAAAAATTAGATAGCAACCTCCCCTCCCCCCAGCAACCCATGTTGCTTTTAATAAAAACAGCCAAAAAACCTTCCCCAAGCCCTTTTCATCAGTAAAGGGAAGAAAAAGCAGTTAGTGGGAACTAGAGCTCTTTGTGTTTGAAATGCCGGCTGCCTTCCAGCCCTTGTTGGAGAACTCGGGCATTTCAAGAGCTCACTCTAAAAGTGCTGTTTTAGTCTGAGCTACACCAAAATCCTCTCGGTCCTGTTGCTCACCTATTTGCATCACACACTTGGTTTTGGTTGTTTTTTGGGTGAGGAATTCCTTGCTAATTATGGCCTTATTTTGTAGTTACCTTATGATGTCATATTTTATTGCCACCGAGTTATGGTTAGCAGTGGACAGAGGCTGTGAGAATCCTTAGTCATAGAACCCTGGAATTTTCAGGTGGGAGAAACCCTCTGAGCCCATCCAGTCCAACCATCCCCCAGCAGTGCCAAGGCCACCACTAACCCATGTCTCCAAGTTCCATGTCCACACATCTGTTAAATCTCTCCAGGGATGAGGACTCCACCCCTGCCATGGGGAGCTCTTCCAATGCCTGACAACCCTTTCCATGAATAAATTTTTCCTAACATCCAACTTAAACTTCCTCTGGCGTGGACTGTGTTACTCCCTTCTCCTATTCCAGCTGGGCAGGGAGAGGAAATGAGACCCTGTTCTTAATTGATTTTAAGAGCAAAACTTTGGCAGAATGGCTTGTGGTCGTGCTGAATGCTGATCTCCAAAAGTCAAAGGAAAAAGAGATGGGAACAAGCTGATAGAAGATAAATGATGCTATGTGAGCTTTATTCCTTCACTTGGGGTCAGTGACATGAGGCCACTGAGATGATGTCCCTCAAAGGAAAAGCTAGGGAGAAGGATTTCAAGGCAATGTGTGACAAGCCTCTGATTTGTTAGAGTTCAGGGTTAATTGAAGTAATTATGTGGGCATTTTCTGGTTCCTTTTTTATTCTTCTGCAGTGGCTAAATGAACCAAAATGTAGCAGTCATGGCTGGTACCATAAGTTTTTAGGTGATATATATGTACCAAAGCTCTGCTTGAGGTGATAATTGAAACCAAGGAAGAATCCCAAACAGCAAGAACAAAGATAGCCTTTAAACAGGAATTCCTACTTTCTGGGTCTCTGTGTAGGTGCTGTCCAAAAGCCCGGGACCCTCCTTTGATCTCAGCTTTCATCCCATCAAGCAGAATCTCTTTGATCCTGGCCGTGGTGAGGATGACCCTTCCTCAGCCCTGTTATTCCTCTCTCTGGGAGAGCTGCTGGAGGAACACTGACCCTGCCTGCTATGATTTGTAGCTCCTGCTGGTGGTACCTGGAAAACCTCAAGTGTTCAGAAATGCTCACACTATTTACTAGAGGGGATTTTTATCTGCCCCTTTTGTAGCCCTTCTGCTGGTGCCAGGCACTGCCTGTCCTGGCCTGTGATTTCACATCGCTGCTGTCGCTCCTGAGCAATATCCACCCTCCTCTTTCCTTCCCCCCCCCCAGGAAACCTTTCAAGGATCTTGGCGATTTTATTATATTTATATTTAATGTATGTATTTATTTTCTTTCCTTTCACCACCAGTGATAGGATTTGTGGTGTGATCTCGTGTATCATCCCCTTGAATGCACGAAAGGAACCAAGCCAAAGTCAGGGGCACATCCCACAGCCCTGGGATTACACCCAATTCCCAGTGCTGTCAAGACCATTGACATATTGTGGCATAAATTAAAATAGCAGACAAAAGCTTTGGCAAGGGAGAAATATGAATGTTGGACGTGGGAGCTTCAGAAGCAAAAGCCATTTTAGTGCAGAGCAGAAATCATTTCCAATCACCTTTGTTTCTTTTCTCTCACAGGCTGTGACTGTGCGGAATTCCATGGCCAAGTCGTTGTACAGTGCCCTGTTTGACTGGATCGTGTTCAGGATCAACCACGCGCTCCTCAACTCCAAGGACATGGAGGAAAGCACCAAGGTAACATCTCACCAGCTCTTTTGGCTCCTCTCTTGGGCTCATAAAATAGGTAACTGAGTGATAAAACATTACCCAGGCATGTTGCTTAACATGAAGTTAATTTTTCCTCAGATCACAACTGAGTACATCATTATTCTAAGTGGTGCTTGCTGAGCTGAGAAGAGAGAAGCACCTCCAGTACTAAAAGCTCAAAGCAACAGGGAAGAGATTTTGTTGTAGCCACAAAAGCCAGTTCCCTACTCCCTCCAGGAGCAATGGCAAATAATTTTCCTCCTTGTGTGTAAAACTGGAGGACCATGTATAATTGAGGGAAAAAAAGGGAATTCTTGCTACCACATTTTGATGAAGTCTCTCCATGATGAAATTATGGATGAGCTGGGTGTCTGTAGGTACTGAAGCAGTACAGTAGAAAACTGAATTTAAAGAAAAAAAGTCATGATGGGAAGAGTGGAACTGGTGCAATGCTGTACCACCTTTCCAAAGAACTGATGGAAGGAATGATATGAACTTTCCTGCCATAGCAGGGTCTGTATGCTGTGACCCAGCACATCCTCCCACCCCTCTTGTGTATTCATCCACACTCCTCATGTCTGGGGGATACTGACCCCAAAATCCATGTCCATGCACACAGGCACGTCCAGCTCTCCAGCTACCCTTGGCCTGGGAATTTGGGACATGGTCCAGCAGCATGTGGGGTTTTTTGGGGGTTGTATATCCAATCTAAAGTCACAGCTGCCAAAAGGAGGATTTTTGCTAAGCACTGACATTTAGATTGTGCCTAGGACTGAAGTTGCAGAGACTCTCAGTGTGGTCACTCCTTTATTTAATTCCAAAAAAGGCTTGAAGAGTATAATTGTGGACTGGAAATAAAAACATGCCTATGAAATCTGGTTATATGCTTTTCTGACAAAGAAGGGTTGTTACAGTGATAGCATCCAGCGAGCTTTCTGACTGCACATGCTGCCTCTCCCTCTGTTTAATATTTTACCAGAAATGTTGTGTTCTCTCCTGATTTTTTCCCAAGTCATCAAAAGTTTTGTCTGGACTGTCAGGGAAAAACAAACCACACTGTTTGCATATTTGATGAAGCAGAAAAGTGAATTTGTTTTGACAAGGAAATGCACCTTGAATGCTAATTATTTTTTATTAATGACCCAATGATTTTTAAAATTATTATCTGTTCTGTAATATTTAAATACAAATCAGTCTAGGACACTCTTGTGTGCTTAGTTATCATGGCTGTGAATGTGAGGCACCACGGTAGGTATTTATGGGCCATTAAACTTTGGTTCCCAGCCTGAGATCTCAGCAGGTAAGAGCCAGAACAGCCCAAATTCCTGCTTTTTTCCAGCATTGCTGCTGCACATTCTGCTTCTTCCAGCCCAGACTCCCATGGAGTGTAACCACCTTCCCCCTTGGCCACCTCCATGTGTCATGTCATGAGTTCACAATTCACAGGTTTCTGACCCTTTTTTTTTGTCCCAAATCGTAACTGTAGTATCCAGGTGAGGCAGCAGGCACCAGGAGCTGGGAGTGGTGTTGCCCCTGTGGCAGAGCAGATCCACCCACACTGGCAAATGCCCAGGACCTGGAGCTGCAGGAACATGCTCATGCCCAGATCCAGGCAATCCTGGGCTGTACTTGGGCCAGAGCTTCTGAAGCAGAAAGGCAGCACACAAAATACCAGGAAATATCTGCTGCTCTAGGCACGAGTGTAGTTGGATTGATTCCCACAAATACCCCAGAAATCATGAAAATGCACAAATCCTCCCCATTTTAGGAGCGGAGACAGTGAAGAGATTTAGAGATTTAGATTTAGTGCGTTTCAGAGCAGCTTTGTTAAACATTGACAAGCCAATTTTCTCTTGAGTTGTTCTATCACATCACCTCCTCAGCCCTATTTTTAGCCCCCAACTTGGGTCGTTCCAGCACAGAGGGAGGAGAAATGTCTCCCTGGACTGGGAATTGCTGCTCCTTTGTCAATAACATTGCTGCCAACAAGTGTCCAAGGGCATCCCGGGCTCTGCAGCTGCCATTGAGGCACCAACCAAGAATCACCACCCCAGGGAAACAGAGTCAACACCGACTAATCTGTTTTTTCCTACCACTTCTCCATCCTCTTGAAATCCTTTTCATCTCATGCTTTGAGAAACCCCAGATGAGGATGCAGGTTCTTCTTAGTCTTCCTATGTTGTTTTGAGTTTGGACAGCACCAATGAGTAACTGGGAGATGGACTGGACTGGGAGCAGTGGCATCTACAAACCCTGAGAATAGCTCCTTGCTGCAAGGCAAGACCTCAGGACTTGGTAACATCTCCTTGCTGGCATCTACCAGCCAAAAAAATTTCTTAAACACACCAAGTCTCTGTTTTATGAGGGCAAAATACAGCCTTGCACCTCAGAAACTCCTGGGTGTGCAGTGGGTGAATAATACATGACTCACCCTGCGGCAAATGTCCCAGAATAATCCCAGCCCATGCTTGTCACTGAAATTCCCCTGACTTTTAAGATATTTTTTGAAACAATCCTGCAGGTTGGGAGGGTTCAGAAAGTGTCAGGTTTGGGGCACAGAACTTTCTTTTATGATAACCACATTATGCAGAGGTAAAAGAAGACTCAAAGCCATCTTAATTTAGAGTGTGTTTGGGAGAAGTTGATGAGAAAAATTAATGCAGAAGTTTCTCTCTTCGGGAGTGTAGATTTGATTTCAGTGGGGCACTGGGAACTGAGATAATTTTCAGATCCCAATATGTGTTTATGTGATGTCAGCAGTAAGGAGAAGATCAAAAGATGAAACTGGGAAAAGAAAAATAAACGCTCGACTGTTGTTCTTCCATATTGTCCGGCAAATATTTGGAAGATGTAAATCAGACCTTTGATATCCAAATTTAGTTAAATGTCCAGTGAAATATTTTGGGAAAACACAGTGGAATTTGGCTTATCTTGCTTGGTTACAGAATTTCTAGCATATTATTTCTGTCCCAAGTTGTGAATAAGTTATTTGATACCTCCTGGTTTATGGTAATAGCAGAGCTACCATGGATCAGATTTGCTCTGACTCCCTTTTCCTTCGCCTTCTCTCAATTGCTTTTAGTTCCTTTTATGTTCTCATGATTCCCTACAAACTGTCTGAAATTCGACCTTTATTAATGAGATTGGAGACTTTTCTTCTCTTGAGAACTTGATTACTAACCTCCCAGAACCTCCTACTGAATTTCCCTTCCATAAATCAGGTTAGGAATGGCTAGAAGTCCATCTCACTTCTTAAAACTATGATAGAGTAGAGATCACAGTGGATCAAAAGGCATTTTTGATGCCAAGGGTGTTTTTAATCTTCTTCCATTTGGTTCTTGTGAACTGTCTTAATTTCTTCCCAAATCACTCTGCTGCCGTTTTCGGATGACATGCTACTTACGTGGGGATGATGGTGAGCTCATGGCTCTGAAGGAAATTAAAATTAATGGCCATGAAGAAAAATTCCTGGTTGAATTCATAAAGGAGTCATGGCCATGAAGAAAATTCGTTAAAATTAATGTCCATGAAGAAAAATTCCTGGTTGAATTCATGAAGGACTCATGGCCACAAAGAAAATTCATTTAAAATCAACCAACCAGTTAATTCTTGGCTTTTTGACCTGAAGCAGAGGAAGAATTGCTGAACATGCAATGTATTTAATGTGCATCAGTTCATTAATTTTAGGTCCCAACTTCCAAGTTTGTAGCAAATCACTGCCCCTCACTTTGTATAATAGGTCATTGTGATACTGGGGTGATGTAGGTTGGAGTGGTTCTTTTGGATGAAGTGGTGATGAATTTTTGGTTGTTTTGGGGAGGGATTTTTCACAGCATTGACTTTGGAATACTGTAAAAGAACAGAAATGACTAAAATTAAAAGAGATAAAAAATTTAAAAATAGTAATAAACAAGAGTTTCCCCCTGAATTTGAAGCAAATCTGTTTGTGGTTGCCAAAATGTACCTCCATGGTGGAATTACATCACCAGCGTGCATTTGGGGCAACATAAATCAGCTCCAATGATCCCTATTTATTGGCACCTTAGGAATTGGAGCGCACAGAGCTTCAAGGCCATCATTTGCCAAAAGCCCTTAAAACTCATGCTCTGTGTTTAAATGTCATGCCTGAGACATTTTAAGAAAAGCATGAGGTCATTTTTCATCATCTCAAGCAGAAAGTGCTCACTGGCCCAGGGTTCACCCAAATTTTAAAAATCCTCACAGATGTGCACTTTTAATCACAGGAATTTCAATATGCTAATTAATGCAGTCACACTTTCTAGTTTTAAATGTTAGTTTTTGATAGAAAAACAGCATTAACACACAAACTAGACTTGACAAGTCAAGGTCTAAATTATCTTTGTGTGATTTCCTCGTGGCACCTATTCAAAGGATGGATTTGAAACCAAAGACTTCAAAGATTTGTAAATGTAAAACTGCTTTGAGTATTTTTTTTTTAATATTGGGCTGCAAATTTCATCCTAAACCCAGACTGCACACTTTTTACAGGCAGTTTAGCAAAATTAATTCCTGTATATGTCAATGGGAAGGGTGTTCTTTCACCTTGCTACAAGAATTGACTCTGTACTGGTACGTTTGTGCTGCTTTATCAGGGGCAGAGAGCAGAGAGCCATAAACGGCCATAAATTCCAAATTTCTCAGGTTTTAAAGTTTTCCCAAGTGGCATCAATTGGCCTCGTTTTTTTGGGAGCGTCGTAGCAGAGGACAAACGACTGTTTCACTGCAGAGCTCTGCCCGGATTTCTTTGGCACGAAACTCTGCAAAAAAAACACACAGTTTAAAATCTGTATTCTGGAGGAGTTTGGGAGTTCCAAACACAGGGATGTGAGAAAAATGCTGTTTTACTCTGTATAACAACCACGGCAGAATTAACCATCCTCCTCCTGGATGGTTTGATACCTGCAGTGGTTTTGTGAAATACAGATTATTTTCATAGTTCTGTGTGTGTTTAATTTTAGATGTCAGCAAAAAATTTATAAAAACACAGCTTTAAAATATAATGTTTCCATAAGATTCTTTTATAACTGTCATGGCTATTTTTTGCTATATATGACTCTTCTGTTTTGCTTTATAAATGTATTTCCACACCCACATTGAAATATATTTGGTAGCAGTTTTAGTGCAGTAAATGAACCAATATTGGGAAAAAAAGGGAGAGGGTTTTTGTGCTCAGTTATTTTGTATTAAATTGAGTTTGTGAGAGCTTAAAGATCTTGTTCAGCTTAAAGTCTTCACTCATGGCAGGAGTTTAACTATTTCCACAGAGCATCAACACAGTGCTTTTGAAAACTGGTGTCAGTAAATCCATGAATAGTCTGGAAATAGTCTTGTTTGTATGTGGTGGAAGAGAGACTTTTATGTAGGGGAATTTTTTGGAACTCTTGTGGATTGTAGGGATGAGCTTGAACAGCAGTGGGGTGGTTGGGGTTGGGATTTGCAAGGGTGATATGAAGGGAGATAAGAAAAGTCAGTTTGTCCTGTTTCCATCATCAGTTTTTCCATGGATAACATAGATAAAATATGATCCATTAATCATACGGAGAGTTTTAGAAGAATTCATTCTGAGGTGTATTTTAAAAAGAGATGAGGCAGATTTCTGCCTGGTTAAAGAACATAGCTGTGGACATAAGGGTTGCCACATCCTTTGGGACAAGCAGGAGAAGATGCTGGACCTTGGGAAGCAGTGAGTGAGAGTGAGTCTCTCTGCCAGGCTCAGTCCTTGGTCCCGTGGTTCCCAATTTCTTCTGGTCATGGATGTTTCACCAAGTGATGCAAACTTCTGGGAAAGTGGCCAAGGGCTTTCACCCTTGTCATGGCAGCGGGGAGGTAGAGCCTGTCTGGGCCTGAAACTGGGAGAAAAGCCTGGACAAAAGATGAAGCAGTCAGTGAGCTCCTGGAAAATGGGTTAGAGACTTATCTTTCTCCTTCAATGCTTTTTTTGTTGTGGTTTTTGCTTGTCTCAGTGGCCAGAGTCCAGGTCAGACAAAGCTCCAGCTCACAGCTGAGTGGCCACTCTGCCCACAGCAGCCATGCTGCTCCAGCCGTGGGTGGTTCCCTGGTCAGGAGTTGGGCACAGAAGGGATATTTTCCTCCCACATTATGTGAGGCGTTAAAAATGGACAAAAGGCAGTGTGAGAGGCTTGTGGACAGTCAGGTTTATATTCCTGGCAGTGGAGTTAAGACGGTCTTAGCAAGGAAATCTTAGAAAATCCAGAGTGCAAGTAATACCAACAGAACTAAAACCAGAGCACCTGGCAGCTCTCAGGTCCTTTGAGGTGGAGGGGAGGGGGTGTTTCTCCTCCCTACTTGAGGTTTGGCTCATTTTGCCAATAGTGCTAATGTTTTACCTCTCTTATTAATTATTTAATTAATTGTATTGGGTGAATGGTATGTGAGGTGGCTTTGGTTGGACCCCAGAGCATGGTGCTCTAACAAGCTGCTGGTGGAGCTCTCCCCAAATGTGTCCTTCAGGCTCTTCACTCCTTTTCTGATGACATCAGCTCTTCTGGGTGGGCACAGTCTGAATTTTATTTATAACTAATTATGAATTAGGTGTTTAACACAACAGTCACATACAGGCTTGGAAGCTGCAGCAGAAACTATATCTTGAGCTTGTTTTTTGCCCTGGCTCCCTCTGTGGATGACATTTTTTTCTGACACATCCCCAAGTCCCTCTTCCTCCAGTTTCCCAAATCCATCTGACAGGCAGAAGGCTCAAGTTTAGTGAAAACCAGTACCTACACAAAGGGAAAGTTCCACATTTCTACTCTCATCAAGGTTAGGAAGCACAGTCTGAGCCAGGAGGTGTTGGGTTGCCTGTTTGGTGTGGGAAGAGGGACCAGGAGGATGCAAAGCAAGGAATTCACTGCAGCATTGACCTCACTTTGCCAGCATAGGGAACCTAGAGCATCTTGATTTGCATCTCAAAAGGTAATTGTAGATTAGAGACCAAACAGGCATTGGCACTTCAATTTGGGGAAAAGCCTGTCTCAGGTTCACAAAATCATCAAAGCGATGGGAAAAAAAGGCTATTTCGAACTGTAACTCACCAAATCCTTCAATTTATATTATGGGTTATGGATTTAATAAAAGAAAAAACTTCCCCATTGTGAACTTCTGGAAATTTGTCAGAATATAAGGCTCATAGTGCCAATGGGTTAAAAAAAAAATGGGATGAGTCCCTCTTTGCACCTCTCTTGCCCATGAACTAAAGGAGCACAGAGTTGTCTCTCCATATTCCTCATCTCAAACTGGCAGGAGCTGGTGGGAAAAGGTGCCAGAAAACAGAAGAGCCATGTGGACACAGCCAGGTGACACAGGGGAAGATCATGTGGGCAGTGCTGGGCCAGGAGTTAGCACTGAGTGTCAGTCAGGGCTTTGGACACCCTTGTTATTTTTGCATTAATTCCCCCATTTTGGTGAGGCAGGAGCGAGTTGGTGCTCCCAAACAACAGTTCAGCATCTGGTCCATCTGACAAAAAAGCTGGATGCTTTATTTGTGGTGCTATTTAATTCTCATCAGGGGAACTAAAAATTATTTCCATGGGAAGCCCTGATGTGCTTGAGATTTGCAGCTGGAGTGGGTCTGCTTGGACAATGCATTCACCTTGGCAGTGTTTTCCTGTGGGTTGTCTTCATGGTGCAAACCTTTTTTTTCCCAAGCCTATCTCCATTTTCCCCGTCTGAATGTCAATACTCTTAAATCCTACAGAATAACGTGGAACAGGGTTCAGGTTTCTTCAAAGATGGCCATTTGTTTGTATATAAGAAAAAATTCACCTCTCAAAGGGCTTTTCTCTTAGAACAAAGCCTTCTGTCCATATATCTAGAGTTAGATGTTGTCTCTCTGATTTGGAGAAGTCTTCCAGATGGCACAATATCAACAATTCCAGTAAAATTCCTGATATTAAGTATATTTAATTCTGCCTGTGTGCTTTTGATTATGTACTGTGTACAAATAATCCACTTTATGTGATTTTATTCTAATCCTCACTCTTACTTTTCTTGCAGACTTTATCCATTGGAGTGCTTGATATTTTTGGGTTTGAAGACTATGAAAACAATAGTTTTGAACAATTCTGCATTAACTTTGCCAACGAGCGCTTGCAGCACTACTTTAATCAACACATCTTTAAACTGGAACAGGTAAGTCCAGAAATATTTACTCTCTGATGCCAGTGAGTGTTGACATGACTTTATGGCCCTGATAAAGTTCTTAAATTGCTCCTTTAATTCTGTTTTGTTAAGGAGTGTACACTGAATTATTCAAATTTAACTTCTAATTGACCATATGATGAACTTCCACTGTAAAATAAAATCCAGCCAGACATTTTCTGGTTTAAAATGAACATTTTGGGTTCCAAAAATATCACAAGACCTTAACCACTGATGTGTGTCTCACTGAGTGTGCTCAGGAAGCAGTTCCTTCCTTGCCTTTGCCTGGACATGCTGTCGTGCCATTTGATATCACATAAAAGTTATTTTTTGGTATCTAGTGAAAAAACCACCTCAATCTTCCAGTGTTTTTTTGCCTTCCAGTGTTGATTTGTGGGGAAGGAGGGGAAATGTCACTCTCGTGTTCTCCAAGGTCAGTCTAGAGAGCATTGTGACCTTCAATAGCCCTGGCGGACTAGGAAAGGCTGAACTTTAAGCTTTGCTTTAGCTTTGTTAGGACAAGGTGTTGCTTTCCAGCCTCAAATTAAGGCACTTAAGAGAGATAACAAAAACACAGGCTGAAATCCAGCAGGTAACACACACAAGATGGTTTATTTGGATGGGAGGAGGTTTCTCCATTTTTTATCCAACAACATGCAGGACAAGAAAACTGAAAATTTCTTTCAGTGTTGTTTCATGGATGGACAACTATTATTGGGCTTTATAATACAGGAAATCTGTTAAAGACCTTCAAAATGCCTTTTTTTTGACATGCCACTCTACCTGTCCTCTCTCCAGGTGAAATCCTTCTTGGGGGAGGCCAAGGGGAACCCTCCTTATCATCATTATAGAATTAACCCAGCCCATCCCAAAACCCCCGATAGTTTCATTTTGGGCTTCTCCAGTGCTCTCAGAGTTTGGAAAATTCAGTAAAAAAAGTTGAATATGAGGATGTTCAAAAAGCAAGTGATATATCCCTGAGTGGGTCACTTAGGGAGTTTGATGGTTTGTGTTAAGAATCTTTGGTTTTGGCCAATAAGGTGAAGCAGAGCTGCTCAAACCCATTTAATTTCAGTTTTTTAAGTGGCCTTTGTATGCAGGTGCACCCTACTCAATAGATGTTCCAAGAATGGGAAAACCTTTCTGTTTCTAGGGACAGGTTTATTTTCCTATTGTCCACCATAAAAACGCAAATTTCAATACTATCATAAAGCCAAACCAGCTGGATTTTTTATAAACATTGCCATACACTTCCTAGAAGAGACTCAGAGAGGGAGAACCCTTCCTGAAAGCTGGAGACAGATTCCTCCATGAGGTGGGGTTTCAGCAACCTCCTCCAAGATGCCATCATCCATGAGGGAATTCCTGTTATTGGGCTGGGATTTCTTAGCACGTCAGTGCTCCCCAAAGCCTGGGGGATACACAGAGGTCCCAAGTGCAGCAATCTGTAATTCTTCTTGGAGCAGATTCAGAGCTAATTAGCTTTCTCCTGGAAGTCTGACAAGCATGTGAAGTCGCTGGAGTCAGTGTTTGCTGCATGGATATGAGGAGCAGTTGTGGAGCCATCAAACTGCAAAGGGTCCATTCCAGTTCTTAATGCCAGAGCACGTCATCCTCCTGGATCCTGGCTGGAGCACTGCGAGCTCTGCTGCTGGAAAATTCAGACATCTCGGCATGGATTGAGTCTATAAATACAAATAATCTGTGCAGCTGCACGAGAGCTGATTCTTGGGTGAATTCATTGGATGGTTTAACCATTTGCTTTCTCTGAAATCCTGGCTGCATGTGGAGGAGTGGATTCGAGGGAAAGAAAACTCGAGGATGCATATTCAGATCTTGGGTCTTCAGAATGTCCTTCCTTCCTCACTGGCCCAATCATTTTTTAATGATAGTCACAAAGCTACAAATTAAGACTAGGGCGTTAATATTGTGTTTCTATGGAGCAAAATAGTTCTATTACTTCAAAATGTGAATTTGTCTGAGGTATTTGTGGCTTTATAAGTGGTTCTTTCATGTCTTTATGATTGGGACTGGAAATGGATCCTGCTCTGCTCTCCAAAGCTTGCAGGAGGCTGAAGAGAGATTTTGAGATACCCGGACACTTCTGCTAAAAAAATAAGTGACAAAATTAAGTAGTCACTAAGGATTTTTCTGGAAGTCCTAATAGAATTTGTCTGCCAGAACTGCATTTAGCCATGATGGAATTGTTGCCATGACATGCTGTTGATGTTATGGAAACCAAAATACCCACACAGTCCTCTAGGAGAACCATAGGATTATTTTAACCTTTATTCCCTTTTTTCCCCATGGTGAAATCTAATACAATGTGTCTGGTGAATCTTTTTTAAATCTTCTGTCTGAAGATAACACTATTTCCAGCGGTTTGCAAACAACCACCAAGGCATCCTTGATCTTCAGCCTGGTGTCTCCCAAAAATACAGTGGCTCTTGTGCTGTGACTGAGGGGCTGCAAAGGTCTTTGCAGGAGCAGCCTCCTCTCTTGCAGCTGACCATGGGATAAGGGTGAAGATTTTATAAATCCAGGTCTACTCTCAGATCCAGATTGCTGATCATCTATTTATTAATGTAGAAAGATGGCTGTGACAGGAGTTGTGACCTTGCCCCGTCACGGAGCAAAGGTGGTTTTCTCCTTCCCAGGTATCTTGCAGGTTCCTGGGGGGAGGTTGGGTCAGGAGCTGTAGCTGGTGGCTTCAGCTGCTGCCTCATGGGGAGCTTGCTCTGGGCAGCACAAGGGTGAGGAGTCCTTCACCATCCCTCCCTCAGGCTGTGGCTTCAGGTGACAGGTCCCTGTTGCTCTTGGACTCACTGGGTGCTGTCAGAGCATCACCTCGGCAGTGATTCTCTGTTCCCTGGCCCTGCTCCATCTCTGTGCCCTCATTACGTGATAAGCCCTGAAAATCAGAGAACACCCAGGTACTTCTGGGAGAGGAAAACAGTGTTTTTGCATTGCACCTTGCCTTTTGTTTTTTTAAGGCATTGCACCAAATAATTGCTGTGGATGGAGACGTAGTTTGGAGGTCACCAGTACCTTACCACCCATGGTCTGAGTTTCCTCCAAGTTTTTGGGTCTTTGGCAGCTTAAGGGCCAGGAGTACAAGTTTTTATTTCTTTATGTATATCCCATTCTCCAAACTTTGTCATCTTTGGGCTCACCGATCATCCCTGCCCAGGTTCATCTGGTTCTCTCCACCTCACCCACCTTTCCCTGTTTCAGCTGATGCATTACAAAAGTTGAGATTTCATCCTGTACCTTTCCATCCCACAGGTCTTGCTATTTAAGTTCTTTTCTATCTCTTTTACCAGCTTTTGCTTACCCACCAAACCTCAGTTGCAAGGACATGCTTTTATTGTTTAAAAAAATCAATAAATAACCAAGATTGAGGCTGAAAAATATTACAGAATTTGGAGCACAATCAACTGGCAGGTGCTCAGGTGTTCTGTGGAGTCTATTTTCTGGTGGGGTCCCTGGGGAGCTTGATGTTCCAGCCACCAAGTCTCAGCCTGCTCAGTCTGAAAAACTGAATTTCATCAGGATAACACATTTTATGGAATGTTTGATCCAAAGCTCTGTAAATATTTTGGGAGGTCTATGGTGTTTACTGGTCCTATGCAACTGGAGAAATCCAACAGTCTGAACTAAATCATGGTGGTTTTTGGTTGAAGGTGTGGTTTGATGGTCTTGGAGGTCTGGTCACTCCCTTCAACCACTCTGAATTTCACCTCATGGTTCTGAGGAGCAACAGCACCCAAGGAACATGACACTCTAAAATGAGTTTAGGTATCTTACTTAAATACCCCATTTAGAAATCAATGTGGGAGCGAATTAATTTTTAAATGCATCAATCTAAAATATTTAAATTTAAAATAAATTTTGATAAAAGGGTCTCTCTCCTACTGCTTGGAACACTCTTCCTTTCCTTCCAGCCAGGGCTTTTTCTGCATTTCATCACTGGTTAGGCGTTAACGCCTCTTTATTGCCTCTGAAGACAAAAGCCAACCATCAGAAGTCAACCATTGAGGCCTGGGAGGCTCGGTTCAAATTTCTGTTTTCCTTGGAGATGGGAGTGCAGCTGCCCCCCCGAGAAATGTTGTCAGCTGCAGGCCACACGACCCGTGGAGAAAGAACACTCTGCACAAGTTATTGATTTATTATTTGGCAGAACGCCATCACATGCAACTCACATTTAGGGGAAGAGGACGATGCTTAGAGCACATAAATCATGCTAATAAAAATCAGGATGCTGGGAGCTGTTTAAGCGGTGACTGCAGGGTAGGAAGATTTCAAAGCACATTATTGAAATAGGGGACAGCTCTGGTCAGAGCCAGGGTGGGTTCAGGTTGGACATCAGGAGGAATTTCTTCATGGAAAAGTGGTCAGGCATTGGAACTGCCCAGGAGGTGGTGGAATCCCCATCCCTGGAGGTGTCCAAGGAACTCCTGTAGGTGGCATTCATTGCTCTGGGCTGGTGACAAGGTGGGGATCAGGCACAAGTTGGACTCAGTGGTCTGGAGGCGTTTGCCAAGCTCAGTGATTCTGGGATCCATTGTCAGTCCCCCGAAGCTTTGTCTTGAGTTTATGGATGTTGCATGGCTGGGACAGGGAGGCTTCATTTACCATCCACTTGTTTCTGTGTTTCTCCAGATGATGAGCAACCATTATATGTAAATATAATACATAATGTATAACACCTAATAGCATATATCCTAATCTGTTACATTATTTATATATCCTCTGATATCATAGAGTAGATTGAGTTGGAAGGGATCTGAAAGATCATCCAGTTCCAATTCTCCTCATATGTAATTTCCTGACTTTTAATTTATTCCCAGTGTGGAGAAGTGCTGCATCTGGCAAGCCCATCCCTCATCCCATGCTCCTTTCTGTAACTCTTCAAGTCACAGGTGCTTGCTCCCAGTGTCCCTCTCCCAAGTCACCCTTGAGCTTTTTACCTCTCCTCTGAGCTGGTTCCCTCCTTTTTCCAGGTAGATGTTTTCTACTGATGTGTTCCCACTCAGATGTGTTGGCTAAATAAATGCACAGGGATTAATAAGTGCCAGGGATACCAATTTTTATGTATTAATGGTATAAAAATGGTTTGGAGAGCCAGGACAAAGGGGAATGTCTTCCCACAAGGGGCAATGACTTCCCACTGCCAGAGGGCAGGGCTAGATGGGATATTGGGAAGAAACTGTTCCCTTTGAGGCCCTGGCACAGGTTGCTCAGAGAAGCTGTGGCTGCCCCATCCCTGGCAGAGTTCAAGGCCAGGTCAGACAGGGCTTGGAGCAACCTGGGACAGTGGAAGGTGTCCACAAGATCTTGGAACCAGAAGTTCTCCAAGGTCTCTTCCAACCCAGCCATTCTGTGTTTCTGTTGATGGATTTTTATAGAACAGAGTTGTGCAATGTGACCTCTCCTCTGGAGCAAGATGATGAGCAAGAAATCTTTAAAAGCCTCTAAAATACTTCAACTGACCTAAAAATTGTCTTGTTGTGGCAGGACTGAAATTGGGAGTGTGTTAATTGGCACAAGTGTGGAGTGGGACTGGCAGGGGGAGGAGATGTTCAGGGTCAAAGACCAGTCTGGTGCTCACCATGACCACTGTGAAGGTTCCTTTGCATCTCCTAACTCTGATCCATTTTTCAAGGTGTCGGCAGGTGCAGGTACAGATATTTCTTTTCCTCTTTAATTTTCATCACAAGTAATGAAAGGAATTGATCCAGCAGCAGATCACACAGCAATGTTAAGCTTTGCTTCTCCTGGCTGTGTTAAGGGCAGCTTGGGAAGATCATCCCACAGAGGGAGCCCATGGGATGATGGCAATGTGTGTGCTGCCAGCTGAACCGTGCAAACACAATTCTGTTCATTTTGAGAGCAAAATAAAATGTATGATTGAAACCCTGTTGCCACTGAAATTCAGGAAGCTGATATGAGCTCAGAGGTGGATGGTGTGGAGCTGGCACATGATTTTCTAGGCTGAACCTGCTGGTTTAAAACACTTTCAAGATGGAGAGTCCAAATTCCAATAAAATCAAATCCCCCTATGTACAGAAGGGGGGGAGATTATCACTGGGTGTAGCATCAGCCTCAGAATAAAACCAAATTCACATGGCATTTTCTGAGGAGCTGCTGAAATATTCACCTGACAGGAGACCATCTCAAGGAGGGTCTTGGCTTCAAGGGAAGGCTCATCAGCTCCCCTGCACTGCCTCATGTTATCATGGACAGAGGGGGCATTAAAACCTGTTTATAGATTGTGTATTCATATAGAATGGGTTTAAGTATTTACATTTGTTATGTCTGTGACCTCATGGTTAAAAATATACGTCTTATATATTTATATTTATGTCTGTGTCTATAAATTCCTTTTCTGCTGAAAGTGAGAACAAACATAAAATCCTCATTCCTAAATGAAACCATCAGCCTCAGCATCTTTTCCTGGAGGGATGTTGGGAACTCAAGGTATCCACCCAGTCTGCAGCACAAGCAGACTAAGGACCAGACATTGGTCTCACTCATTTAGGAACTTTCCACATCCCATGGGTTTATCATATCAAAATCATTTTAATCATCAGTTTATGCCAGGGTGATTCTGCTGGCCTGGCTCACAGTGCCCATTTGCTGAACAAGGAATTAATCCCCCATGGGATGGGTTCATGCCTGGGTGGATGAATCCTTAGGGGAGAGATCCCCCCATACCTTGTGGACAAGTTTTCCCAAGCTCCCCAGGATAGATTTTAGGATGAAATGTGTATATAAGTAGCCAGAAAAGAGCTTTTCTGATGTTTAACTCCTTTATTTTTTCATATAACCATGGCCTTTTTAAACTTTTGATACAAAAATATCCGGGGATTCTTTTAAACTGGGGAGTTCAGACAGGAATGGAGAGAGATGTGGAAGGGGGGTTAATTCCTAGTTCTCACTTTGCAAAGAAGCCTGAAGCTGAAGTAGATGGTGTTCAAGGCAAGTAGAGAGGAATTTCACACCCTCGGTTTAGTCAGGAATTTTTATGCCAAATATATACATTTAGACATCCAAAAGTCGCTGCCTGTTGATTGTATGGCTCTGGATTACATGAGTTTTTATGACAGGAGCATGATGGGAAGTGTTCCCACATGGAATTACACTAGGAAATGGGATTTTTCAGTTGATTTCTCACTTTAATCTGGGAATTTTCATTGTGTAAACAAGATTTTCCTATGCCTCAGTAGGGAAAGGCTGGAGTAGATAAACTCCTGGATCTGGTCTAGCTCTGCCTGGGAGGGGGTGAATGAGTTGGTGGGGATTTCTGCTGCTCTTGGGGTTTGTAAATGTTGTTTTTGGGGCTGTTTCTCAATTCTCACTGTGACTAATGGCAACATCCCTGTGGGATAAGACATTTGCCTCCAGGACACTGAAACACCGAGGGATTTTCAGGGCTTTTGACTTGATGGATGTGTGGATGGATCCCCAAAGCCCTCTGGACCTCTTTAAATCATGGGAAAATTTCTATCTTGGATATCCCATGACAGGGCAACAAATTTCATATATAAAACCTTTATCTTCAGGTGGGACTTTTCACCACCTTTTGATTTGAATTTCCTAAACCCCAACTTTTGTGCTTTTAGTCAGATGGGGAATTTATTATGGGTTTTATTTTGCATTTTTATCACATCTTCTGTTTCATTTCATCTCTGCATTTCCTCTTTTCTGAAGTTTTACAAGCCCCTTGTCCCTCCCTCCCCACCTGTGAATTTTACCACATGATTTTGGGGAGCAGCAGCACCCAAAGACCATGGTACTCCAAAGAGAGTTTAGATATCTTATTTAGAGATCATATTTATCATAGATATCATATCTAGATAAGTGTGAGTTTAAAAAACATATTTAACTTTTTCTCCCCTAATTGTGCTTTTTAGCATTTGGGTTTATTTATTGATGGCTGTGTCTGGATACAGAGTAATTTATGATCATATATGGAGGTGTAAAGACATTTTCCAGCATCTCCAAGATTTTATTGGGCTTGTGGGTGTTTTCTTCCACTCAGGATTAAGAAATCTTTAATTCCACCCTGGATTAGGCTTTGTTTAGCACCAAAATAGAGTCCTCATAACAGAACTGGTCCAAAGCTCCTGTAAAGATAACAGGACTTGGTTCTCAACAACTCCAACTATAAAATTACAGGATGTTTCTGTTCCTAGCAGGAGGGTTTCCATCAGGCCTTGCAGCCCAGTTGGGAAGGTTTTCCTGATGCTCAGCATGTGTATTTTAATTTTAAATTCATTATTCTGTGCCATGGGCAGCATTCACGCTCTGGATCAGGGCAGAGTTTCTCTTTAACAGAGCTTTAGCAGCTCCCCCTTTCCTAGAGTTCAGTAGTTTTCCTGCTTAAAAATGTTGGATATTCTGCCCCATTCTGTTTGTTTGGTACCCCAAATTTTGCATGCTGCTTTGCCTCAGGTAACACTGCATGAGAGTAAAGATTTACTCTCATATTCCATGTGCATTTCAAAGCCTGCATCCCCATTTTATATCTTTTTAAAATATATTTGAACATCATAAACTGTGTTTTGTTCAGATCCTTTCAGTGACCCCACGCTGACATACCTGCCAATGTCTCTCTCCATGCTTATGGCAGCAAAGCTTTCAGAATTCCCACTTGGAAACGGGAATCTCCTCGTGGAATCCATAGAGGTCACTTGGAGAACAATCTGTAGCATCTCACCCAATAATTAAATGAAAATATGGGGCTGTTGGACTCTAAAAAAACCCAAAATGTCTTTTTTTAATTCTTTGCTCCATTTCTTTTGCCAAATCTGAGAGCTCAGTGCTCTTCTCTCCACTTGAGTCACTCCACTTTCCAGGAGACCAGGTTTCAGGTATCCAGGGATGGGAGGAGTAAATCCTCACGTTTTTATTGCAAGTAAGGATGCCAAAACTGGGGCTCTGTGGACTTCAGTGCACTAGAAACTCTTGCAGATAGTTGTAATGTCAACAATTTGGTTCTTAATGTAAAGGTGATCTTCCAGGAACATGACATTTGAATGTGCCCCTAAACATAACTTAGTTTTAAATCAAGGTATAAATTTAAGCTGATTTTTAATCAACCTCCAGCTTGAGGGTGTTTTGTTTGAACAAACTGAAAGTGTTTTGTGTTGGTTTTGTTTTGGTAAATGAAAACCTCATGTGTTTGAATGGAATTCTCTAATATTCCAGTGCTGTAGGACCCTGTGTCCATCAAGGCAGAGGCTTTGTTATCCTACTCAGAGATGAAGGAATATTTTAGAGGTAGCTTCCTGAATTCTGCAGGAAGATGGTCATTAGAAGATGAATATAGGAATCATATGGAATATTAGCAACTGCAATTTAATTAAGTTTAATAGACAGCAGTGATTTTATCCTAAAGCTTCTACTTCCAGTGGACAGTCTGCAGGGTGTTCTGCAGACCAGCAAATGCCCCAAAAACTACATCAAACCATCCCAAAGCCATAGTTTTATCTCTTGAGCTGAGATCCTGAAGGCAACCAAATGAAGAACTGGAAAAATGCTAGAAAAAAAGGAATAAAGGGGGTTTATTTCCATTTACGCTTTGGAGCAGTTGCTCTGGAATAGTTCCTGCTGCCTGTCTTGAAATGAGAGCAAATCTCTGAATTATTGTGGAAAAGGTTGTTCACTGAGGACTTGAATCCCTCTTCTCATTTGGCTAGAGAGGGAACAGGTCGTGTTGGGGATGGAAGGGAGGGAAGAACCCCAGAGCCTGGGATTGAGTGTTTCTGACCCAGCCCAGAGGAAAAAGGAGCAGAGGAGGGAGAATTAGCCAAAATCCTGCAGCTGAAGGAAATGAGACCAGGAGGGATGTGATGACCATCAGGTTTGTGCAACAGCTGAAAATGAGCCCAGAGAAGTAGACACCTTGAACTCTGGGCTTTTATGGTCCTTCACTAAACTATTTTTAAAAACTCCATATCTGGCATTGCTGATTAGTGCTTTTGCACTGATCTCAGGAGCAGTTTGAGTTTTTAGCGTGGCCAGAGATGTTTCACATCATATTTGCTGTGTGGCTGCCAAGTGTCCAATGTGGAATTATGGATATCTTGAGGCCTTCTAGAGCAGAGCAATGGTTTCTCAGCTTATATGTGTGGAGACATAAAACTCTACAGGATTTAGAGGTTTTTGAGGAGCAAAAAAAATGGGAAGCCCCCCAACAAGTATTTCAACCAAGAGTCATGGTAATAAATATGTGAGTGCAGTAACACCCACCTGTCACCACTGAAATAATGCTGCTCTTAGCTCATCACACAAAGATTTTATTGCTCTCTGCATGCTCCCTGCCAGTCTTGAGCTGGCAAAGCTGGGCTTAATGGACCCTGCATTCCATTAAGGGGCTGTTGGAAGTGGGCAGTTGATGGATGGTGCTGACTCCCAGTGCCTCTCTGGGAAATCCCTCAGGAGCAGCTCATGCCTGCTCTGAAATGTGCAGCCTGCAATTGCTGGATAGAAGCTTTTTCCTGGCTTGCACTGAAAATGCCACGGGTTTTAATCAAATCTGATTTTTGATTGCCTGTAGTTCAGCAGGGACTTGAGAATGTTGTTGTGGGGTTCTGCTGTGTCCTGATTGCTTGGCAAGAGCTGAAGGTAAAAGATTAAAAAAATGAAGAGAGAAAACAAAATTCATAATGCGGAGTCATTCCTTATTTTCAGGATGTTTTTTCCCAATGGGATCTTGTATATTTTGAATCCCAAAGCCTTTAGGGATGTTAAAAACTCCTTCTGAGGCAGCACATGTCTGTATTTGTCTGCATTGTTGCTGTAAGATTATACAGTGTCTCCAATACTGAATTCAGAACCTTGTAGGGTTATTTTAGCAAAAATTTCCTTGTGAAATGTCTCAAAGCTATTCAGGCTCTTTAATTCTAAGAATATCTGTAGAGTTCATGTTAATTTTGGATGGGGAGGGACATACTTTTTTTAAAGTTGTTTGCTCATATTAAAAATATAGGCAGAGGCACAAATTATAATGAATCTGATTGTTAGAAAGATTATTCTGTTAGGATGCTCTGAGCCCCTCTGCTCTGGAGCCAGAGCTGGGAGTGTTCACCTGGAGAAGGAGCAAGGGAGACCTCAGAGCCCCTGCCAGTGCCTAAATGGGCTCCAGGAGAGCTGGGCAGGGCCTGTGGACAAGGGCCTGGAGGGACAGGACAAGAGGGAAGGGCAGGGTTAGATGGGATATTGGGAAGAAATTGATCCTTGTGAGGGTGGTGAGGCTCTGGCACAGGCTGGCCAGAGCAACTTTGGCTCTCCCATCCCTGGAAGTGTTCCAGGCCAGGTTGGACAGGGCTTGGAGGAACCTGGGCTAGTGCAAGTTGTTGGTGTCCATGGCAGGGGATGGAATGAGATGGACTTTAAGGTCTCTTCCAGCCCAAACTGTGATTTAGAAGCAATCCAGGAAAAGGAAAAGGGGAGTCCACACACGCTGGATGTCCTCAGCAGGCTTGGACTCCCACGCAGCCACATCGTGTCCAAACAAATGTCTGGTGCATCTGAAATTGGAAAATGCTCTGTGGTTCACTTTGTTTCAGGTTGTTCCAGAGGTTCTTTATCCTTTTCTTTGGCATCACATTACAGGAGAGATGTTTGTTTTGGTAAATGTTGTATCAGTTTCCACAAAACCATTTGGATCTTATCTTTTATTTTTGCTTGCACCAAATCATCATTATGTCATCTGTGAGTTTTTGGGTTTTTTTTAGGAGGAATATAGAGCAGAAGGAATTAGCTGGCACAACATTGACTACATAGACAACTCCAGCTGCATCAACCTGATCAGCAAGAAGCCAACGGGGCTGCTCCATCTGCTGGATGAGGAAAGCAAGTGAGTAGGAAAATCCTGGCTTTGAAAATGAGATTTGGTTTTTTTCAGTTAAAATGTGTTTATCCTTCAGTTTTCTGAAAAAAAAAACCCAAAAAACCAAAAACTTTCCAGAAAGGTACTAATAGCTCACTGGGCTGATTGATGTTTCTAGTGTTATTTTTGAG
Organism: Petroica traversi; assembly: GCA_025920805.1. Classification (NCBI taxonomy): domain Eukaryota; kingdom Metazoa; phylum Chordata; class Aves; order Passeriformes; family Petroicidae; genus Petroica; species Petroica traversi. The sequence continues at coordinate 731,885 of JAHLSL010000053.1, read as the reverse complement.
GTGGCAACACACAGAGTGGAGAATCAGCCAGCTGAGCAAAAAGCCTTAAAAATAATAATTAAAATTCCTTTTCAAAATCTCTTCCATTAAAGGAAAGGGAAAAGATTTCCTTTGCTTCTCTCTTAATTTCTTTCCCTGTCTCTTGGGGTGTGACAATGTGAAGGTGCTGAGCCCAAGTGCATGAGTTAAAGCAGGATGGTAAGTGCTGTTATTGAGATATAAGGTGGATTTATCAATTTACTGGAAAAATTTAACCAGTGAAGTGAGGGCACTGATCCATAGGGGCTGCATTTCCACAGGGTTTCATGGGCATCAGGGACTCAGCTCAGATTTACATCCTTGGTTGCATCCATTTCTCTCAGGAGAAGTTCTTGGGTGACTTCTGGACCTACTTTGGTGTGGAAACTTTGGAGTAGAACAGATCTCCAGTTCCCTCCATGTGAAAGACAGGGAAAGGCCAGGTGCTTTTGCTGAGGTCACCTCAGGTCCATGTGGCCAGAGGCACGAGGTCTCCTCCCACCATTTGCCTGCCACCATTCTGCCCCACTTCTTGTCTCGTTGCCAAGAGACCATCAGTGATGCTCTCCCAGTGATATTGTACTGGACTGAAACAACTTAAATTGGGTAATGTTGTGAAATACACCCCCATGCTGCAGATTTCCATGAAGTTTGAGGATAGAGGGTTGGCTTTCTCTTACCAAGAGGCTCTGCTGAAGCAGACACAGAAGTGGAAGCTCAGAATGTCTCTGTTTTCCCTTTTGCGGCCAAGAAAGAAGTGGAAAAGTTTTCCTGTTGGGTGTACAGCTTCTTCCTTTCAATTCTCTCCACTCAGTTTCCCTCAAGCCACAAACCAGACACTGCTGGACAAATTCAAGCGTCAACATGAAGGGAACTCCTACATTGAATTCCCAGCAGTGATGGAGCCAGCTTTCATCATCAAACACTACGCGGGCAAAGTGAAGTATGGAGTCAAGGTCTGTCCCCCAGCTGTTCCCCAGCAGTTGCTTTCATCTAAATCTGGGATTGGGAAGGAGGGCCCCAGGGGCTCCACAGAGATGTTTTGGAGAGGACTTGGCTTAAGAAGATGGGAGGGTCAGGAGAGAATTTTGGGGAAATGAAAAAGTGGTAGGGACTGGGGCTTCGTGTTCTCCTCCACGTGGGCATTTCAGGAAGGATTTAGGGATGCACACTGAGTTCAGTGCTATGGCCCAAAGATGAGTTGAAATTGGGTGTCTGGTGGCCTTTCTGAGCTTGGTTTGTGTAGAAAACCCAGTGTTTTTTCTCATCATTAGTCACTTCTTATACAGTTTAGGTGTGCTTAGGTCTCAGCATCCCACCGCCACAGGAATTTCACTTTCTGGAATGCCACGCAAATGATTCCAAAATTTACCCTATTTCTATTCATGCCAGTTATTACCAGAAGGAATTCTGGTGGCCAGATGAGCCTGTGTGAGAAACATCCTTGGGATTTGCAGCTGCAAACCTCTCATCATATTTCTGGCACAATAAATGCACATGATAAGCATCAGAGCAGGAGATAAAGACAGAAACAAGATTCTATAGTTGTGCTGGCCCAGAGGTAGCCTGGAAGATCCTACCTGGAGTATGGTGTGGATATTGTTTATTTTCCTCTTATCTCCTCCTTCTTCCCTAGGATTTCCGAGAGAAGAACACAGACCACATGCGCCCCGACATCGTCGCTCTCCTGAGGAGCAGCAAGAATTCCTTTATCTGTGGGATGATTGGGATTGATCCCGTGGCTGTTTTCCGCTGGGCTGTCCTCAGGGCCTTCTTCAGGGCCATGGTTGCATTTAGGGAGGCTGGAAAACGTTATGTGGAGAAGAAATCTGGTACGTGTGTCCATCACCTGGTCCTAGAGCCTGTTTTCCAGTGGCAGTTTGGGCCTAATGTGTTATTACCCTGTTTTAAGTAGCCTGACATTTTTTAAGTAGACTTTTTAATCTGTTAGAAAACTCGTTGAAATAACAGGTAGATTTTTTGTAGAAGTCACGTTTAAAGGTACATTTGGATTTTTACATATCATAAGGAAGTATTTGCATTTTACTGCTGCTTTAATTTTTCCTTTTTGTAGGAGCACGGATAGAAAAACCCAAGTCATTCAAACAGAGATATACAAATTATCCGGCAAAAAAGGCAAATTATTTTTGTAATAATTCTGGAACTGTTAGTTACATCTGGAAGCAAAAAATGGCAATAAATCTTCCTGTAATTTTCTGAGCTGCTCACCCTTTCAGCTGCAGGAGAACGTTTCTCTTGTCTAGCAAAATTCATGGCTTTGCAGTCATCCAGAACCACGGATCACAGGGGTGTTAAATTAAAGGAAAGTGATGGTGCATCATCATGCTGTGGCAGGCAAGACCTGGCTGTGCTTTTAGACCATTTCTCTGCATAAAGCAATCTCGGGAAGATGGGTACAAGCTATTACTGTTCATTTCTGGGCACAAGAGGGCTTGAAATCCATGATGGAATTAGAGCCTCAGCAGGGAAAATGTCAGCTGGGTTAAAATTAAAGGCAGAGCCGCCCCATGAATTACTTTGTAATCAGGAGAGGGAGGGAGCCTGGGATGAGGAGCATAGGGATGGAAACTCTTCAAGCAGAAAGAATCATTTTCTCGCGAGCAAATCCCAAGAAGAGCAGGAGGCAAAAAATCCATTTTCAGCTCTTGAGGTTCTTCCCCTGACACCTCTCAGATGTGGCGTAAGAGAAGAGCTGATTCTCATGAGCCTGGGTCTGTCTGGCACATCAAGGCAGTGTTTTTGGACAGAGTGACCAAAGAGGGAGATGCCAAAGATATTTGGTATTGGGAAAAAGGCCACTCCAAAGAGGTGGCTTCCAAACTCCACCTTCGCATTTTCATCTTGCATAAACCCCAGGCTGAACTCAAATGAGGTGACCCAGAAGATAAGAAAAATTTATTCAGTCTTTGGAAGTAAGAGCTGATTTCAAGCCCTGCTTCGCTTTCTGTGTCTCTTGCAACTGATCCTGCTCACTGCTGTGCTCATCTCCTCACTCCTGCTTTTCAGTCCAGAGTTTGTAGCAGTAACTTGCTTATCTCTCTACCTCTCCCTCTCTCTCTCTCTATATATATATATCAATATATAGATATGATTATATATCTATCTATCTATCTATATATATATATATATAACTGGATGAATGCAGGGGCTCTTGAGACAATTCTGAGACTCAATTCTTGTATCACCTTCTCTTTCCCTACTAAAATTAACTAATACATGGTGATGGCTGAATTTCTAAACCTTTTCATGGTGCTGCTCCATTATCTGTCCATATCCTTTAGCCTGTATTCAAATGGCTTCATGCTTTGTACCCTCTGGGTTTTGAGTCAAAGAAAAAACAAGCCCCTTAGAAAGCTGGATAAGCTTTGTCTTAAAGTTACCAACAATCCTCAGATCATTTATACCCTGAACCTCTATGTGCATCAAATTGGGGAAAAGTCATGAGCAAGTCTCCATTATACAGGCAGCACTATTGGGAGGTGATTACCTAAGTCTGAATTCCATACTGAGGTGCACCTTTTCTGTGGGAAAAACTTACCCTACAAACAGTGGCAGAGCTGGGATCACTGTCCTTGTCCTCTTTGGAGAGCTAACCACCATGTCCAAGCATGATCATCCAGGCTGGGCAGGCCTTGGAGCAACCTGTAGTGGGAGGTGTTCCTGCCTGTGGCAGAGGGTGGGGTGTGATGATTTTTAAGGTCCCTTCCAACTCAAAACCATTCCGGGATTCTGACTTTGTCCAGGTTACACTTAGCAAGGTGAGATCAGTAGCAGTGTTTTCATTGTGTTTTTGATGGTGTGACCTCACATCCATCCCCTGTTTCGTTGTCCTCCTCCAAAATTCCCTCACCAAAGCAGGTGGCTGTGGAAGAGGTGGACACAGACAGAAGGCTCAGCCAGTGTCAGGACAGTGTGATGGGCTGGTGTAGCATGATGCATCCTCTGCCAGATACTGGAATTCCCTTCTTCTCTCCAAAATAATGCAGAGAAGCCTCAAATTGATGCTTTGCCTCTATGGCAGAAAATATTTGTGAGTTATCAAAATATCACTGAAATTCTCCCATCTTGATGGATAGAAGCTGAGAACCAAAGATAGCATGTTTGAGGTTTATTTTGTTTTTTTTATCAAACCTTGATGGCTTTAATTAGCCTAATTTGAGCATCTGCCCACAGATGTGGAGCTTTTGGCAAAATGATGGTAGAGTAAGGAAAGCCTCTCTCACACATTCATCCACATGCACACACTAGTATTTGCAGAGATCTTTTTTCAAGACGTGCTGCCCATTCTTGATTTCTGAGGTCCTTTCCCCATCCATCAGGCAGGTGAAGTAAGGGAAATACCCAAAACATTCTTCTTTAAATTAAAGGCTCTTTGCACTCTTTGTCTGAACCCCAGCTGGATCTCTCATGCTTTTATGCTTGCAATACCCAACAGGAATTTTCCAGAAAAATCCCTGGCTTATGTCTAAGCAGCTCTGCAAAATTTTGCTCTGCTTCCTTTCCACATCATCCTTTTGGATGTCTCCCTCATGCCAAGCAGATGCTTCTGGCAGGATAATCAGCATTTTTTTCTTGCTGGCTTTGGGGATTCTTCTTTTTTTGTGCTCCTGATGCCCTCCTAGTGCAGCTTTTGTTGATTGTGTGATTGTTCTCGTTAACTTGATGAGCAGCAAAGTGGTGTCACTGTGAATTTTGTTTGGTACCTTTGTGTTCTGCCCAAGTGATGCTTCTTATGGTACTGCCAATGCTCCTCGATGAAAGATGCCAGGATTGGGCAAGCTGCACTCACCTGAAGGATGGAACTCATCAATAATTCGATTTTTATTTATTTTTATTACTAAGTTTATCAATGAGGATTGAAATGGTCCAGTAGAATGGCGTGTTAGAACTGGATTTGTTTGTGAACTTGGATTAAAGGAACACTGTCAAGCTTCTTTAGGAAAGAAAATTGGCTGATTGACTTTTATACACATTTATTATGCAAAACCCTCCAATTCTTAGCAAAAACTTAATGGAAAAAATGATGCTGTTCATACAAACTAGACTGCGGAGACTTGGTTTTGCTGGACCTAAATCTTTGCTCTGATGAAGGTTTTGTGGTCTTGAGGCTGTGCCTGTCCTCGATGGGCTCTGCAGTTTGATTTGACCAACAAGGGTTGCTCCTTGGGTAATTTCTGCTTTAAAATAATCCCTCTGGCTTCTGCAAATTTATTCCTGAAGCTGGTCACCAAAGCAACCACTGCCCTCAAAATAATCAATAAAAAAGGCTGCATTTGCCAAATGAAGGTGACAGCAAAAGCTTGGCATTTCAGGTCTCACTGGTGTTAAGGTGAGGAAGATTCCCCTTGACAGTGTTCCTGTGGAAAATTCAGATCAGTCCTTTCAGGTGGTTTGATGTGTTGTATGAAATGCTCCCATAGATGCTGGCACAAGGTGACTCCACGGTGACCTCCCCACAGCTCACTGGGAGAGTGGCACATCCTGGACTTGGCCAAGGATGACAAAAAGGCACTGTGTGTTGGCACATTGTCACTGATGTCACCTCTCCTCCACCCTGTGCTCACAGCTAGGCCATCAGAAGTCCTCTTGGCCGCACATTGATGGTTTCTTCCTACTCAAACCTATTCTGCTGAAATCCAGACTCTGTGTTCTCTGCCCTCAGAGAATATGGAAATGGTGCTTAATGCAAATAATTTATATTTTTCCTTTTAATTGCCAAAATCTGAGCAAAATGTAGCACTGGGATGCAAGATGAGAATTCCAGGTGGTTGTGTCACGGAGCATCTGGACAGGGATTTGTGGGTAACACCGGGCAGAGGCACGGAAAGGATTTTAAAAATAAGTTAATAAAAGTAAAGATTTATCTAATAATCCTCTTTTTGCCCAAATAATCTTGGGGTGATTATTAAGTGATTATGCTCAGTCTAATGAGGATTATTGTTGGGACTGGGACGTGGTCCAGCCCAGTGCTCCCATGCCCCAGTGCCGTGTGGAGGAAACCACAGTTAAATTGTGTTGAGCACGAAAAACTTGTGCCCCTTGAGCTCCTTTGGGCTTGTTCCTTCCCCTCTCCTGATTTCTGCTTATAAAATCTTTCTCTTCTCTCCGTTTTTTTTTTGTTTTTATTTTGCTTCCCAAGGGCATGATGATGCAGTGCCGTGTGCGGTTTTGAAAAGTGTGGATAGTTTTAGCTTTCTCCACCACCCAGTGCATCAGAGGAGCTTAGAGATCCTGCAGAGGTGCAAGGAGGAGAAGTACAGTAAGGCTCCACCACCCGCCCTCCCCTCTGATACCACACTCACACGGCCAGAAATGGAAACCAGGTGCATTCCATGTAGAAAGGATAAAAAACATGGCACCCTAGGAGCCCTCCATGATCAAACCTGCTGCCTTACAGCAGTTTTGAACCTGTTGGGAAATGATTAGGCAGAGTTGGAAGAGTCAAATTCAAAGCAAACCCACATCTCTTGAGATCTCACAAAAATAATTTTGTTGGCAGTTTCCCCCTTTACTCACTGACATTGATAAAGAAGCTGTACCTGATACAGCTGGAATTCAACTTAATTTGCATTTAATTGGACTTCAGAAATTTCTTTAGCTTGTGAAAATATTGTGTCCCAGGGCTTTTTCTTAAAACAGAGGCATTGTCAATGTTTTTTATGGAACGATGCACTTGGTCTCCACTTCTTCATCTTCACTCCTCTGTCATGTAATAAACTCATCCTGCATGACAACATGGACACTCTTGCCTGCACTACTCTATTTTATTTTTATATTTAAATAGATATTTGGTGCTCTCATGTGTAGCTATATTATTTTCCTACCATAATTCTCTTCCTTCATGTTGCGTGTTAAAGCTGACAGAAATAGAGCTGCTCTGCATGGGCAAAGCCTCAGCCCAACTTGCTTAAACTTCATGAAATTTAGGTGTAAGTGCAAACCACCTTTTATTCTGCAGAGATGAGCACGGTAAGTACAGTAGGTGCATGTTAAATCTTCACAAATGTGATTTCCCTGTTAGAAACCTTCTGTCAGATGTCTGTGCTTCCTGCAGCATGTGGGGTTGGGGAACAGCGTTAGTTTAGGTCTTCTTTAGGCTTTCATTCTTAATTTAACTATGTTATTTTTCCCTACAACTTCCCAATACTGCTATAAGAAAATATAAAGGAGTTATACTAAATTTTACTTGATTTTAGATTTTATTAAGTGGTGTTGTGCCAAGTGACCTTACTGATACTAGTAAGAAACTATTGGAAAGGAAGATAATTATCAGCAGAGTAATTTTACTTGATTTTAATTAATCAATTTAACTTTAATTTTTAAGTTGGCTCAGCAATATGGGAGATTTTGAGGGGTTTAGTTTGCAGTTCCTTAGGTGGGAAAAAGGAAATTCATACAACTGAGCTTTAATCTAGTGGGAACCAGGAAGCTGAACTCAGTGTTGACCTCAAGACCTCAAAACCTCACTTACACAGACTAGTCCACACAATTTTGGGGTCTCTTAGGATAAATGCAACGAGTGGGTCTAAGAAGAGCATTGCCACTGTTTGTGAATTGGAATCTGACCAGGCAAACAAGTAATTCTTGTTCTGCATTCAGAGATCCTTCCCATCTTCCCACTGGGTGTGCTCCTACTTCCCCAGGCTCCCAGCCTGGCAAGCTGAAGTGGTTTGGAATGTGTGTAACGTTCTGGATCAGAACTCAGCAGGTTTTGGGCCCCACAGGCCCCAGGGAATCAGCTTTTCCCACAAGTCAAATGAGGTTGTACATCCACATCATCCTTGAGACAGAAACCAAGGTCATCTCCTTGTCTTGAGCTGTGCAATTAGTTCTGAGCAAAGAGAGAAGGGAAATTGGTTTGATGAGTCTATTGAGATTCCCTGTAGATCCCTTGGTATTCAGCTTCTGGAGCCAACTGGTCACCCTTCTTTTACCATCAGCCACTTCCCTGGTGCTGTGGGGTCCACCAGTTCCTCCAGAGCAAAGCACTGGGTTTAGGCTCCTCTTATTCAAGACTGGAGCTCTGCTGGTTGGCATTCCTCCACAGGGAGTAGATGGGACTTATCCAAAACTCTTCTCAGCGAGGGCAAAGAACCTGTTAGGTAAATCTGTCTATTTTTTCAAAGCACTCCAGCTGAAGGAAAGGGAATATGCTTGAAAAATCAGAGTAATTTTCTGCTTGATGTGTAAACCAGATCAGGCTGTGTCTAAGCTGGGTAAACTAGTGAGAGGTTGTTGCCACTCACACACTGTTCTTTCCTGCTCAGTTCCTACAATTTAATACCCCATATTCACCATACACAATTCTCAAGGCTACGTGCAGCTCACCAGCAGAAATCAAAGACCTTTTTACCTCCAATTTATAAAAATTCCCTTTATTTCCCAGAAAAGGGGCTACATCAACATAGCAGCTTTTGGCTGTATTCCTCCTTCAAAGAGCCAGGTGATGGCACAGTGTAGAAAAGTCTTTATATTTGGTGTATCTAAAGCAATTCTCTTTAACCCAACTTGTGCTGTGACCTTTATCAATCAACAAGTCACTTCAGGTGCTGAGCTGGCAGAACCACAATGCAATTTAAATGCAGCTGTTACCTGGAAGCCTGAAATAGAATTTCCCTTTTCCTGGGCAATGCAAGGTGGGGATGCAGGGATAATTTGATACAACCTTGTCTTCATCACTTCTGCCTGACTTGTTGGGTTGGAAGGTGTTTTGGACCTCTCCTTTCTTTGGTGGAGAGTGCAGGGAAGGATAGGAAGACAGAATTTTCTCCAAAAAGGAGGGCATGCATTAAAAAAACCTGGAAATACCAGTGAAATCCCCCTTTTCATGGACTCCTTTAGACTAGAAAAGTCTTCTGGGCCTTAACAGTAAAGTATCCAGGCATATATATTAATTTAATCTATATTAAAAATAGATCCAGCTAGACATGAGGGGCTTTCTGAGTCAAAAACTAGCTACACAAAATACTAATGCAACATTTTTAAGCAGATTCCTGATTATTCCTATTTTTCCCTCTTTACAATTTGGTTTCTGTGCTCTAAATCATGACTTTGGACACAGAAATGGTCACAGTCTTGAAGGAGGTACAAGAACACTCCTAGGACAAGAAATATAACCCAAAAACGGCTTAAATGGCAAAAAGAGGGATTGAAAAGAGTTTTGAGTTTGGATATTGTTCAGCACTCAGATGCATTGCCTGCCTTGCTTTCCAAGCACCTCCAGTGCTGGAGATGCCAAACCTTCTGAGCAGAAATGTTTTGGTTGGTCCTGCCTTGGAGCACAGGCGGGGTTCAAAGATGACCTGGGAAAACACACCCTCAGATTTTCTTTTGCTGACATTTCCAGGGTATTTGGGCACCTTTAGATGCAAAAACTTAACCAAGACCATCAGCCTTTTCAGGGACCTCCTGCCCAATTCAAGATGAACCAAATCTGTTTAGCTTCAAGATGAGCTGTTAGAACATTTCAACAGGGCAAGGAGGGTGGTGAATGTCCTGTTAAAGGGATGTCACCATTGACTTTGGGAGGCATTCATCTCAGGAATTCCAGACTCAGAACAGCAGGACAGGCTCAGGTCTCAGTGTGTTTGCTTTGTGTTCATCTTCCAGAATAAAAAATTACCAGCACACCTTTTAGCTCAGTACCTGGGCTGCATGGAATAGTGAAATTATAAATATGGGGAGGAGGGAATATGCCATTGCTTCTTCTGTCCTGCTACAAATCATAGTTCAGACTTTTTTCTTTTTAGAAAGCTTTTTTTTCCCACTGTAGATGTCTTAGGGTAGAATAAAACACATTTTCCCCATGCTGAGGTGAGAGCTGTGATTTTTCATGTCTCACAGCAGTGATTTTGACACAATTATAAAATTGCTCAACTGTTTTCATGTCAAACTGCACATTATCAGATCTTAACATTTCTGTGGTTTGGTGTCTTGAAGTGTTCTGTTGTCTACAAAAATTGTTCTTGGTTACAAAACATTTCCCATTCAGGAAAGATAACAGCTGCTACTGTGACTATGTGCAGCAGCTTCCTTGGCTGAATACAAAATAGATACTTTACTTAATCTATTATTTTCTTAGATATATTTTATTACAAATAAATTATTCTAGGTATCAAGGGATATAGGCTCCATAGGCAATCAAGCCTTTAGAAAATAGTATATAAAGTGTTTCCTACTTGCTGCACACGTCCCTATATTTGGAGGGAGGGAGAGAAGAAGTTCTAGGGAATAAATGACCATTTTTCCAAGCATTCTAATTATGTCCAGGTGTTTTGCCCATGCAGCTGGGTTATCCCATGCTCAGTGGAAAGCTTGGGAATCTCTTGGACGCAGAGAACGAGTGGCTGCTGCCCCCCCATCAGCTCCTTCCCTCAGCCCATTTGCTGGCTGGGACAGTGTGTCCCTAAAACACCTTCTGCATGTGTGGGAGGGGAATTAGAGGCTGGAGCAAACAGTGTTACTCACAAGGGTGGTGACTGTGGCAGGGAGGTGGCACCGGGGAGCGATGGCATCCCTGGCACCCGGCTGTGCCTGGCATGTGCCAGGACACGTCCGCTCTGCTCTGCACCAGAGTCAGCACTCAGCTATGGCCCTGCTAATTGTCTTTGGGGATGGCTCTGCTAATTGTCTGTGGGGTGTGAGCCAGCTGGAAACGTCTTCTTCATGTGCTGCTTCAGGTATCACTCGGAAGAGCCCGCGGACGCCACTCTCAGATCTCCAGGGAGTCAACACCATCAACGAGAGGAGCCCACGGTAAGGCTCTTGCTTTTACCTGAGCATGAGCAGGGATCTGGGATAGGGGAGCAGTGTCTGTACCTAAAAATGGCTGTGTTGATATTTCTCCCATCTCACCTATCAGTCTTCTCTTCGTTCTTTCTCTGCCATGTGATCGGATCTAAACACCTTTCCTGACTAAACAGGAGGCAGGGAAAGCCACTACCCTGTGTCAAAGGCAGCAGTTGTCAGTGGTGGGTGAACAAGGGGATAAGAAGTTTAAAAAATAAATGAATGTGCCAATATTAAGGAAATAGTCATTTCAGGTGGACAGGTTTAGGTGCAGAACTGCATACAACGTGTGATAGCTCCAGGTGCACTGAAATGTGGAAAACCCACAAGTTATGGGGTTTGAGATGGTACTTTGCCAATGCTTGCTTGTTTTCAGGGGGGAAAAAGCACATGTGCTTCAAAATGGATTGAGTTTTACAGGTTTTATGTACATTTTTATTTTTAAATCCTTCCTTGAAGTTTCTAGCCATTTAAGCAGCTACTGAATGAGACTCAGGTCTACACTTGAGACAGAGATCTATGCCTATTCTTCAGAGCCTTCTCCATCCCCGTTCCAGAATTAAGTTGCTTGTGAAGCCAAAGTCTTCATTTCCAAGGGATGTCTGGTCTCTGATCCTTTTCCCAGCTACTCTTGTGCTATCCCTCCGTACATCCCAGGAGGTCTGATTTTCCCAATACCCCTCCTAATGTGTACAGTGCCTCTCTCCTTCCCTCTGACCAGGTGTGTGCTGGGGAAGGAGATCACAGGAGCACACTCAGCTCCTACAACCACTGCTTGGAGCTGCAGATATCCAGGAGTATCTTAATGGCTGCTCTGAGGTTGATGAGAAGCCCAGAACAAGTCAAGAGGAGTCTGAGTCTCTCTCCTGAAATGTGTCCATTAAACCAGTCCTTGCATCTCAGTGGCTTCTCTTCCACTCAAAATTAAATATCCTTCAAGGATATTATGAAAATTCATTTCTAATGGCTTTAATGCCAAATTGCCACAAAAAAATAGATACACGTCATTCCTTTATTTCTTGGGAAAGAAAAGTAGCTTCTTCTGCCTGGTTTTGTTCACCATGTGCTTTCTGAGTGCCATCAAGAAGAAAATGTCCTTCTTCCTCTGAATTCCACCCTACTGAATGGGAACTGAATGTTCTCACATCATTACAAGTCAATTTCAGTGGTTAGAGAGGATGGGATTTACTTAAAATGACAGGATTGAATTCATAAATTTGTGCCACTTCTCCAGTTTGAGCAGCAATGCAGGTGGTACAAGCAATGCCACCCTATCCTGGGAAGGTGATGCAACCCTGGCTGTCCTCACCTCAGTCTTTGCCACCCTTCTTTCCTTTCTCATAATGCTGCAGCTGCTGGGTCTCTGATGGGTTGGGCTGCAGTGACAGTCGAAGCAGGGAAGGTTGGTGTCTCCAGAGGTGACATTCCCTGTTTCCAGCAGCACTGACTGAGTTTCCCTCAAGGTAACAGGACATGAATCCTTGTCCCTTTGGAGATCTTCCCTTGTAGATTAGAGGATTCCTGCAGTTTCTCTGTCCTGCCTTTGGCACGTGAGGAACATCCATGAACTGAAACAGGGCTTTTCTTTACTGCCCAAGTCCAGCTTTGGAGGCACTTTAGTGTGGGAGTTGAGACAACATTTTCCTAGCCCAAAATATTTGAATTATTTCAGCAAAGGGACATTGTAAAGGTGGGGAAACTCCTCCTTCCAAGGCAAGGAGGAGGATGTGTTTATTTACTGTGGAGTTCAGTGTGTGGTCAGCTCTGGTTATGTGGCTTAGCCCATGCCAACACAGCAGACAAGTCACCCTAAACAGCCAGAATTGAGGAACTGTGTTTTCCTTCCTCATCCTCAGCAGCTGTGTCCTTCCAGCAGCCTCAATCTGAGCCTTTATTTGCAGAAAATGTGCTTTTGGAGTCATCCTGTGTTCCTCCTCCTGAGGTGCCTCGATAGCAAGGTCCATGATCTTCCCTTGGGCATCATCAGACGTTTGAGTCCCCAAATGTCATCTTTACCCCTTCCTTCCGGAAGTACAAACCAAGTGTCTCTTAAGATCTCCAAGGTCCAGCCTGTGCTTTCAGAGTAGGCAGGCGATTTTGATCCCTTTCATTGCAGCTGCTTTTGATCTGGAAAGTCGTGTCACACCTGATGAATGTTGGTATTTCAGTAAATGGCACTTGTTGAGCAAGAGGAGGTGAGCCCAGGGGTGCAGGTGACACATATGGAAGAAACATTGGCTTTAGCAGCTTCCCAGCAGATCAATTGGCAAACGATTTACGGCTCCAAATTAAACAGGAATTGCTTTCAAAGCCATCTCATGATCATGTGGTCACTGATAAGTCTGGTTGTGCATCCAACCTACAGGATAGCTTGGGGCCTGTTTCTAAAAGCAATTTTGAGGCATGACATCACTCAGGAAGTCACTGTGGAGCGTTTAGGGAGCCAAGTGCTCTCCTCTGATCTCAGAAAAAAGAGGACGGATGGTTTGCACATGCTGGGTAGGAAACCAGGCAAGTGCCTTCCCCAGCTGCTGAGAAATGAAGGCCAGGCCATGCCTAACCAAAACCACTTGGGCTGGTTGGGATCCTGCTGGTTTGTGCTCACTAGTGACACTTTTATGTGCAGGGATGTCTGGGCAGGTGTTGGTCTGACAGGGCTCGGGGAGATGATTGACCCCAAAGCACCAAAAGCCTGCATCTGCCTCCATGTGAATGAATCCCTACTAAAGTGCCCATAACAAACAGAGCTGTCATTTTATTTCTTGGGCTTTTAAAAACCACATGGGAATTTCTAGGGTTTTCCAGAGAAGCTGGCCAGGATTAATGGTACTGTACCTCCCAGAATTGGCTGTTGAGTTTTAGTGGTTCCCGTAAACTGGTGATTTTTGTTTGCCCACCTACAAACAGGAGGGTTTTGGTGGATGGTACCTGAGATGTAAAGAGAAGAAAGTTGAACTGGAGGGATCACCTGGATATTCGAGCTTCTCACTAACAGTCTGTGAATGGAATGCTTAAGGAAAAGGGCTTAGCCAGGGGTTTTTCTTTGCTGTGATTGATCCCTCCTTATAATAGTGGTCCATATCAAAATGCTGATTTAATGGGGCCAGGAAGGAATTTGGGAAGTGCTCAGATGAGGCAGCAATGCGACGTTGCTCTAAGGATCTGGCTCCAGGCTTTCATCTGGCTGAACATACAGCTTTAAATCCTTTCTTTTTTAATTTCCACGTAGCACTTGAGATTTGCCTTTCCTCCAAATCAAGGCTTTAAGGCAAAGGGCTGCTTTGTTGTCAGACCGAGAAGTGGCCGGCGCCTGAGGCCACATTTAAACCACCGTGTCCTTCAGCATCCTCATGACCTGGTGCAGTCTGGAGTCTCCTCCTGTTCCTTTTCCTCCTGTCTGAGATAACTTGAGGGGTGAGGGGCTGTTCCAGCCCCCACATCCTTCCTTAGATTGCTTTTATTTAGTATGATGATTTCTGCAAGACTGATAAAAAATTTAGAGTTTAAAAACCCCAACAAACCACCAAAACCCCCCCCAAGCCAGAAGTTTTTGGTTGGGTCCTGCTCCTAAAACGCTCCCTGCCCCCCAGACACCACTGGAAGGCTCCTCATCTCTGAAAATTGCTTGCTCTGACGTGTAGTTTGGTCAAGTACTCATTTCCATCCCTCCAAGAGAGGATTTTGGTTCCTTTCCTCCTCCTTTAGCCCTTCTGAAGCCAGGTGAGCGTTTCTGGAGACCACAACAGTTTTGCTCCATGGCAGAGGGACCAGATTGGGTGATTGGTTTGTAATCAGGTCCCAGAGGGTGATTCTGGGTCAACCCATCTGTCCAGCTGGGGCTGACATCCATCTTTATGGCAAATAATGAGTTTATTGCAAAATAGATTTGCTTTTTCTGTTCCAAATTGAATGATTGTGTGAATTTGAGGAGACAGAATGAGCACCAGAGGTCGTAGCCTTGTATCCTTCACACCACCAAAGGTTTCTGGAGATATCTGCAGACTCAAGGTTTCTGTCCGGGAGAGCTGGAAGTTGTTATTGTCCTGCTAATAATTTGTTCCTTTTGTGAGTATTTGATCTTTGAGAGGTGCTTTGGGAGATGATGCTTCATCTGACACAAATGTCTGGCACTAGGGACTCATCCCATGGGAACAAATGAACAGTGGAAAGAAAACACAGCAGCTCATTTTTTACCAATGGGTTATTTTATGGTCTGTTTTTATCACAGAACAGTGTTTTTTATGTCTTCCTAATGGTGTCTGGTGTTTCAGGGATGCCTATGCAGTTGGCTGGAATGGGCGGATGGGGATGAGGCACAACAGACACGCCAGCCCTGGTGCCTTCCTGGACAAAGACGGGATATTCGTCAACGCCACCAACAGCAAACTGCTGGAGAGGGCCCATGGCATCCTCATGTCAGTACCCAGGAGGGGGTCTGGGCTTTACTTCTGGAGCATAATGAGCAGCATGGGTAGTTAGGGGAATGTAAATAGCCCTGATATAAAACTTTCAGGGTGCCAAGTAGACTTGGATGTGTTTCCAAGTAGACTTGGAGGTGTTTCCCAGTTGGGTCAAAGCAACCCTGGAAGGTTTTACATGTCTGATTTAACTTGTCTCATTCATTCAGAATGACAGACAAAGGGAGGGAAGAGAAAGAACAAACCTGCTGGAGATACAGCAGCCATGTAATGCAGTCACACTTTTAACACCATATCAAAGTTCCCATTATAAATTAGATAATTTATTTAGATATAAATTAGATAATTTAATTAGGCAGATGGTGATAATGTTTCACACTGCAGCCTCCTTGAAGGTTCAGGGAACGTCCCAGGGTGGCTGGAGTGAACGTGGGGTTTGGAAAGCAGGAGGCTGGTCATCATTTAGTGACGTGGCTTCTTAGCTCTTCCCAAATTCCCATCATTTCTAATGTATCCATTCCCATTAATTGGATACATTCCTCTCAGTCTGCAATGTGCAGGGGCAGCCCCATTTCAATGCTGGCTGTGGGCAGCAGGCTGCTCTGGGGGATTTGGAGGGGCTGGTTTCATAAACTCCTCCATTTCACAATTGCACTGGGGATTAACCTGAGCTGTTTATTATCTCCCCAGGCGAAATAAGAACTTCAAATCCAAACCCAGTCTCCCAAAGGTGAGTGAGAAGCAGCATTTTCCCCTGTGTGGTCTGTGGGCTAAGGCTCTAGCACAGTGATGCAATGCCCAGGGATATGAAAAAGACCATGTGTGTCTACACCAAGACCTCAGCCAACTCAGCTCTTTTCTGGGCTCTTTAATTCATGTAAATCCAAAGGATTTCAGCCCTGATTTCTGCTGGGAGAGAGAGATACAAGCACTTACATCCTTCTTGGAGCAGCTCTGGCTCCTTTTTCCTCCTTCTGAGAAGGAGTATGAACGTGCTGGTGAAATTTATTTACTAAATCTCTAAAATGAGCAAGTAATTGCAGGGGAGCTGGTACCTGATAGACAATAACCTTGTTACTTTCCCTCTGTCTTAGATGCATTTACTGTATTTTAAGAGATGCCAAGAGATCCGTTGTCCCTAGAAGAATAATGCTTTTTGTGTTCCTCACTGGTGCTGCATCTGTGGTCAGGAGCAAAGCAAAGCACCAGGAGAGGAGCAAACATTGGTTTACTCCTCTCTATGTCCATCTTGCACCTGGAGAGGCACCAAGGCAATTTATCAATGAGCTGCTCATAGAATCATGGAATAGTTTGTGTTGGAAAGGACCTTAAAGGTCATCCAGTTCTACCCCCTGCCAAGAGCAGGGACACCTTCCACTAACCCAGGGTGCTCCAAGCCCCATCCAACCTGGCCTTGGACACTGCCAGGGATGGGGCAGCCCCAGCTTCTCTGGGCAACCTGTGCCAGGGCCTCACCACCCTCACAGGGAAGCCATCCCTCAGTGTTCCCTGTTGAGATTACATCACCTAAGGAAGCCCTGTGAGGGTAAAGGAGGGATATAGCAGATGGTGTGATGGTAACATCTGGGTTTTCTATGGATTCTCTCTTTTTCTGCAGCACTTGCTGGATGTGAAGTCCCTCAAGCACCTCACGAACCTGACACTGCATGACCGCATCACCAAATCTCTCCTCCACCTCCATAAGAAGAAAAAACCACCCAGCATCAGTGCCCAGTTCCAGGTGAGCCCTTTCCTTTGATGGAGAGAGGGGAATCACCTGCTCCAGACACACTTCTGCCCCACTCCCTGCAGCATTTAGGCCACTGAGGGCTTTAGGGAGACACAGCAGGTATTTAAAGGGTGCAAATGGAGAGAAATAAGAGTGAGGATGGGTATCATGGGGGATGATATGGTGGAGCAAGGTGGGACATGAGCTGTGGAGAGAGATATTGGTGCCTTCCTATCCTCTGGTACCTCACATTGTGGTGCTTCCTCCCCCAAATTCAGAAACTCCAAAATCCCCAAATCGTGTGTTTTTGCAGTCTTTTTACTCACATCCAACATAATCTGTTCTGAGACAGTATGGGAATTTTAATAGGGGCAAAAAGGTCAGAATCCTGCTCCATTATCTCCAGGCAGGAGGGGGAATTCAGAGGAGGGATTGATCTTGTTTTGTCAGTGCTGAGGGCCAGTCAGCAATCCCTGGGGTTTGCTGCAGGGAAAATAATCCTCCAAGGACTTGGCAGTGCTGGGCTCACAGTTGGACTCACTGATCCTAAAGGTCTTTTCCTACCTAAATGTGGTTGTTTTGTATGTGCATCTCAGCTTGGAAACTGCTACAAGACCTGTGCACAAGCAGGTGGTAATAACAGAAAGCAGCTTTTCACTTAAAATTTGGGTTCTAAGCAAGTCTGAGTTGCTTTTGACTTGTGGTTTTGACTGCTTTGGGGTTTTTTTTTGGAGATGTGGTCTATATTTAGAAAGTCTTCGTGTGTAGGTGTGGATAAGATTAAATAATTATAAATATATGCACATGCACATGTGTGTGTGTATATATATAAATATATATATATAATTTGCAGAATGCACATCTGTATATTTATATATTTAGCTTTATCTAATCTGATGGTATTCTGGTCAAAATTTACTCCTGCAGAGTTCAATTTATACCCGTGGAAGGGTTGAAACAGGGATGCCTTGGAGTGAAAGGCTTTCCCAAAACCTATTAATGCTCCTAAGAAAACTCTGAAAAGCCCTGAGGGGCACAACTGATTTTTTTTTTCTATTTTTTGCAGCACATTCAAATCAAAGACACCTAATTTCATTGAGCACTTGTTAAAGAGAATCATTTTGAGGGATAAAGCAGCAGCATTGCTTTTTTAATCAAGAGCAAACTAATAAAATTATGGTGCACAGAATTGGGTCACAGTCAGGAAACACAAATGTTTCCCATCATGTTTTTTTTGCAGATAAACTCTGCTTTGTGGCTAATGCCTCAACACCAGGCTTGCAGCTGCTCATCTCCTATGGATTTTCTCTGTACTTAGGGTAATCTATAGGGGAAATAGCTGCCTCAGAGTGTGCCAGGAGCAGGAATGGCTTTCTCAGTGGAAAACTAAACCACCCATACCTAAAATAATAGAGCTTCCTTTAACCCATATGCAGGTGGTGCCCTGGGGACAGGGATGGAAAGGCTGAGTACAGGTGGTGAAGGAATGGGTGGCTGGAAAATTTTGCTGGCAGAGGGACAGAGGAGATGGGTACAGGGTTAATCCAGTGACCTCGTGTGTCCTTTGTGGATTCCCCACCACCAGATGGCAGAGGGTGCCTGGACCATCTGCCTCACACAGGATGGTGCTGAGGGTGCCCCCTCCTATGGGTCCAGCACATCCCATTCTCACCATTTTCAGCACTGGGAGCACTCTGCTTGCTGGGCTTTCAGCAAAGGGTTGTGTCCCTTGAGTTGTCCTTTCCCTCCCACTAGCCTGTGTGGGCACAGCTGATTGAAAGCTCCCAATAGGCTTCTTTTGTGTAAAAAAGAGTAATTTCAGATGTTAAGAAAAGCAGATGCATGCCAGCAAAGGTCTGCCACATCATGGCAGTCCTGCTGCTCCCTGGGATAGGAGCAGAGATACTTGCATGAAGTTAATGTACATAACACAGCTGCATCACATGTGGCTGGGATCCATCCCTTTCTCCCACCAAAATCCTGGATGTGAATGAATTTTTCTAAACATGAAAGGTTTTCCATAAAGATGTCTTTGAAATGATCAGAAGGGAAAAAAGGCTTCCTGTGAGCAGATCTGTGGGCAAAAGGCTTCTTTGTAATACCACGCCAGTTTATTAACTCCTGTATTCCAAAATTTATAACTCTGCTTATAGTAAATGTGACAGAATATCCTTTACATGACTGAGTTTTAAACTCTATTGAAATCAGGAGTAATCAACTCTGTAGCACCTTATTGATGCCATGTTTGTAATGTGCTCAGCAATTAGAGATACCCAAAGTATTTATGGGACACAGCAAAAACAAAAAGTGGCTGAGGAGCCTGGCCAGCACCAATGGACTTGGCACACTCCCGTTTTCAGCCTGGTTTTATTCCAAGAGCTTGTGATTCATCACAAAAAGAGTCAAAGATTTGCAAGGAGAAGGAATAACTCAGCATGACATCCCACTGGAGCAGCTGGCTGTAGAGTGATGCCAATGTAAATTCATTTTTATGGGAGAGAGTTTTAATTTTGATGAATAAATAGGGGGAAATAGAAAAATGGAACCAGGAAACCCCTTGATACTCAGTGATCCTTCAGTCAGGAACATGCCAGCATCGAAGCTCTTCTCTAGAAACAACCTCTGAAGTGTTCAGGGTTGCAGGCTTCAAAAATTATTGTGAATTCCTGATTTTCCCTTGGCAAAACTTTTATTAAAAACAATTCATTTTTAGGCGAACAGTAAACTCTTGACAATTAAAATTAGGAATAAATTTTGCCTGGAGTCACTTTTGGTAAAGGAAAACTTGATTTGTGTTTAAAAAACGTCAGCGGTTGGTTGTTGGCAGGGGTTAATTCTTGTCTTGGAGCTCCCATTCATAGCTGGAAGAGGCTTGTGGTGTGGAGTGGGATGGGAATTTGGGCTCCAGGGGAGCCAGAGGTCTGAAAATCCAACTCAGCATTATATTCATCTTTGGTTTCTTTGTTGGGGGCAAAGACAAAATCAGCCAAGTTGCTTGTGCTAAAAGAGTCACTTGGGAGAATAATTTCCCATGTGCCTCATTTACTCATAATTAATTTCAATTTATGTTGTTTGTGATGTAAGCATTTGGATTTTCATTATCCACTGTGGTCTCCTCTCCCTTCCCTGTGTCTCCTCTGTTGCAGGCATCCCTCAACAAACTGATGGAGACCCTTGGCCAAGCAGAGCCATATTTTGTCAAGTGCATCCGATCCAATGCTGAGAAGGTAAATGCCATCCTGTGAAAGCAATCCTGCTAGAAATCAGCCTGGGAATCTTTTGTCCATTTTTAGAGGGAGTTAGGTAGGAAACAGAGCCTCAAATGGAGTGGATTTAGAAGATTTGAGCAAGGGGAAGCATGGATTTATCACTCGGGTGTCGCTCTTGATATACTACACTGGCTCTTCTTATATTTGTAGAAACACACATATGCAAATATAGTATTTTAATTTATATGAAAAATATATTTGCTTTAGTAAATGAATTTGACTCCTTTGAAGCTTCTGACCAGCCGTAAGAGAGATTTATAGAACCTTGAATTCCCATCTGCTGGGTCTCTGCCCTAAAGCTTCCTTAAAATAAAGTTTCCATCAGTAAAAGCAGATATTTTTAGAATAAACTACATTGATCACACTGACTCATATTTCTTGAATTTGGCTTCACGTAATTGTGTCATGGACCGAGGACCCTCAGATCAAAATGTAGGGATGCTTTGTGGATTAATCCTTCAGAGTTTTACCCAGGCATTTAAAGCTGACACTTTTTGCACCGAAGATTATTTAGTTGCTCGAAATCTCCCCCATTAACTATGCCCTTTGGGGGGGGGTCTTATTCAATTCTAATGCAAAAAATCTCTTTTTATTATGTTATTTATCTAGTTAGCTGTTTGAAAGTCTCAGAAGCAAACAGGATTCAATCACAGTGGGATTAGTTCTGTGCCTGGGGAGCCACATTCCCTCCCTCCCATAGCATTGCTGCCAATGTGTGTGTCAGGCAGATGTGCTACATCTGCTGAACCCTTTACCCACGCACGCACTTAAAAGCTTCAGTGAAAGGAAATATTTGCTCATCCTTGCTCTGGTTTTCCCCTTGCAGCTGCCCCTGAGGTTCAACGACAGCCTTGTGCTGCGGCAGCTGCGCTACACAGGGATGCTGGAGACCGTGCGCATCCGCCAGTCAGGATACAGCTGCAAATACTCCTTCCAGGTTGAGTACAATGGCCTTTGTCTTCCATCACCTTTAGCATCATTAGCAGAGTTGTCTGAGTGTTGCTGGTTCAGTTTTTATCAGGGTAATTAATTTCTAGGTCTTGGAAGGCAGTGGATGTAGCAGGCTCTTCTCTGCCTATGAGCCACTCTAGATCTTATGGAGGGCTGCAAGCCCCCTGCACCCTGATTTTTGAAAAAAACCCCAGTATTTCTTTGCAACATGGACTCCCTTCTATGAAAAAAGCGTCTGATTTGCACGTTCTCTTCTGCATCTGGAATTACTGGGAACAGTGTTTGTCTTGTCATTTTGGCTGTGTCCCATCAGGAGGGTGATCAGCATCCTCTGAACTGCTGGAGTTAGCCAGCTTTTCCTGTTTTCTTCTTTTCCATGTGTTTGCCAGGTTCTGTGTACATGTCAATTCTTTCATGCTTTGCTGGTGCTGTTTGGTTTCCTGCTTGTGGCTGCTCTGGGGCAGACATCGTGTCCTGCACAGCAGCTGTTAAGAAAAAGGAAAATGCTCAAAATTTTTGCTGGGAGCAGGGATCTCAACCTTGCTTGGGAAGATCTCTCCTCTTGTATCTCCTCTCTTTGAATCCTCACAGCAGTAACAGCGGGAGCATCAGAGATGTTTTGCAGATGTTGGTCTCTGCCTTCCGTAGTGGCCCTTGCTGGGGATTTGGAGCATTTTTTTGCTCAGGATGACCCTTCAGAACCTCTCCTTCTCTGCTGAAAAACGTTTGAACCTTGCTGGGTCCCTGCTTTGATGTGTTTCCCATCAAACCACAAATGCTGGATGAAACTCAGTGTTCCCCAGTGCATAAAATGTTATCTGTCCTTCTGCTCACTCCAGAGGTCCCATTTCATGTGGCCAGGGGAGCAAATCTGTTATTTATGGGAGAAAGAAGCAGCAGGACTCAACTAACCAAATCTTGGTGTTGCTTTGTTTTTCCTTCTCAGGATTTTGTAAACCATTTCCATGTCCTTTTGCCACATGGGATCAGCCCATCTAAGCACAATATCCATGATTTCTTCCGGAAGATAAAACTCGATCCAGACAATTACCAAGTTGGAAGAACAATGGTAAATGTTGATCCTCAGCTCAGCCTTTAAGACACAGATATAACATTTGCCTGTATTTTTGTCTGATAAATTATTACCTATATATGTTGTTAATTAATGGAATTATTTTTCTTCTGTTTGCCAAAAATCAATTATTTAAATGAAACTTGAAATATTATTAACATAAAAGAGTAAGGAATAATACTGTTTTGTTATTGGTTGTAATGAGGCAGCCTCAAAAAATTCATGCCATACAAAAAGCTCTGTGTGTATGTGTAGACTTAGTTTGATATGATGGTTCTCATTTTGCCTCCTCTGATGGGAAAACAGAGACTTTGTAATTCAGACCTTAGACAGTCACAGGCTGTCATGAAACTGCTGAAACCTGTTAGAGGTGCCTTCACAAAAATCAGCCCCTCAACTTTCCTGGGAGCATCCAGGATGCAGAAACCAGGAGGATTAAATAATTAGATTCGTGGTCTGGGAAGCTTTCCATACTAGGTTTTTTGGGTTGTTTTGGGCAGGTTTTCATGAAGGAACGGGAGCGGCAGCTTCTGCAGGACCTGCTGCACCAGGAGGTGCTGCGAAGGATCACGCTGCTGCAGCGCTGGTTCCGCAGCCTGCTCTGCAGGAGGCAGTTCCTGAGCCTGCAGCACGCAGCCATCAGCATACAGGTGGGTGCTGGTGCTGGATTGATGCCTTTTTCCTGGTGTTAGGGAAATGAAGCCAGACACGGTTAAAGGGGTTGGGGTCTTTACCTCAGTATTTTAATCAGGATCCCGTTTGGTGCATCCACTTCCCCCAGGTGACAGCGTGGCAAATGCACCCCCGTCAGCCACACACACCAGTTCTAGACTTTACACATCACAGATCCAACAAGGGAGCCCAATAATGAGGTTGGGCTGGGCTAACCCCCAGTTTACAGAATCCTCCTGTCAGGAGACCTTGGCTTCCTGAGCCAGTGGGAATGTTTGGTGTCCCTGGCTGCTGTTCAGTCTCAGGCCTGCAGAACACTTACAAAACACTGAGCACTAAACTAAGTAAAAGGTTGCAAGTGTGCATGCTGCTAATACTTGTGGATACAGAGAACTGTGTAAAAGGTATATAAAAGAAAACAGAAAAATCATTCCGGCATCAGGATTCCAGGGCAGGTCACCATCCCCAAGTCCTACAGACAGAGCTCATGGTAAAAATCACATCTCCTGTCCAAGGAAGGAGCGTGCAATCATGATTTGACTCCTACTGCAATAATAAGTTGGGAATGGGAGGGAGCTGGAGAGGTTGCATGAACGCAGGTGCTGTCCCATCTTCTCCCACCACCCGTTACAAGGAACCGCCTGCTATGTTTGCAGAGATTTTGGCGTAGCTACCAGAGCCGAAAAAAAGGCAAACCATCCCCAGACCCTCTGGTTCTCAGCAGAGCCGCTGTCATCCTGCAGAGCCACTGGCGAGGCTTCGTGCAGCGGCGGAGGTTCCTGCAGATGCAGTTTGCAGCCCATCTCATCCAGAGCTGCTGGCGGGAGCATGCCAGGCGCCGGCACGCCGCGGCCACCAGCATCCAGGCAGCCTGGCGGGGACACTGCAGCCGGCAGGCGTACGCAGCCCGCAGGAGCAGAGCCGTGTGCCTGCAGGCCGCCTGCCGCGGGTATTTGGCTCGGCAAAGGTAACACCATTGGCCTCGGGTAAAGAGGAACACCTTTTTGGGTGATGCTCATGAGGGAGGGAGGCGGTTGGTGTGAATCAGGGCACTGCAGTGACTTACACCGGGCAGTGTCCCCTCGTAGCATCCGTGACCCTCTCCTGACCTGCCCAGGTCCTTCGTTTGCCCACACTTTCTAACAATTTAGCTGCACATCCTGCTCTTGGAATAAACAGAGCCTATTTCAGGTTGGAGCACGTAGGCAGTGTAAAGCCAAGGCCGTAAATACTCACAGGGTTTTTTTTTTTCCCCTTGGCAGCAGCACCAGTTTAAGTAGCCTATTTTTAACTCAGATTGCCTCACCAATCTGGTGGCTGCACTGGCTCACAAGGACAAGGGATACCAGAGCCAGCCGCTGTGGAGGGCACAGACTTTCCAGCCATGCCTTGACTTGCTGATCGCCGGGCAGGTCACAATTCACTCTCCAGAGGTGCTGCCTACAAAGGTGTTGAGCACCTTAATGTCACTTGGAACATTTGGGAGCTGCAAAGAGCTCTTGGTGCTGGGCACAAGTCCCTACTAGTTGTTCCAGCAGCCCAGGCAGGATGGCGAAGATGGAGAAGCCAAGAGGGTGTGATGGGTTAAGCTTTTCTGGCTCTGACAGCTTATGAAGGAGCTAGACCAGGGATGGAGGCTGGACCTGCTGCTGTCGGCACAAGGGGAGCTTTCAGGTGCGTTGGGGCAGCCCTTGGGTAGCAGAAATGGCAGAGGAGGAGAAGGTTTAAAACCGAACATGCCTCACCTTGCCAAGGTATGTTGCTTGAGATGCTGGTGATTGTGAGGTGATGGTGGAGATGGTGATAAGACATCACTGGAGCAGTGCCTTGAAGGATCCTGAGTGGACACAGGGCTGAATATCCTGGTTTTCTGCTTTCTTCCAGGTATAGAGCTTTGAAAGAGCAGCAATTAAAAGAGATGCAGCTGGAGAATGGCCTGGCAGGTAGAGAAGAGGATAGACTGGAAGCAGATGGTTTGGAAATAAAGGGCTCTGACCCATCGAAGTGGGAGGACAGCTCATTTGAAGAGCGAGTGAGAGCTGTAGAAAAACATAAATCACTGATGGAGAATAACCGGGTGAATCACGTGGACCCACTGGATACTTCCCTGTACAAAAGGCATGAGAGAGCCAGCAGCCAGAGCGGGTTGGACACTGAGGAGGAGGTCATTGTCAGAGAGAGGCCCAAGTCGCTGGAGGATCTCAACCAGAAAAAAGTGGTTCGTGCAAAGAGGGAAAGCCGGAGGATGCGGGAGCTGGAACA
Source organism: Petroica traversi (assembly GCA_025920805.1). Lineage (NCBI taxonomy): Eukaryota > Metazoa > Chordata > Aves > Passeriformes > Petroicidae > Petroica > Petroica traversi. Next base: position 706,685 of record JAHLSL010000053.1, on the reverse strand, counting down.
GGCAAAATTCAGCTTGGAGCTGCTCAAGGTCCGCTCCACAGGCGGGCTGTCACCTTCAGAAGAGCAGCGCTGGTCCACTGAGCTGGTGCCTGAGGCATTGCATTCCCCTCAGGGAACCCCAGAGAGTGAGAGCTCTCAAGGGAGCTTTGAGTTGTTAAGCTGTGAAGATGCCCCAAGTAGTAAACTTATTTCCTTAGTCTTAGACGAGCACGATACGCAGTCATTTTCCATGGACTCCCTGCCCAGCAGTCCCCAGGCTCAGCTGCACGAGAAGCCTTTCTGTGCAGCAGATGGGAGCAGTGATTTGTCTGGCTGCAGATGGACCCCAGCTGACACAGCACTGCCCGACAACCTCACCAGGAAGGAGCAAGGGGTCAGTGACCCCCAGAACGTTAAGAAGACTCACCCAAGAGAAACCTTCCTTTCCAGCAACCTCCCAACTTTCTACGTTCCACCACAAGACAATGTGAAGGTGAATAACCTGAGGAATAAAGCAGTGGAAAGAGAGGAAAGGACAGTTACGTTCTCTGAAGTTAGGAAGGACTCTGAGCCAGACCAGTGCAAAGCCTTGGGAGAAGAAGAGGAAGAGGAAAAATCCTCTACCAAGAGAGAGGAGCGTGGGACAGTGACAGCAGCACGGGCACTTTCTCCAGATTCTGTCATCAAGAGACTGGAAAAGCTCAACGTGGAGAAGGAGGAACGGCAAAAGCAGCTTCAGCTGCAAAATGAGAGGGAGATGATGGAGCAGATCCGTCAGCAGAAGGAAATTCTGGAGAGACAACGCAAAGCCTTTGAGCAGCAAGGGAGGGTAGAGGCTTTGCAGAAGACGGAGCAGAGCAGAGTAAAAGACCCCTCCCTCAAACCAGCCAAAAAAGCAGACAGCCGGCCTCAGTCAGTCCTCATCCTGCACCCCCAGAGCAGAGGGGAGCAGCCACCCACGCCAGGCATGGCTCCAGCCTCAACAGTGGACATCAAAGGTCTCACTGTTGGGACCAGGGGAAGCTCTCCAGCCCACAGTGCCCCCAAAGACCGACCTGTCAGCATGTTCGTGGAGCGAAGAGAAGGTCTGGAACCCCGCTGTCATTCCAAACCAGCTCTGGACCCCAAGGACCACCCGGGCAGCCATTTCTCAAGGACAGAGCGCCTCCGGCAACCTCAGATGCCCAACCAGGCCACCGAGGAGATGAGGGCAAGCTCCATGTTCTTCACGCCAAAAGACAACCCCTTCGGCCTCCAGTGAGTAAAGATTCTCCTAGGCTTTCTTCTGTGCTTTCTCCATAGGCTTTCCCCGCAGGCTGTCTCCATAGGCTCTTTCTTCTGCTGGTCCAGAACATTGTTTCTGGAGTCTGCACAAACCCCATAGTTAAAAAAAGGGTTCTTGATCTTCTAGCAATGAGGGGGCAGAGGTCAGAGGGAAAGGAAAAAGACTTGGAATATGATTTCTCAGTCTCTTACAACATTATATAATCCAGGGAAGATAATAATGGACATTAGCAGGTGAAGGGAGTAAATAAACAGTCTCAATACTGTTTTTATTTACCCTACATAAACAGTGATAGGAGTTTATTTCTCAAGGTAAAACATGATGAATAAGTTCTTAGGATTTTTGAGTAGTTGGAATAGAAATTACTCGATGAGGCAAAAAATTCCAGGATTTTCCTTTTTTACCATATAATTAACACATCCAGCAAAGCCATGTGGACACTCTGACCATTGCAGATAAAAAAGACACCAGTTCTCTAGAGAGAGTGCTCTTTGGAGACTGTATCATTCACATATGAAATTAATTACACCTGTAATGGGCTTAGCAGTTGCTCAGCTCCATCGTGTTGCTTAACCTTGGGCTGCTCCAGGGTCTGGAGATGGCAGCAAGATCTTGGGACCACATTCACTCCCATTCTCTTGTGTTGCTTAAGGTGCCTTGCCTAATTCTGGAGTGGTTTTTGCCATGTATCTCAAAAAGGATATAAATGACCCCCCTCCTAAACACCCTTTCCAAGGCAAAAGCTCCCAGTAGTGACTGTTGGTAACTCTATGTATCTCCAAGTGTAGTAGTCTTGTGGTTTCTGTGCTGTTGTGACAGGAGAAAATTCCTGTTTAAAATTTCTCTTCCTGGTTCATGTGCAACGTGAACAAGCAACAGGAAGAAAAAGACATTAAGAATTTCTGTATTTTAATTTTTATTCTGCAACAGAATAGTCACAGATAGATCTGGGAATTCCAAAGTACAAAGGTAAAATCCGTAACCACCTTGCTGGATAAAGTTGACAGGCAGAATGTTTTCTCTTCTTGTCTTGAGGTGTTAAGTTCAGTCCTGAAGAATTCCAAGCAATTCTGAAACCCTGTGACCTCAGACTTGGAATTTGGTCTTGACTGCTTGGACTGTGTGCTCCTAGGAGCTGGGCTAGTGCAGTGGGAAGGCTTTTGGGAGAGGATGAAAGATCTCTGTTCTGTTGTATTTCAGCAGAGAGGCGAATCATCAGTGCCTTTCCAAGGGTGAACTAGCACGGAAGCCGTTTAAGATGCCGGGGTCTGGCAGGAGCGAGGTGAGTTGTGGCTTGTTAATTTTCTCTTTCCGTTGAAAAGGGGGGGAAATAACTTATTTTGCCAGTTTTCCCTCAAAAGCTTCAAAGAAGTGAACTCTGAAGCACAAGGTCTTCTAGACATGGATAGGGAAGGGGGATATGACAGCACAGTAACCTCTACACTTTCTCTTAAAACAAAAAGCCCTGTAGGAATAATTTGTAGCAGCTCTGGATAAAAGGATCCCGTGATCCTGATGGCAAACACTGTCCAACGCCGTCTTGTCTTGGTTTGGTTTAACGTCCGTTTGAGTAACACCCATGATTGTCCATTTTCACCGTCCTGTCTTAGTTTTTGTTCTTCCTGGTCCTTTGCTGTTTTCACTAGACATAATACTGCACCCCCTCCATGGGCTGCAGTGTCACTCAGAGATGTCTTAAGGCTACATGGGTAGAGTCTCCTTTTTACTTTAAAACCCTTCTTTTCGTTTTGTTTTGTTTTGTTTTATCCTTTGGTCAAGCAGGTGCCCAGACCGAGCCATAAAAAGAAAGCCCGCATGGCGCGGACGCGCTCCGATTTCTTGACTAGAGGTACTTTTGCTGATGGGGAGGGGGATACGGAGGAAGAGGATTACGATGGCAGTTTTGAGTTCCTTCTCTCCTCTGAGCACCCTCCTCACTCCGAGGCCGTGCCCCCAGCCCGCCTGGGGCAGGCCTGTTACAGTGACTCCGAAATGGTAATTGTGTCCAACGTGGTGGGGGAAATGAAACTGAGGGAGCGGGAGGGAGCCTTTCTTTGCTAACCTGAGCTGCACTGATCCCTCCACCGCTTCTTTTCCCACTCCCAAGGATGCTGTAGATGGGTAAATTTGGTGAACACAGCAGAATTAGAGGCAAAATCATGCAATCACGGAATCACAGAATGGTTTGGATTGGAAGGAACTTTAAATCTCATCCAATTCCAACACCCTGCCATGGACAGAGACACCTTCCAGACCACGGTGCTCAGAGCTCCATCCAAACTCTATTTCTTGCTCCTCGGTTGATTAGATATCCACCACAGTTCCAATAGTTTTCCTGGAGCATTACAACTTCTATTGCACAACTACGTGTTTTGGGGGGCCTTAATCTCAATCCTCCCCTTGGAACCTTTGTATCTAAAATGAGCTATACATATCTATTAAAAAAACTGAAAGTAAATATTGTCCAAAAAGCAACAGACAACAAAATATATAAATCCTGTATCTTCTTTTACTTTTGAATTTTATATCCTTAGCCACAGTATCCGATGATTATTTGGTTCTCAATTATCAGTGATGCTGGCAGACAGCAGCTCAGAGAAACCAAAACCATGGAAATTGGGCAATAAAAACATAGTGAGAGTGAAATAATGGGTTTAAAACAAAGACAACCCACCTGAGTGGTTTTTCCAAGCACAGTGACAAGTATCCCTTGGCAGGTCTGACATGAGCCAGCGCAGTGGAGCTTTTGCATCTCAGGCTTAATCACCCACCCACATAAGCTGCTTTTGGAAAATCACAAACTGGCCAACAGATTCCAACCCCCTCATAATTTTTTCCTGAGGTGGTGGAGATGTCTCTGTAGGAGCGTGGATAAACACCAGGAATCATCTCCTGCTGTGAGAGATTGGGTGGAGTGTTGGGTAGGGCTGCCATGTTCCTCTCCTACAGCTGCAGTAAGGGATGTGGAGCTGAGTAAAACAACAAAGAAAAGCATGAGACCCAAAGCCAGAGATTTATTTTGTGCCACAGCACTGCTGTGGGTCCGGCAAACATCCTGTGCAATCCTAAAAGTTGTTTCTCCAAGAAAAGCAGGTGGCCAAGGAGGACACTTCATGACTTTTCTTTTAGCCGGTCTTATTATAAAGGATAATTTTTCCGAGGGTAATTTCCTCACTGGAGGATGGTAGAGATTTACAAATTCCGTAAATTTTTTAAGCCTGCTCTTGATAAATTTGCTTGGGGTTGAGACAGGAATACTCAAAACCTAATTGAAAGACACATCTCTATGGACAGAGATGACCTGGCTGCACCTTTGTACAAGGACCTGATTTTGGATTGGGAGAAGAAGAATTTTATGTGGTAAAGTGTACTTTTTTACATAGAATCATAGGAACATTTAGGTTGGAAAAGATCTCTAAGATTATTGAGTCCAGCACTGCCTTGTTCACCACCAAACCATGGCCCCCATGCCATACCTGGAGTGCCTTGCTGTGCTCCTGGAGGCTGCCCAGGTACAAAGGGGAATTGTAGCTGGAGGAATCATTCCCTCTGGGGTGTGAAAAGTGCTGTGCTGGTGCTTGGCAAGCTCCATTCTTGGGAGCATCCTGGGTCACTGCACTCCTTGGAAGTGCTCCTTGGGACTCTGCTCACATGGTTTAACAACTCTCACTGCATGCAAGTAGCTGTAGGTGCCATCTCTTTCCTGTCTCTGCTGTGTCCCTCTTCTCCTCTGCTCTCCAGCACTGGTTCTAACTGGTGGTCAGAACTTTCATCCCTCGTGTCGTTGAGTTCTGCTTTCTAGGCCAGCACTGCCCCTGACGTTGTGTGCTCTGCGCTACCCTCTGTCTGTGTGTCCTGACAATGTGTCCAGTGTTTCCATCTGTATTTTGTATTGCAGGTTTGGGACAAGCCCTTTGGCTTGGGGCTTTTTTTGGGTCAGGATCATCACAAGTAGCAAAATTTAGGGACTGTTTATTCGTATTTATTAGCAGAGCCCAGTTGGGTGTTGCAGATGGTGGAGCAGCCTGTGATAAAGCTGACTGGTGCCTGTCGGGGTGTTTTGGGCACAGATGCAGGAGGTTTATGTCTGTGCAGACACATTGGTTGTGTCTTGTGATGTTCACATGAAGGGAAGTCTGGGAGCCACCATGTGCAGGCTGATTCCCATGCCAATGAATAGCTCCTTCATACAGCTCCTGCCTCCAGCTGTGGCCTTCCAAAGCAGCCTCTTTCCATGTCCTGCTCAGCAGCTGAGGCTGCTGGATGGATGAACGAGAGACCACGTGTGCAGCCCCATGGAGCCAAGCATGTGATGGGTCACCAGCTGCACCACCTGTTTTGCCCATTTTTTTCTTGGCCATCAAGTCACTGATTGTGTACCCCAGCTGGTGAGTAGAGGCCCACTGGAATCCAATGCTCCTGACCCACATCCAGGGTATCCCAGAGCATCAAACACCCAGAGCATCTGCAGCCAGAGCTGAAACCCATGGGGCACCACTACATGAGGTGGCTACTGAGGTACAGTTGACTTCGAGGTTCTTTAAAGATGAAGGCCTTCCTGACAAGATCAAGATTCAAGTTTTTTGGCTGGTGAATAGCCAAGGATTAACCTACCTTGCAGTGAGACATGAACAGTTCCTGGCTGTTCTTGTTAGCACGTGTTAACACCACTTCTGTTTGGCACCTAAGCCTGGAAAGCTTTCCTGCAGCAGCTGCATAAATGGAAAACCTTGACTAGAGGAATCACACCAGAAATACCCTCTGGAAACATCCTTAGAGAGTGGGACCTGGACAATGAACCAGTCATTTTGCTCCACCCTCCACACTAAAGCCATGATTGATGAATATGAGTCCAAGTACCTGCCACTTGCTGATCCCAAACACAGCTGAAGAGCCAGCAATGAGAGAAGACCTCTTGTCCTAAGCCATTCAGAGGGGGCTTCAGGAGGTTCTTCCATGCAGCATTCACTGAGCTTCAGGAAGTTTTTCCACGCAGCACACAGCACTGCTGCCTGCTGGGATAAGTCCCTTGGCCATAGTTACCTCATGGGTGGGTGAAACAGAGGTTACTCTGTCAGAGGAAAAATTCTTGGTCCCTTCCTCATCCAGGGGAACAACTTCAGACTGCCAGTTATTGCCATTTTCCCTCATGATGCTTTGTGATGTTCCCTAGCAGGGATTTTCTGGTGATGCTCACCTTGACATCTGAGAAGATTTCCCATTCTTTGCCTTCAGAGTTTCCTGCCAGAGAACCTCAAACAGAAGGATCTCGTGCCAAAAATGCCTTTTAGTCTTTATTTACTAAAGCTGGAAATGCAAAAGGTTGAAAATAAAGAACAAAACCATATTGCGGGAGCAAATATCTAACAGATAATTTTTAAAGCAAGTAGTAGGTTTGGGCTGCATGGAGACCACTTTTATAGGTTTTGAATTGCTTTTTTCCAGTATCCATCCACAATTTCTGTGTGATCATCAACTAAATGTAAGAATGACAGGAACAAAATCTCTTTCATGGTTTAGGCAGTTCCTGATTTTCCCAGTATTAATTTTGCCTTGCATGCTGCCATCTCCTGGCTGGAAGAGATGTTAGTGCAGGGGGGTGAAATCAAACGTAGAAAAAGAGTAAATACAGCAAATCTGACCCCCCTGCAGCCTATTTTTAATATAATTTTATTTAAAATATTTTTAACATAATTAAAATAAATGCTTTAAAACATAGAGCATTCAGTTGACACACTGAGGTGATAGGAAAGCTACAGGAGATACTTGACCATCATCTCCCAAATCCCTTCATACAACCTGATTCTCCACTTTCTTCATGCTGAAAATTTCTCCTTCAGGAGTCCAGCTCCCAAATCACTGCTGCAATTGGAAAATAGAACAAAAATTTAGATTTTTTAAATATGGCAAGTCTATTTCTGGGCTACTTCATGTGATCCTGTTAGGTTGAATTACTGCAAATTCATCCCACCCTTAAAAATTACCTAATGGCATTTTAAATGGTGGCAAAGGTGGAGATATTTTCTTTGAAAGCTGCAAAATTTCCTCATGAAAGGGTTCATTTTGGTGTGTCCTTGGCACAGAGACTTGGGTCCTTTTGTATGTAAAGCGCTCAGCATGAGTTGGAGGAGGAACCTCTGCTGGGACAGATCCAGGTGGTTGAGAGTTCCCTTGAGGAATCACTTCATTGTAGCTAACGGGACACTCTGGGTGGAGAGCTGGGATGTCTGGATGAAGATGGTGGAAGAGCTGTGCAGGCTGAGCAATAAGGGCCTGTGGCTTGGTGCAAACTGATTTTCATCACCAATTGCTCAAGGAAAAAGAAGGTTAGACCTGGTTGGAGAGTTGGAGCAATGGAAATACCTCTTTATTAGGAGTCATTAAAATATTTCTCCAGGAACTCACCAGGACTGTAGGTTCTCACCTGTAGGCAAATAGAAATAAAGATGTAGGAGATGAAATAGCTGATTTTTGATAGGGAAAAAAAAAGTTATCTGATATCCCAAGTGCTTTTTTATTTTTAAATGCTTTGTGCTTGGAATCATTACAGACCGTGCAGCGATTCGCCTCTGGGGAAGGCCAGGCCAAACTGCACAAAACCATGTCCCAAGGGGAGATTGGGAAGCTGACGGCCACTCAGAAGAGTCTGACTCCAGATGGGAGGTAGGAATCATGGCTGGAGGTGGCCTTCAAGTCCTTCCTGTGTCACTCTTGCTCTCCATCACCTTGTTGAGCCACCCAGGCTCCTTTGAAGCTCCCCCTGCAGCACAAGTTACCCATCCCACCTTTTCTACATGACCATGGACAGGCCCAATTAAAAGAGGTGTCTGGCTCACACCACAATTAAGTTTCGGTGACATGGGCCACACATCCTGTCCCAAACTACCCAATCCCGTGCATGAAACTGAAGTTTCTCACCTTTGCTGAGGACAAGTAGCCCCGTTTCCCTGGTAGAAATTATGTGGATTTATCTCCTCAAGTACCAGGAAGGTCAGGAGATTGAGGTAGTTTGGGGTAGAAAGACCTTTCCCAGTTAAGGCAGTTCCTCTTTCCATGACTTACTTCCAGGCCTCAGCGAGCCAAGATGAGGTTTTGGGTGAAGGGAAAGCAGGGGGAGAAGAAGACCCCCCGGGAGAAGCTCGCTACCCAGTCTGAGCTGCTGGAGCTGTACGCAGAGCAGGAAGCCCCTGGCAGGGAGGCCATTCCTGGCTTGCAGCTTGGTGAAGGTACGTGGTGGGGGGGGATCAGTTTTAAGGAGTGAGACACTGGGTTGGGAAATTGGGATGTGTCCATGCTGGTTCATGTCTCTTAATTCATGGACAGTGTCAACCCAGAGCGCTGGCAAGTAGGTTAGAGGATGGGATCCACAACAGATCCCAAGGAATTCTATGTTCCTAATCCTTCCAGCCACCATCTGGACATGGACAGATGTTTCCTCTCTTCAGGGAGGAAATAACCAAAGCAGAAATGGCATTTAATCTTCCTGTGAGTTCTACAGAGTGTTTTTCTCCTCCACAGGTTTATTCCCGTACCCATCTTCCAGTTTTAGTGTCACGATTATTTTTCATCTGCTCCTCAGTCTCTTTCCCTCTTTTCCACCAGCAGAGTTGGGTCCTCACCACCTGACACCCCCACGGAGTCCTGAGCTGTCGGGCATCTACCGGCGGGAGTTCAAGGAGAACAAGGAGCCCTCCCCCAAAGTGAAGCGCAAACGCAGCGTCAAGATCAGCAATGTGGCCCTGGAGCCCGTGCAGTGGCAGAACGACTCCCTGCAGATCATAACCAGTGCCAGTGACCTGAAGTGCATGGATGAGTTTCTCCTGAAAAAGGTAACTCCTGCCCTACCGCTCCAAAGCACAGAGATTCGGGAGCAGACAGAGGCAATAAAGTCAGAATGATCCTGTAGGTAGCAGTACTAATGCTAATAATTTATTCTAAAGGTGCCAGGGCAGACCTAGAGAAGTTTCTGGTTTTCATGCAGGAGAAACCACCTGGTGGTCATGGTGGAGCAGCTGCTTCTTAGTGCTGCTTCATCTCATGACAGCTCTGCTGCAGCAGAAGGAACATGGATACAAAACCCCCCTTGTTTTCCCAGATGAATGAACTGGACAACGAGGATAGCAAGAAGGACACGCTGGTGGATGTCGTGTTCAAGAAAGCACTGAAGGAATTCCGACAAAACATCTTTAGTTTTTACTCCTCGGCATTGACGGTAAGTGACCAGATGATGGGTGGGACTTTCTCCTCCAGGAGAAATGGGATATTCTGGGTCCTCCTGGTGGTACAGGTGTTGCCAAGCCTTCCATTCCTGATCCTCCCAAATGATGGACGTGCTTCCTTTGTATTCAGTCCCGTGATGTAAATTTGGACTAACCCTTCCTCATGAGCCTGCTCTCAGGATTGGCTACCCAAACTACATGGGGTGTAGATTCCTGATCCTCATTACAGCTTTGCTCTCAGCCAAAGGGGAGATGACAGAAAGTCAATAAACTCCAATTTGTCACTGAAAGTGCCTGGAAACCTTTGTGTTACCTTTGCAAGTGGTGGAGATGACTGATCCTTTTTTCCTTCTCTTTATCATATTTGGACTTTCCCCAAGCAGTTGGTAGTCAGTGAGGCCAAAATAATTATCTGGAGAAGAAAAAGCCTCCAAAAAAAATCTGGACTGTGTAAAAATCACTTTTTTTTTTTTTGCTTCTGTTTCCTTAAAAGATGGACGATGGGAAAAGCATCCGCTACAAGGACCTCTACGCCTTATTTGAGCAGATTCTGGAGAAGACCATGAGGCTTGAGCAGAGAGACTGGAGTGAGTCTCCAGTTAAAGTCTGGGTCAATACCTTCAAAGTCTTCCTGGATGAATACATGATAGAGTACAAACCCCTGGACTACACTGCGGGAAAGGTACTCAGCACTTTTCTTAAACCCTTTTGAAGGTTTGGGAGCTGTCTTTCCATGGGCTTGTGCCTCTGTAGGCACCTGGGGCCCTCTGCTGTCTTCTCTGCCTTAAGCTGAGCTGGGCAAAGCAAGGTATGACTCTGGCTGTCACTGGGCTCAGCCAAACCCAGATCACTCTGGGCTGAGCTGGGCTTGGCCAATGCCAAGGATTAGTTGTTTTCTCCAGGGAAAAGCTGCAACCAACTGTGGATGGTTGGAAATGCTGCTTCTGGTGCTTCTTCTTTAGTTCTGGGGGGTTTGTTCAGACTTTGAGAGACACTGAGAGAGACACTCTCAGGCCTCCTGACCACTTCCCAAGTGACCATACACAGCACCATGGGTTGAGTTGCAGGAAAAGGGGACACAGGCAGTGGCTCAGGTCTAGGTACAGTTCTTAGAGCAATAAGAGCCTGCACTGTGTCACAGACCTGATCTCACTTCCTGCTCCGAATTATCTGTGAGGCCAACCCTGGGATCTGAGGCTGGACATGGGAGATGGTGTCTATTGTACAAATATCCCATCTCCTGGCTCTTCTACTCTGAGTCCTGTCCAGCCTCCTCTCCAGGAAGGTTTTCTTCAGAGCAGACTGAGCATTATGCTCCCCTTGGGTCACTGCTGGTGGGATCAGAACTGGAGCAGCTCCAAGATGAAAATGGGAAGAGCTATCCAGAGAAATTCCAAAAATTGAGTGATCCATAGGAGAGTTTTCTAGAGTGACTCTTCTGGGCCTGCAGGTGCACTGGAGGTTGGGGCTGGAAGGCATTGGACAATGTTAGATATGAGTCCTCTGTACACTTTACCAGGCAAAATTGCACAAAAATTGACTTAAATCCATTTCCCTCACCAGGTGCCAAAAACAGAACGAAAAAAGAGAAGGAAAAAGGAAGCGGATGTGGTGAGTTAAGCCTGCACATTAAAAAATCAATTTCCTTGGGGCCAGAATGACAAGAGACCAGCTTGTGACACATCCTGGGCTGAGATCTGAATGTCAGCCCTGAAAGGACACGTTAATCCATGAGGTGGATTTGCTTTGTTTGATCAAGAATCACTTGGGCTGGCTCTGAAAACATGTCCCTCATCAGCCAAGACAAAAATGTAATGTTGAGGGTTGTTAGAGGAGGGCTGAGAGTAAAAGAAAGTCTTGTTCCAGGTTTCTGCATAAGTTTATAAGTGTGTGTTTTACGTCTCTGGGATCAGACATGCAGGACATTACATCTCCTGTTTTCCATCCCACATGATAGTACTAGGAAGGGTGCAGGTGCAGAGCCAAATAAAGGGGCCACAGAGGTATAGAAAACCTTCTTAATGTGAAGAAGTTGACCTGCCATACTCAGTCAAAGAGTTTCTGAGCTGCTATCATGATGGTTTGGTTCTCCTACAAGATGTATGTTGGTTTGGGTTGTCTTTGGGATTGCTGGGCTGAAAAGGAAACAAAAATACCAAATTATAGCAAGTAAGAGCTAAAGTTGAAGAGCTGACTGTGTTCATCTCCCCATTTTGCAGCAGACTGAGCACCAGCTCCCTTTTCTCACCACCCAAACTTTATCCTCCAGGTGGAAGAGCACAATGGTCACATTTTCAAGGCGACCCAATACAGCATCCCCACATACTGTGAATATTGTTCCTCCTTGATCTGGATCATGGACAGGGCTTCTGTTTGTAAATGTAAGTACCCTTTCTTTGGTCCTTTCCTTGTGCTTCTATCAAAGTGATGAGTTTGGGGATTTTGAAATGTGTTCTCTGCTGTTTCCTCCAACACCATGCTCAAATAATTTTGATTTTTATAACACCTGAAGAGCTTTAGGGACAGGTCTTAAGGTTTCTGAAGCCAACTAGTAGGTCCATCCCAGCAGTCCCTCCTGTCACAGTCAATGAATTTTGTGCTACACATCTCATCAGGTTATATGGCCATCCCATGAGGCCAGACACATTAACTGTCACAGTAGGAAGGACAGTAAAGTCAGGTATGGAAGTGTGTCCCTAGGATGCCTGTGGGGATCCTGACATTGGCAAATTCATTGGCTTCACCTGTGTGACCTCCAGGCATGTGGATTTTTGGGGAGATCAGGAAAATGGAGGAGGGATGATGGAAAAGGTTGATCCACCTCTTGGATTTTTCCAAAAAGAGATGGAGCCATCTTTTCCATCATCCCTTCTCCATTTTCTGTGTTTAGGTTGGCAGCATCAGCCCTGGAGCATTTCAGGAAAAATACAAATGAGGTGCCATTTTCAGTCTCTGAGGGTATCTGTGTCTGATGGCTCAGAGCAACTCATGGATTATAGTCTGAGTTGATCTTTTTGGGGGGGAGGTTTTAATGTTTCACAGGTGTAAATATGGCACCTTTGGTTTTAAAGGCTTCATTATTTTTGTTTGAGTGGATCTAATACAGACTTGGCCCCTGGAAACTGCAAATCCAACATTCTTTTGACTTGGCAATTCTGAGAAGTGCTACTCAATTCGTATGAATTCCTGTTTCTCCAGCAATGTAACTTTTGGGACAATGAAACCCTTCTTTTCTGCATTGCAGTATGTAAATACGCTTGTCACAAGAAGTGCTGTCTTAAAACCACGACCAAGTGCTCCAAAAAGGTAAATGTCTCTCATTGCTTTGCTTTCATTAAAAACCCTGAGACAGTGATCCCAAGTTTGTATAAAAATTACTGGAGGTGCAATACTTGATAGAATGCTGGAAATAACCCTCCTCTGAGCAGGAGCTTGGACCAGAGATCCCCAGAGGTCTCTCCAACCAGAATTTTGTAGATATTTTGGGAATTACATGGTGATGAGTCACTGTAGATTTGCCCAGTCATGCAGCAGATGTTGTAGTGTCATTCCCTGCCTTGTAACCAAATGGAATAATAGGAATTTCCCTCGCTTTGTAGCTTTTAAGGATTTGGAAGTATGGGGTTATTCTTGGAAATACAGGTTGTTTCTCACACTGACAGTCCTTGGTTGCCACGGCTGAGTGAGGAGGGGTAGGTGGAGGATGTTCACTGCCCTCTTTAGAGGGGAATTAAATATTGTTTAGTGTATTTAAGGGTATGGGGAACAGGGAATGACTGCAGCAGGTCATCCCAGCTAACAGTGAATCATCAAGATTTGGTGGGGTTTTTTAAATAGCTTATTTGTGCCCAAAAGAAGGAAATAAAATCCGGATAATAATGAGTGGAAAGTTTTATCAGCTCCCTGGGAGACTTCTCAGGAGAGAACAACCTCCATAATACACAGCCCCCAGAAAGCTGCACGAGTCAATCTTTCCTAAGGAATAATCTGAACATATACATTGAATATGTGTGTGTATGTGTGTGTGTGTATGAATATATTTCTATTTTCAATATAAATATAGAATTTTTGCTGCACTCTTTCCCTTTCTGGCACAATTTGTGCAAGAGCTGGGAACGCCTCCTAAGAGTTTGTGCTCTAAAATCTGGGAAGTTCATTGAGTAATTTTTTCAGACATTCTTGGAGCTGCCTTCTTTGTTGAGGTTTCTCTGCACAAGGGAGTTTTTGTGCTGCACCCAAGGAAGCGAGTTCACTGTGTCTTCATGGGTAGCTTTGTACTGGGCAATTAGAAGTTTTCTAGGAAGGTGCTTGGTGAATTTGTGTGCTTAGGGTTGTTCTCAGTGACAGGGAGCTACAAAACATCAGTCATCAGAAAGAAACAAGATGGGGACCTTCCGCACATCTTCTCCTAAGGTTTGCAGGATCAATGAAAAGATGACATTGAGTGGGAAAAAGAAAAATGCGGGAATGATTGTAAGGGGAGCCACTGCCTTGCTGAAGGCAGAGTTGCATCTCACCTTCCTTTGGCTAGTGCTGAGAATTTGTGTCAATATTTTATTGGATCTTTTGGCTTTTCCCATCCAGAATCTCCTGTGCAGGAGGACTTTGCTCACATTTGAATTTGCCAGATATCAACTCTCCAGTGAGCATTTGCAGCTGGCAAAAGGGCCTTTCCTGACAGCTGTAGATGGGTCTTTTCATGTTCTTTTTTTTGGCATCTTGTTTGTTCACTGATATTTTGTAACTGTCAATGCTTGGAGTTGATCTAAACACCCAAGATTCAGATTTGCCTGTTCTGCTTCAAGTATCTTTGGGGGCTGATGGTGCCTGAGGAGCAGGAGGTAGAGGAGGACCATGCCCATCTGCATTGACTCTGCCAGGCTGGGAATATAACTACAGTGGGGTGATTAAAGAAAGAAAATCCAATCTTTTTTGCCTTCAAGTGCATGTCCAGAGAGCAGGTTAGCATTGCAAGGCCTGTGTCCTGCCCTGTCCTCCTTCATTAGACTCACGCATCTCCTGGATCAGCCAAAGGACTCTGAATAATCGGATTCAAAGCTGCACCAGCATTGCATCCCAGAAGGATTTTAATCCCTTTTTCCCTTTTCCTGTGCAGCACGACCCTGAGCTCTCCCCACGGCAGTTTGGCGTGGAGCTGTCCCGGCTGACCAGTGAGGAGCGGGCGGTGCCGCTGCTGGTGGAGAAGCTCATCAACTACATCGAAATGCACGGGCTGTACACAGAGGGCATCTACAGGAAATCAGGATCCACCAACAAGATCAAGGAGCTGCGGCAAGGACTCGATACAGGTCAGAGGAGGGGGGAAAGGGTCCTGCATGGGGAGGAAAATCTCTGCAGTGTCTAAGGTGGATGGGAGAAGGTGGAATGCTTCAGGGTTCCTGACTCCAGGCTATGCAAGGAATGATTTCACATTAGCAGTCATAACTCAGGTCTCCAACTCATGGGGTTTTTGGGAGCAATCCACGAAAAAAGTCATTCTAATCGAGGGAAAATGCTGCCTTACTTACACCCGAGCAATCAGTGAGAAAAGAAATCTTGGTCCCGCCTGAAGTTATTTGCCCTGGAAAATTTATTTCTCTCTAATTTTACCATGTGGAGCTGAAATCAGGTGCTGGATTTGTTGCCATTAAAGGCACGTAAACATTTTTTATTTTAGAATACTTTATCATAGAACAGTTTGGGTTGGAAGGGACCTTTAGAGATCACCTTGTCCAGCCTTAGGCTTCATATTGATCATTGCCTCTTGTTCTTTTTCTTCTTGCTTCATCTGGTGCCAAACCCAGACATCGATAATGTGAATTTAGATGACTATAACATCCACGTCATCGCCAGCGTGTTCAAGCAGTGGCTCCGAGATCTGCCCAACCCCCTCATGACCTTCGAGCTCTACGAGGAGTTCCTGCGGGTGATGGGTAAGAAGCTTCCCTCACTATCCCATTCCCTTGGTAGAGGGAAATGGTGGCCCACTTTTGTGACAAACTTTTGATTCACTCTTCAAGCCTGAACCAGGCTGGTTTTGCTAAATTGTATTTACCTGCTTTCAAAGTCTGACTTTTTGGCTATTGGTTTTTTATGCAAAACCTCAGGCAATTTGTTCTCAATTTGGTAGCTTTTGCATCAGGGTTCAGCTAATTTCAGCGTCAAAGTTCTATCTTTTAAGTAGTGAAATTAAATGTTAAGAAGTACAATTTTAAATAGGAGGAAGAAGTAAAAGCTGCTCGTGAACACTGGTGGTTTCTCCACAGGCCTCCAGGAGAGGAAGGAGACAGTGCGTGGGGTGTACTCGGTCATTGACCAGCTCTCCCGCACCCATCTTAGCACCCTGGAGCGCCTCATCTTCCACCTGGTCAGGTATGTTGGGCCTGGGAAGCTTTAGTAAATGGCAGGGTGGTCAGGCATCCTTCCCACTGGAATAGCTGAGGCTTTTGGATCTGCTGTATCTCCCAGGAGGTGGCCGCATTTCTCCAGGGGATATTGTATTGATGAGTGACCTCTGCTGTGCTCTGGTCACTTGGGGTTCCTACAGCTCTGTGGTGCCTCTCACCACTGCAAGATGTGGTTTTGAGTGGAAAGGGCTGGTTGTGGCCTTGGGAACACCTGAGATGTCTTGAGGTTTGTCCTTCTCCCTCAAAGCAAGATTGCACCATAGAAACATCGTCTCCTCTCTTCATCCATGACCATATGCAAGAAGTGCAGTGGAGGTACCTCCACTTCTGACTTCTCTCTTAATCCCTGTTTTTTTTTCAGGATTGCCCTCCAAGAAGAGACCAACCGCATGTCAGCCAACGCCTTGGCCATTGTGTTTGCTCCCTGCATCCTCCGCTGCCCCGACACAACAGACCCTCTGCAGAGTGTCCAGGACATCAGCAAAACCACCACGTAAGAGCCTGGGGCTGGGTCAACCAGCTCCACCACCGCATCACCATTCACATCTTGGTAACCCTTAATGGCTCAGAAATTAAGAGCTTTGGCATGAATGATAAACACATAGTAATTTATGCATCGAAATGCAAATAAATGCATCTGCATGAAGATATTTCAAATTCTCTCAATCCCCAAGAAGTTGTTAAATGAGGAGTTTTAAGTGATGGAGGATGCCCAAGAGTGGATAAGCTTCTCTTCCTGCCTGGCAGGAAAAGGTAGAGCTTGTGCTGACATGGTTTTATAGTTGATGTAGTTCTTTTTTGCAAGCAGATCTTGATTCTTACTTAATTTTGGCTTTTTTACTGAAGGAGGTGAGTTGTTTGGTCTGCAGCAATATTAATATTAATATACTTAAATTTATTTATGGTGTTTGCCATAATTGAAAAGGTTTTACAGAGAAAAAGTGTAGCACTTGCCCAGATTCAGTTTGGCTCTTACTAAATAGATTTTAAAATAGGTACTGGAGTCAATTCCAATAATGAAAATGCTCCAGTGAAGGGCTGGGCTTCTGAAAGAGGTGATTTTACCACTAGCAAATATTAAAATTGTTGAAGATCAGAACATGTTCGGAGACCCAGCTGGAGGAGCACCTGTCCTTTAACAGGATTTCATTGTAGCTTCTCCCTCACACTTCAGCTCCAGCAGATTCTCTTTTTATAACAAGAAAAGCACTGTTTTTTTCCCCAAACACCCTCCTGACACCATTAAACAGTCGGCTCAGTTACACAAGCTGCTGCAGAGCTACTGCATGCAGTTGAGTTGGAATCAGTCTTCCTTCTCCAGGTTTGTATTCCACTACTCCCTCTTCCAAGGGGCATAAATTTCTCTGGTGGAATCCTTGGTGATCTTTAATATCTCTAACCTGTTCCTCAATCCATCCCCAACCTGTGATCACTCTTTTTAGGAGACTTCTCACCACCCTCTGGCTTCCAGCTGGAGCTTTCCCCTCTGTGCTCTTCCACCAGAGCAGATCTTCAAAATAATCCTTTCCTTGTAATAAAATGAGAGGATATGCTGGAACTAAGGGAGAAAAAATCCAAAAGAAGACAAAATGGGAGGAGGAAGCCATTTGACTTGAGCTGCTCTTGTTTAGTCTTGTCCTTCAGCAGGATTTCCTGGTAGTTTCTCCCTTAGTTGCGTGGAATTAATTGTCATTGAGCAGATGAACAAGTACAAGGCTCGTCTCAAGGACATCAACAGCCTGGAGTTTGCAGAGAACAAAGCCAAGAGCCGCCTCTCCTTGATCCGCAGATCTATGGTGAGATGCCAAAGCCCTCTCTGTCCCCTCCTGTCCTCTCCTTGCCCCTGAAGCCACCCTTCCTTATCTTCTCCTGCTTATCCCAGCCTCCCAAACCCCTCGCAAACTCCCACACCATTTCCACCAGGACAGGGACCCTCACCCCTGTGGTGGCTCCTCACCTTTGCAGGGAGTCAAACCAAAGCAAGAGGAGGTGGGAACAGTCCATGGAAACGTTGTCGCTCCTGCTCAGATGTTCCTGATCAGCATTTCCACCTTCATTTGAGCTTGTTTGGTCCTGAGTTGAGTCAAGCCTTTCACTGACCAGCTCAACATGACCCCATGGGTGACCTGGACCATTGTTTTTCACGCTCAGGCACATTATCTGAACCCGAAAAGAGTTCCCCAAAGGCTCCCCCTGCTCCCGCACTGCCTTTTTGGGAGCCTCAAACCCATCTCATTGAGCTTCCATGCTTGCAGGGGCTGGCAGGCTGCAGATGCACCTGTGCTTGGCTTGTTTTGCTGCGGGAGAGAGACGGACTTGGTGCAGCACTGTTGGGCACAGGCTTGGGCTGAGGAGCCGAGCAGCCCCTCGCTTGGACCTGCCCCCTGTGAGCCTCAGAGACACATTGCTTCTGCTTTTTGGGGATGAAATCCAAGCAGGGTCTGCCCAAGATTGTGGAGCTGGTGCTGCAGAGCTGCCCCGCTCACCTCAGTGATCCGAAAAAACCTCAGACTGAGCAAAGCGGGTTTTTGGAGGGGCAACGGCATGTGCACTCTAACCTTCTGCTTTCCTTTTCATCTCCTCTCTAATCCAGAAGCCTGTACTAATTGCAGTTAGATTTATGAGCATAACCCGCAGCTCAATCCCGGTATGTATCAACGGCAGCCGCCGCGTCCCTCCTTGTGTGTCACCGTCACTCATTCCAGCTCTGTCCCACCGGCCATTGTCCATGACCTGTCCGGTCCCACCGCTCCTCGGAGCCACCAGTCCTCCAGCAGGTCCCCTGGGCACAGGAATTTGGGGCTGGCACTTGGCCATCCCAGCACGCAGCTCCTCAGAAATACGCTTCCCTCCTCTTTTCCCTTCCTATTTACTTTAATTTTCTGTTTAATTTTCTTTTTCCATCCTGTGCTTCCCTCTTTTTTGCTTTGCTTGCCTCATCCTTTCCCTTCCCACCTCAATTTCTCCTCGCTCAGGATGCGTTTCAGCATCAAGTTGCTTTCACAGTGCTGCTGTTTCTCAAGATGGTGGATAAAACTCTCAGCTTGGATGCCTTGGAGACCACGAGGCATCCAAAGGTCTCCTCCACCTTCTTGGAGGAGGAGTGCCATCACCCTGAACACAAGGTCAGGACACTCAGGTTTGAATGAGGAGGAGTCCAGCAAGCCCTGTACTCCCCAGCTCCATCCTAGCTTGAGTTTGAGTTCTGTGAGATTGTGACAGGCAAGAAAAGCACCTGCAGGATTTTGGGAATGCTCACAAGGCTGTTTCCTTTCCTTAATAGACTCAGCCCATGAGTTCCCTCAGGTTCCCCCCATTCTTCCACATCCATGAGTATCAGGATGTGGAGAAGAGCAAAATTTGAGCTCTGCTCCCTTGAGCACAGCATTTCTCAGGGGCTTAAGTCCATGAGCCAGTGGGATCTTTGGGATCTCGGGGCTTTTGGCTAATAGGATTCAGGGAGCTGTGCTTCAGCTCAGGAGCCCACGTGAAAAGTGTCATCAGAAGAACACCAGGGCTTTGCTGACAAAGAAAGATCTCTGAGATGTGGCGTTAATAGATGAAAGGGCTAAAATGGAGGAAATCTGTCTTTTAAAGGGAAAAAAGGACGATTCTTTAACCTGAAAATCTGCTCTGGGAACACAGGTTGTCAGGAAGACCCAGGGATGCTCCAGGCACAGCGGTTAAAAAGGGGGAGCATAATTGAGCTGCAACAAGCTCTTCAAGCCCAAGGAGATTCAGGTTCTTCCTGGGTGATGGTTGTCAGAGGAGGGCAGCAAGTGATGGACATCTAGTCCTAGTCACGTCAGGATCTGGAATGTAGAGGATGAGATGTCTGGTCTGATAATGGTTAAGATAAAAGCTGTTTAATCTCTGCCATGTCCCTCATCTTCAAGAATCCTTCTTTTTCTTCTGCTCCGTGGAGCAGATCTGTAGAGCTGGTCCTCAGAAGATTTCAACAGCTGCATGGATATCTCTCCATCTGTACCACCACCATTTGCATCCTTTTTCATTTTCAGTTTCAGTATTAAAAAAACAAGATAGTTCTTCAGAGCTGCATTAAATCTGAGCAACTTCAACTCTGGGCACAAAGATCCACATTGTCTTACAATGGTCCTGGTTTCTGGATCTCTTGTGCATGAGATATGACAGGGCATGGACAACATGATTAGGTGGGAGCTCCTGTTTGCTGAAGGAGTCAGTTCCTTGTGATGCTCAGGAAATACCAAGGGTGGATGAAGGAAGGATGTGAGACTTGATCTAAGGATAAAACAGGAGCCAGGTGCCCTGAAATCAAAGCCTTGGTGATGCTCCCACCCAAAGCCACCATCAGACCTCCCATCGTACAGGCTGTGGTTTTGTAGGAACCCATCCTGCTGCCAGCTGGGCTTGCTTGGAGTCCAAGTTGCACTTGGTCTGTCAGTATCATTCTCACCACTGCCTTCCTCACCACGTCCATCCCCATCTCCTCCAATGTGTTGAGTCTTTCTGGTACGTCTCCCAGCCTGAGGTTTTGGAGGGTCTGGGGTGCATCCAGCAGCAGCACACTGAGGACCGTTGTCTCGGGCCTTCTTCACTCCTTGGGAGAGCAGTGTGGTTGCACCTGAGTGTTTGCCACATCACCTTGGCTGGTGGTGGTGACACCGTTGTCTCTCTGCAGGGCAAAGGGCGCATGCGGCGTGGCGCCTACCCCAGCCCCGCGTCCCCTGTCACCGGGCGCCTGCCCTCAGTGACAGATGTCCCTGAGGAGACCATGAGCAGCGAGGAGGCCATGGAGATGGAGGTGACAGAGCAGCAGCAAGTGGCCATGCAGCAGGAGGAGAAGGTGCTGACTGAGCAGATTGAGAGCCTGCAGAAGGAAAAGTGAGTTTGGCCGATTGTTCAAGCCACGTCCCCCACCTCTGGATGTGGCTTGACATCATGTGGTTGATAACTGGAGGGCTCCACCCCTCCCTGATCTCTCAGTGCATGTGCATCCCTTTCTCCTCTCCACCTTTCTGGTCCTGTTTGGTCAATGGGGCTGGGTTGGCTTTGCAGAGAGGAGCTGACATTTGAGATGCTGACACTGGAGCCCCGCGCCTCCGACGATGAAACCCTTGAGTCCGAAGCCTCCATTGGCACCGCTGACAGCTTCGAAAATTTGAACTTTGACTCTGAAGGAACCATCTCTGATCGCTCAGGTAAATCCAGGTGTTCATGGGTTTATGATGGAGTGGTTTGGGTTGGAAGGGACCTTCAAAGGTCATGGGCAGGGACACCTTTCCACCATGTTTATCTGTCTCTTTGGGAAGGGTTACTTGGGATTTTCAAGTTTATTTGAAGTCGACAGTTTAAATGTGTGCAGAGAGGGGGGTTTGGGTTCAAGCACGTGGCCCAAGGGGGATGGTGGGGAGGTGAACATTCATCCCCACCGGGATGCTGGGAATGTTGTCCTGGCTTCAATGGCAGATGACCCAGGGACCGGGGTGGTTGGAAACTGGGTGATGTCCAGGTGTTGCCCATCCGTGGTCCTTCTGCCTCTGCAGAGAGAAGTGCAGCACTTAGCTCCCTGCGCCCCGCCAAGACCGAGGGGCCCAGCCGGCTGCGGCGGCACCCCAGGATGCGGCTGGACCTGGCTGAGCCAACTGACACCCCCATCTCCTCCCCCTCCTCCTCCTCCCAGTCGTCCACCTCCTGCTTGCCCCACCACGCCCTCGGGGCTCGCCCGGCTTTCGGGGGTGTCGCCGTGTCCCCCCGCTCGGTAGAAGGGAGATTTGGAGTACATCTGGAAGCGCTTCCGGGGCAGGTGGGGCCTCTCTGTTATCCCAAGGACCGGCCGCAGTTCACCACGCGCGGGACCTTCAACCCGGAGAAAGGCAAACAGAAACTGAAGAGTGTGAAAACTTCCCCCCCCAAAAACCAAAGAGCCCCCAGACGGGGGACCTGGAGGGGGACGAAAGAGGAACCCCGAGGGCGATTGCACCACCGCCCAACCCCTTGTCCTCCTGGGGAGCAATGAGTTCATGGTCTGAATGCTCCACCCCAGGGCTGCGTCCATGCCGGGGCATCCTCCCATTGGCAGTGCTCTGATGGCTTCCTCGTTAACGCCGGAAGATGAAATCTTAATTAAAAAGGCCGGGAGGGGACAGTTTTAATGGTGGCCTTAATGGTTTGGGGGGGTTAAGACCTTCGGGTGGCCGGGGGGTAGAGTGGGATATGAGGCCCTTCCCCTTGGAACATCCCATGTCTCGGAGCATCCGCCACCAAATCCTTGTGCCGAATTGCCATCGCCTGTTGGTAGGAGCAAACCAAGCCTAAAAATCTCACGGGAGCATCCCAAGCTGGCTCCACTGCTGCCAAGCCCTCCGCGCTTTAACCACCTCATCCACGCCAATGCCAAGTGCATGGAAAAGTGTTAAAACCTGCCAAAAATCACCTTTTCCCTTTGTTTTTTTATTTCTTAACAAGATCTAGCCACCTTTCCTCTTTTTTTTTTTTCTGTTTTTTTTCTTTGGTTTTTTTTTGGAGACCATCAGTATTAAAAAATAATAATAATTAATAATAATCAAGGACTACTTGAAGCGATATTTGTTTATAAGCTGGTTCTTGGAGTTTCTTGTAAATATATATATTTTTTTATATATATATTTTTCCCCAGACAGAGCTTCTTTTTTTTATTATTATTATTATTATTGTTATCATTATTTTTGGGCTGGAGAGGAGGCGAGCGATTGGCTGACCCATCCTTGGTGTCACCACTAGTGTCACTGGCCATCACTCAATAAAACATGGAGTTTTATGTTCAGCAGGAAATCCCTGGAGGTGTAATTAGCCCGTCATAACCCATCATAGGACTAATTAATGATGCTAGCTAATGACTCATCTTGTAATCCCTCCCCAGTCATCTCATCATCATCCTCGGTGGCACCTGGAGAAGCTCTGGGTACCAGAAAACCTCTGGAAAGGCAAAATGAAGAGCCCTGGGGCGCTAATTTGATTTATAAAGGCTGGATCTGTCCTCCCAGGTGGGCTGGGCTAGGGCTTGTCCTTTCCTGAAATGCCATCAAAAATGGGGAAAATAGCAAAAAATTGAGTTTTCCTGAGTATTTTGTCTTTTCCCAGGATGCCTGGGTTTGGCCGAGATGCTCCTCGGTCCCCTCTCCCCCTGCCCATTCCAGGGACGGTTTATTTATTTGGGTTATTTTTTATTTGATATTTGAAATTTTACTTTTTTTTCATGTTATCTTTAATTTTTTTTCCAATGAGAGAAATGACAAATGCCGCAGAGAGAGTGGGAAGAACATTGGCCTCGGTGCCACATCCCAGGAATGGAGCAAGACCAAGTCAAGCACCCCATCCATGGGGGAAAATGGGATTTTCCCAGCCCCAGAGGGGAAAATAGGGCTTTGGGATTGACACGTATGCACTGGGAAGGCACGTGATGACCACAACAGTGGAAACTCCTGGGGAGCCCCCCCCAAATTCTCTGGGAGCTGGGATTGCCAGGAGCATCCGAGTGCTTGGTGCCAAACCAGCCTTTTGAGCCTCTTGAACTAAAAACCCCAGAACTGCCCTTAAAATGGCCCATGGGGAGGAGATCCTGGGGACGAATGAAGAGTCCAGCCTCATCCTCAGGTTTCTCATTCCTGTGGGATAAGAGCAGGGACATCTGATCTGGCTCAGGCGAATATGTATATACATATATATACACACATATATATATACGTCTGTGTGTGTGTGTGTGTGTATATATGTGTGTGTGTGTGTGTGTATATATGTATATGTATCTAATTTCTTTTTAAATATATTTATTTTCCTTATATATATTTAATCTCTATATGAGGAAAATATATTTAAGTGATATTTATATATATAAAGAACATATGTAATAATATATATTCTATATATAAAGAATATACACACAAACGAATAAATATTCCCTGTATAATTAAAAAATACATAAAAGAATATAAAGACTAAATACATTTATGTATTTTCTGTATCTTATATATAGTACATACATCTATAGTACATATATATAAATATATAAGATATTCTATATATAAAGAATGCTTATTTCTTTATGTATATATGCTTATATATTTATATATAAAGAAGTATATAAAGAAATATGTACTATATGTAAAGAATATTTATTACTTTATATATATTTTAATGCATTTCTTCTCTATGTAGAAACATATTTAATGTTATATAATTTAAACATATTTTATATATGTTTAATATGTATGTTTATATATGTTTCTTCACATACATTTATATATTTCTTTATATAAAGAGTGTGTTTCTCTGTAAAGAAATATATAATGGAAATATATAGTATATATAAAGAAATATATTTTCTCTCTATTTCTTCATATATATAAAAATGTATGGAATGTAGGGAAAATATATAAAGAAAATAAACTTCTTGATATAGATAAATGTATGGAATATATATAGAATATACAGCAAATATGTTTCTTTATATATATATATATAATATATTTGTGGTCATATGTATAAAGAAAAACATATGTAAAAGAAATGCATACATATACATATATATAGATATAAAAAATTCAACTCTGCCAGGAGCTGAGCAGGACTGGAGGGATAATGAGGTGTTCCAGGGTCCCCTTCCCCCAGCATCTCCCATTGCTCCTTCCCTGGCAGGATTTGGGGTCCCAGAGGGGTTTCCAGGGGGCTGAATGTACTGACTACTGGAGGGCTGTGAGGGGAATTATTGTTATTTTTCATGGAAAGTTTTCTAAGTAATTTATAAAGTCGCTGCTTGTAAACTAAACAGAGTCTGTATGTCAGAGGATATATTATCCCGCGCTCGGAGCCGTGTACAAACCGACAAAAAAACGACAAATAAAAGTGTCATTCCTTGGCCTGTCAGGCCAAGAATTCCCTGTAGGACGCTGTTCCTGCCCCCCCTGCCCAGATCCCACAAGTCTGGGGCTTGTTCCCTTTGTTCCATGGGGTTCTGAAGTTGGGGATTTTCCATGGAGGAGCTGGGATGGGGAGCCGGGGCTCCAGATCACTTCCCTTTGGATTGTTTGATGCTGGTTATTCACATTCTCATTATTTATGTTCAGAGAATTTCTATTTCTCTTACTTGTTATTCACATTATTTTTATTTATGTGTATACAGATTATTTATATACAAATTGTTTTAATCAGATAATTTATATTTCATTTATATTTAGATAATTTCAATTTTTGTGTATTTAGATTATTTCAGATTATTTCTATTCAGAGTACTTTTAGGTAGATTGTTTATATTCAGATAATTTATTTTCAATTTATTTCTATTCAGATTATTTAATTTTATTTCTGTCCACAAACTTAATTCAGATTATTTCAATTGAGATTCATTATGTTTCTCTTATTTATATGCAGTTTGTTTATTTTCAATTTATTTCTATTTAGATTATTTCAGATTATTTCGTTTTATTTTCTTTTTATTCAAATTATTTAATTTATCATATTTCAAAGCAGATATTTATATTCCCATAATTTACATGGGTTCTATTTCTATTCAGTTTTTTTTATTTCATTTTATTTGTATTTGTACTAATTAATTCCCATTTTATTCAGTTAGATTATTCATATTCAGCTACTTATATTAAGATAGTTTATTTTCAACTAATTTCTATTCAGACTATTTCAGTTTATTTAGTTCCATTATATTTCTATTTAAATTATTTCATTCAGATTATTTCCAATAGATTATTTCCAAACAGATTATTTATATTTTTTACATTCAGATAATTTCAGGTTGTTTATTTCCATTTTATTTTTATTCCTATTTTTCTATTAATCTAATTTCTATTGATTATTTAATTCAGATTATTTACACTAATTTTACTTATATTTAGTTTATTTCCATTCAGATTATTTCTTTTCAAAGTATTTATATTCAGATTATTGATTTTTATTCATTCCTATTCGGGTTATTAACATTCAACTGGTCCACCCAGTCCCTTGTCCAAGGGAACCCAAGCACAGGGACTCGATCTGCAAAACCCTCTTTATTCTGAGTACAAAATGGGGGACACAAGTGGGAGACCCCAGGACCCAGGGACAAGGGTCACCATTTGTCCCGCAGGATTGCGGAGCTGAAGTCACAGCCACGGGGCCCTGGGACAGCATCACCCCCCCAGCCAGTGTCACCCCGGGCTGGGGCCACCCCTGTCCAGTGTCACTCCCAGGCTGGCACCACCCTTGGCCCTGCCATCCCTGGCTGATGTCACGCCCCACGCTGGCACCATCCTGGGTAGGTGTCCCACCAGGCTGGTGACCCTGGGCGGCAGCGGGTGCTCATTGTGGCAAGGTGCCTTTGCCTGGGTTCCTCCAGCATTTGGGACCCCATCAAGACCGACCCAGTGAGGTGCTGCCGCTGCATTGGGCGCTCACCTGGGGACATCCCCCTTCCACCCCCAGGGAAGCTGCTCCCCCCTCCCAGCTCTGGCAGCGTTCCCCAGTCCTGGACATCACCCCAGAGATGGGACCAGGGCACCTTCACATCCCAGGTGGGGGTGACAGGGTGCCAGCGCAGGGTGACAAACAAGCCAGGTGGCAGCGGGAAGGGGGTTCAGTTCTTGAACATGTCACACAGCAGCTTCTCCATGGGGGTGTTGCCAATGGTGCGGCGGAAGAAGAGCAGCTCCACACGCTCCGAGGAGATGAAGCGCAGCGCCGGGAGGAGCAGCAGCAGCTTCCCAAACCTGGGGGGTGGAGCAGTGGCCATGGGTGGGAGTCCCACCCTGGGCCCACCCGTGAGGACACGGGGACAGCGGTACCTGACGGGTTGCCCTGGATAGTGGCAACGGTTGTGCTGGCCCAGCATCACCTGTGACTGGTCCTGCAGGTTCTCCACCTGCTCAGGGTCCTTCAGGCCACGGGTCTCTGCAGGGACAAGGGGGTGACAGGCTGGGGAGGGCACGGGGATGGCCAGTGGTGGGTGCTGGGGGTGGCCTCACCTGGTTTGAAGAGCACCACGGCTTTCATGCAGGCAAATTCTGTGGGGTCAACGGCCAATGCCTTGAAGCGCCCCAGGGTCTCCTGCAGAGCCCGCACGTCCAGGGCAGCCGGCAGCAGCTTCCCAGGGGCCGGCTCAGGGACAGCCAGGAGCGGGCAGCTCTCCAGGGGCATGGACCACTGGATGGCACAGAGCAGGAATAGCTCACTCCATGCTTCCTCCAGCAGGATCACCTGGGGAGAGCGGGGGGGAACCCCAAAACCTGTCACCCCCAAAGCTTCCAGGACCTGCAGGCACCACAGCTGGTTGGGCTGAAGAGCATCTGTGGGAGAATCCTAAGAATGTTGTGGAGATGCTCCAGCCACCCCAACTGGCTGCTACATTTTTGGGGATTCTTGTTGCCCCATAGGCAGATCCCCAATTGCTTGCAGAGATTCCCAGCCCCACCTGGTCACGGAAGGGCAGGTTGGAGAAGACGGGCAGGTTCTTGGCCCATTTCACAGCCATGAAGAGGAGACGTGCTGAGGTCTCATAGATGTTTTCGGGGCTGGCTGCAGGGTAGGGAGCCACCCGGTACTCGCCAGTCTCCCGTTCCGGCTCACTGCCCGTCACATCCACCGTCTCATCAGCTGCAGGGGTGGAAGAGGGAGATTTGCTGCCACCACACCCTGGGGACATTGCCACCCACCCACCCTGCTCTCCACTGGCAGCCACGCACCGTCCTCGGGCTCCAGCTTGGCGCAGGTCTCAGCCGTCATCAGGCTGGCCATGAAGCGATGGTTGCTGGGTGGTGTGGGCGCTCGGGGACCCGGGGTGACAGTGACAGTGGTACTGGGACCACGAGGAGCCAGACAGGGTGACGGGGGGACCTCACATGTGGTGGCCACGTGCTCAGGTGGCAGCTCAGTGTCCAGCTCGATGCTGTCCAGCCGGACCTGGGCCGTGCTGCGGGGCTGGCGCTCGTTCTGCACAGCTGCGAGGACAAAGTGGCATCAGCACTGGCCCTCTCGCTGTCACCCCCTGCTATTTGTCACTGTGTGTCCCCTCCCATCTTACCGTCCTTGTTCATGCCAGCCTGCAGGCACTTCTTGAGCCGGCAGGCTTGGCACTGGTTGCGGTGAGCTTTGTCCACTGGGCACAGCCCTGTCCCCACCTGGCACCTATGGGGAGAGGTGGTGCCTGGCAGCAGCCCCTGAGGTGGCCCCTGTCCTGGAGGAGAGTCCTGCCCCCATGGGTACCATGTCTCCCACCATGGGTTCCCTCAACCCAACAAATGCCCCACCACTGTGGGCACCGTCCCCAGCAGGTGTCCTGCCCCCAGTGCGTGCCCTGTCCCCACTCCAAGGATGCCCTGTCCCAGTGAATGCTCTGCCTTGATGGGTGTTTTGGCCCCATCAGGAGGCTCTGGACACGCTCTCCACAGGTTCCTATCTCCCCCACGTGCCAGTCCCCTGTGTGGTTTTAAGTCACCCTATTTTAAGTCCCACCTATTGCCCATGCTCTGGGGTCCCCCTGAGTACCCATCCTGGGGGACCCGACCCCACTGGGTGCCTGCCCCCAAACTCCCTGTCCTGCTGGGTGTCCATCTGCAAGGTCCCTGTCCCACAGGGTGTCCATCCCTTCCTGCTGCGTGCCCCACCCCATGGGGCCCCTGCTCTGCTGGGTGTCCCTACCCTGCTGGGTGTCTGTTCCCCCCACTCCTGCCCCACTGTGTCCTTCCTCTGGATCCCTGACTCCCTGGGTGGCCATTCCTGGATCGCCGTCCTGTGGGGTGTCCTTTCCTCCATTGTGTCTGCCCATGGGACCCTGGGTCCTGCCCCCCTGGATGCCCATCTGCAGGGTGGGCCCCTCTGGCTGCCATCCCCCATCCCCTGCCCCGTGGGGCTCTGTTCTCACCTGTAGATGAGCTTTCTGCGGACGCTGCGCTTGAAGAAGCCGCTGCAGCCGTTGCAGGCATAGATTCCGTAGTGCTTCCCACTGCTGGTGTCCCCACACACCTTGCACAGCAGCACCGGGCTCAGCTCCTTCCCCGGGGCCGGGCTGAGCCCTGCACGAGTGGAACTGTCATATCTGGGGTGACTCTGAGCATTCCAGTGTCCCTCGTCCCTCCCACCAGACCCTGCTGCCTCCCGGCATCCCGGAGATGGGGCGGCTCCTGTCTCAGCTGGTTCAGCCCAGGGACATGAAGGGGACACCTCAGGGACTCCACACCGGGTTCACCACCTTCCCACACCCCAGCACACAGAGTGGTGCAGGACGAGCTCGCACGGGAATTTTGAAAAATAAAAGAGAGATGAAATTGTGTACTTAGGGATGGGGACACCAGGCTTCCCAGGAAGAGACTGAACATCCCAGAGGGCTGCAATCAGGGATGGGAGGTGTCCTGGTGAAGGGACAGCTCTGGGGACATGGGGCACCTCAGACAAGGGTCACAGCAGGGAACTGTGGGGACCTGGTGAGGGGCCAGGGACCAAGGGTATCCAGGAGAGGGTGATGACTGGAGACCCCAGGAATCCTGGAGAAGGGGCATAGCTGGGAACCCCAGGAATCCTGGAAATGAGGACCATGGATACCATGGAGAGGGTCAGGAACTACAGGCATCCTGGCCTAGGGAAGGACCATGATGGGGACTCAGCATCTTCAGAAGGATGACAGCTGAAGACCCCAGGCATCCTAGCAGACCCTGATGGGGACCCTGGGCACCCAGGATAAGGACCATGAGGAGAAGTCCAGCCATTCTGGAGAAGGTTGGCAATGGATCCCAAACAATGATGGGTGTCTGGGTGTCTTGAAGATGAACCATAAGAGGGACCCCCAGATATCTCAGAGAAGGACCACGATGGAGACCAAAGGCATCCAGAAGAAGGCCATGATGATCCCAGGCATTTCAGAGAAAAACTGCAATGGAGGACCTCAAGTATCTTGGTGATTGACCATGAAGGGGATTCCAAGTATCCCAGAACTACGAAGAGGACCCCAGGCACCTTGGGGAATGAGCACGGCGGGGGCGCAGCCATCCCAGAGAAAAGCCCCTGTCCCTCCGTGTCGCACCCGCTCCAGAACCACCTCTTACCCGTGGGGCTCTCATCCAGTCCGGCGCTCACCACCGACCCCGCCGGGGACGCAGCCATCCCGCACCCGGCGTTCCCGACCTGTCCCTGTCCTGTCCTTGTGGATCCCCGCGGAGGGTCTGACCAGGGCTGGGTGCTCGGGCAGCTCTGCGGCAGCAGGGCTCTTGCCTTGCTCTCTTCAAGGCGGCTTAGCGACGGGCGCTGTGTAAGCAGCCGCCTCTTTGTCACCCTCTTAATCTTTAGTGTCTGCGCGGGGCGGGGGGGATCAATCAGCCACGCGATGAAGAATTAAAAAGGTGCTGAGCCCCAGCCCTGTAACCCTAAACCCCGCGACACATAAGCCACCCCCCCCCCGCGCGCCGCCGCGGGCCACCGAGGAGGTGTCACCCTGTCAGTGCCACCCCCCGGCACTGCGGGGCCGAGATTGCGGCAGAGGTGGGAGATGGGGCTGGGACTGGGGACCCCCCGTATGTGCTGTCCTCCCCTTGGGACCCACCAGGTCCTGTAAGCGCATAAGCCCTTCATTAAGGCGGTTAGAGGGGAATAACGAAAAGTGGTAATTACGGGGGGTAATTTCCCTGCCCCCAAGTAATTAATTACCGGCCCTGATGGCGAGGGGAGGGGAGATGCTCGGTAGGGGCCTCGCTGTGCCTCAGCATCCCCTCCCGGGGACGGGGGCCCCCACGGATGTTGGGGCTGCTGACACCGCAGAGGGTGGAGGCCAGGTGGCCCCCGGGGTTATGCAACCACCGCTAAACCCTCGCGGTGACAGGGCAGCACAATTTGGGATTTGTGGGCTTTAGCCGCTAAACACCCCCTCCCTCTGCGCCCTGCTCGGGGGGGGCGGTGTGTGGCCACCGTCATGGGCCCGGCTTGTCCCCAGCGATGGGCCAGGCTGAGGACAGGGGGTTCCAGCCCGCTGTGCCCCTTCCAGAGGGGCTCAGGGGTGTTGATGCCCTGAAGGTATTCCAGGGGACAGGCACTGGCAGCAGGTCCCTGCTGAGGGCCGGCAGCAGTGGCTCCAGTGGATCCAGGGGCTGGGACTCACCCCTCTGGCATCCCTGACTGATGTGTGGCTCCAACCCTCTACCTGCAGCATTCCTGCATCCCCCCTGCCTTCAGCATTCCTCCATCCTCCTGCCTGCAACCTCCTTCCATCCCTTTTGCCTGAAGCATTTCTCCATCTAACTGTCTGCACTGTGACTCCATCAGCCTTGTCTGCACCATGGCTCCGTGTTCCCATGTGCAGCAACATTCTGTCACTCTTCCTGACTCTACATGGCTTCACCATCCTTCCTGCCTGCACCATGGCCCCATCCCTGCCTGCACCATGGCCCCATCCCTGCCTGCACCATGGCTCCGTGCCCTCTGCCTCCAGTCCCACCCTGGGACCCCCCATTTCCCCAGGGTGCCCCGTCCCACCCTCAGCTCCTGTCCTGACCCAGATCTCTGACCACCACCATCTGCGGCAGCGGCCGCCTCCTCCCGCGGCAGAATTATGACGCTGGGCTAATGCAGTGGGACAAGCTGTCACCTCCCTGCCCAGCCCTTGGGTGCCTCCACACCTCTCACCCATGGGTGAAACACCCCCAGTGCCCACTCCAGGGGTGCACCTGCATCCCAGCGTGCCAGCCCAGCCATGGGGACACAGGTGGCCAGCCCCAGGGACATTGGGGAGCGGCCAACGTGGCGATACAGCTGAGTTGGCTAATTTGCCCATCCCCTCCTTGCCGTCGGGTAAAAGCCAGCTCTGGAGCAGGGATTTGGGAGGGGGATTAGCTGGGCCAACCATCTGCTGCCAGCCAATCATCAACACCCCCAGGAAAGCCAATAATTACAAAAATATGGTTTCCCACCCCGTTTCTCCATTACTCTCAGCTGGGTGCTGTCCCTGTGGTGGGCTCCCCATAGAGCAGCACCCAGTCCTCTTCCTGGGGCTGAGGGCTCAAGGAGCACCCAACTGGGCACTCATGGGAGCCCAACCCAGCCTGGTTTGGGTGTGACATGAGCAGGTCTGAAGCTGATGGGCTGTGGGAGGTGGGTGGGGGTGAAGGAGCAAATGTTAAAGCCCGAGCAGGGTCGTGACTCGGCCTGGTGACAGATGCTGGGGCAGATGCCACCGGATTACCCAGCCTAAAACCTTGGGATCTGCCCCCCTTCCCCCCCAGCAGGCAGAGTGTGTTTAATTACTAATTTACTAATTACCCAAAGATGCTGGCGATGGGCTTGAGACCTGCGGTCAGGAGCAGCCCCAGGGCTCCAGCCACCCTAATCCCACTGGGAGCTGCTGGATGTGCCCTGGCCAGGGACAGTTTGGTTGGGGACATTGAGTGACCCAGAGAAGCACCACTGTCCTGGCAGTCCTGCTTGGGTTGGTGATGGCATGGAGTTGTGGGGAATGGGACAGTGAGGACACGGAGGAGACAGTGGGGACAAAGAGAACATGATGAGAATCAGGAGGAGATGTTGGGGACCAAGGGGAGACAGCGGGGACCAGAAGGGGATGATGGAGACCAAGCGGAGCCAATGGGGGAGGCAAGGGAGATGATGGGGACTTAGAAGTGATGAGCAGGATCAGGAGGGGGTGATGGGAACAAGGAGGAGGTGATGAGGACTGGGAGGCAATAATGAGGATCAGGAGGGGACAGTGGGAACCTGGATGTTTTGATGGTGACCCAGACACGATGACAAATGTAGAGAGCAGGAGGTGACAGCAGTGACCAGGAAGGAATGATGGAGCCCAGGACATGACAATAGGGACCAGGTGAGAATGATGGGGACCAGGAAGGTGTGGTGGAGATCATGAGGAGCAGTAGGATGCAATAGGGGCGGACAGAGATAATGAGGGGATAGTGAGGACTGAGATGGGATGATGGGGACTGGGAGGGGAGGATGGGAATGAGAAGGGTGTGATGGGTACATGCAGACAAAACAACAGAGACCAGGAGAGGATGGTGGAGATTAGAAGGGGACAAGACCAACAAGAAGGGTGGCTGTGGGACTGGAGGTGGCTGGGAAGGGTTAATGTGGCCGCCTGCACTGAGCCAGGTCCAGGCCAGGCTCAGGTTTCACCTGTAATTAGCTCTTGTTTATTGGAGGCTCCTTGATAAATGATTCTTTGAAGGTTGCCCGATGACAGAGGGTGACAGTCACCCACCTGAGCCCTGCTGAAGCCTTCACTGACCCCTGGCACCAGGATTAAAGTTTAATGTGACTCTGGAGCTGACCCTGGGCATGCACCATTCTGGGGCCACAGGGCTGGGGACAGGCTGGTGGCCATCCCTAGGACACAGGGCTGGGTACAGGCTGATGGCCTTCCAGGACCAGAGGGTTTTGGCACCAAGAGGTGATTTGTTGTCAGCCTGGTGGTCACTGGTTACCAAGGCATTGTGGCCACGGGGCTGCTTCATTTCTCCTTTGGGGTCACCTAAGAGGTTTGTGGATGAAATGTCACACCAGGTTGGGTTTGTCCCCCTGGGACTGGCCCTACAGGACGGGCACGGTGCCACGGTGCAGCCGGTCCGGGCACATTCCCAGGCTCTGGAGGAGCTGTGTGCCAGTGCCAAGAGGCACCGCAGAGCTCGCCGGGCTGAGGTCCTGCCCTGCAGCCACCTTTGGAGCAGCAGCAGCTTGAGAAACCCGGTGGAGTGAGGGGACCTTGGAGGTGACCCCAAGGTGAGGCAGCAGGGCACAGAATGAGCACTGAGGCTTCAGCCTGGGTTTCAGCAGGGTAACGTCACAACTGTGGGGACAAAGGAGTCCCGAGGTATGGGGTACCTGTCCCCAGCTCTCAGGACATCGTGTTTTCTCCTTGCAGATGAATCTTCTCACCCAGGTAAAGGGGGAGCCAGCAGGGAGGACACCTGCATCCAGGTGATCCCAGCCCTCTGCAACTGCACCCAGCGCCTCTGGACCCCACAGCTGGGACCTGCCTGGTGCTGGGTCTGGGCAGGAAGGGAGGGGGGTGAGTGGCCTGGGAGGCTGGGCTGGGCTGGGCTGTGTGCTGGCAGAGATGGGAGCTGGCAGGGAATGGGTGTCAGCAGGGGATGGGTCTCCATCTTGCCCTGCCCCCTCTCCCCACAGGTGAGCTCCCTCCTTCAGACCCTGCGAGCCCCGGACTGGCTGTTCCTGCAGCCCTGGCACTGGCTGGGCTCCTGGGTGCGGCAGGTTTGGGGGTGCTGGCATGGGAATTCCAGCCAGGTGCTTGGGTGGGGAGGGGGAGCAGCCCAGGCTGGGGCTGAGCCCTGACACAGGTGCCACTGGGGCTGATGCAAGGTGTTTGTCCCTCCAGGTGAGCAGCTCCAGGCAGGTAAGTGCTGGCATTGCCCCCATGCCCTGCACTGCCCGTCTCACCCCTGGCACAACCGGGCCGAATCCTGCCCATCCTGCCTTTCCTCAGCACCCATGGGTGCTTCAGCACCTAGAGGAGGCAGCCCCTTCCCAGAGGGTTTCCATCCATGGAGACCCGAGACCCAAGCTGTGCTTAAGCCACCAAGGCTATGGGATGAGCCAGCAGGTCAGTGATGCTGCCAGTGTCCCCAGGGCACCGGTGGCCCTGAAACACAGCTGGGTCCCCAGGCAGTGACTGGGGCAGTGACCACGGCTGGGTTCTTCCTCTGCGAGGGGCTGCTGGGACAACACTTCGACGTGGTCCCCAACGGGGTGGCTGAGCCCCAGCCTGGGGACCTCTTCCTCTTCCCGCTGGCCTCTGCAGGCCCAGGATGGTGGGGCGCCCACGCTGGCATCTACTGTGGTGACGGGGAGATCATCCATCTGGAAGGTGAGCCCCAGGAGGTGTCATGGCATGGGGACACCTCCAGGGAAGGGACACGGGTACAGAGTCCGCTTTGCCCCGCAGGCAGCTCGGGAATGTCACCATCAGGTGTCGTGGCCAAGCACGGCAAGAGCCACCTCCTGAGGACACGGGGCCTGGCCAAGGTGCTCCGCAGGAGGGGAGGGCTGGACGTGGCTGCCCTGCAGCGGCGGGTGCGGGCGGCCATGGAGCGGCCGCTGGAGTACGACACCATCACCTGCAACTGCATCCACTTCGCCCTCGCCCTCCTGGGGCTAGGCCACCTCGCTGGTGCCATGGTGGGTGCCACCACCAGATCGGGTGCCACCACCCTGGGACACCTCGGTACCTGCTCTGGCCAAGTGTCACCAAACCTCTTCTTTTTTTCCCAGGTGTCCCCAGCGCTGCAATGATGGAGGTGATGGTGCTCCTAGGGGACATGTGGGGCTGGAGCATCCTCCCCTGGGGACTCAAACTGCACCAGTGATTTGTCAGTCTTCCTGTGTGGCAATAAAGAGTTGCATGGAAACCCTGTGCCAGCCCTGTTTGATGTTTGGTTTTCTCACTTTTTCCAGAAGCCTCTGTCAAGTGATGTCCCACCTTGAAGGGAGAGGCTGCTCTTTGCCCCCCATGGCCTCCTGAGGCCTCGTTCCTTGTTGTCATTAAATTTTGAGCAGAAAAATTAATATTCCATGGACTGCTGGGCCAAAAATGGGCCAAAAGGCTGGATCAGGTCTGGCTGGAGGCTGGTGGTGAACCAGAAGGAATCAACTCTGTGTCCAGACCTGGTCAGCCTCTTCATTACTGGTCCATTTGATGGGGTAGGGTGTATTTGCAGTGAGGGGGAGAGAGTCACCAACTTATGGTGATCCTGACACCTCCGGAGTGCTGGGTCCTGTGCCAGGCTCTCTAGCATGAGAGAGGCAGGGAAATACTGGAGAGACACCACAAAGGGCCACCAAGGGTCTGGAGCACTTCCCATAGGAAGGGAAGCTGAAAGAGCTGGGGCAGTTCAGCAGGGAGAAGGGAATGCCATGTGGGGTTTTCTCAGTGTTTATGGGGGGGGAAGGAAGGTGGAGTCTGGCTCTTCTCTGTGTCTCCTGATGTTGGGGTCTCCAGGAGAGCAGCAGGGTCACCAGGAAGGTCTGAGACCCAGGCAGAGTTGGGGTCTCTGGGAGGGCTGTGGAGGCCCAGGGAGGGCTGGAGTGGGTTTGTCCCCTTTCTCTGTGCTGAATATTAATTGCTGTCCATTAATTGGATGCTTTATTCAATTCTGCTACTTGAACCATGGCCATTTTCCCTCACTGCCTCACTCCTGTGGGATGGGGTGAGTGCTGCCCCATCTGCACCAGCTCCGGGGCTGGTCAGCTGACTTGACAAATAATAGTGGGAATATCTGCCAATAATATAAAGTACCCGGGAAAAATCAAAGAAATGCAATCAAAATCTCAACTATAATAATATCAATAATGATATCTTATAATAGATATAATTTATAGTAATTTATTATATAAAAACCTATATGAAACATAATATATATAGTCATATCTGTAATAATATCTAATATATATTTGTATTTAACATCTGTAGTATAGTTAATATATGATTATATATCTAGTACATAATAATTCCTATCATGTTATTGATAATAATATTTAATATAAACTAAAGTATCTATAACAATATCTATAAGAATAATATAAATTAATACCATTCCTAATATGTATAATAATTCAGATATCATACATCACATACACTATCATGTGGAATATAGACCATAAAATATTTAATTTTATCATACAGTAGATAATTTATAATACACAATATGTAATATGTACTACATTAAATACTATATAGTATATAATAGAATCAATATAATCTGCACTATAATATAACATAGTATAACATACAATATATATAACATATTTCATATATGACATAATATATAAACTGTAGAATGGTTTATGGATTATCTGTAATATAGTATGATTGAATATAGCAAATACATAGTATTGTACAATTAATACATTTGTAATCTATTATAATGCAATGTGATAAATAACATGCAATATATGGTATACAGTATGCAGCATGAAATAGAATACACAAATTATATATAGTATAAGTACTTATATATATATAAGTAAATGTATGTTAAGTATATGCACAGAGTATTACATATAAAATAATAATGTGCAAAATAATAATAAAATGAAATACAGAAGGATATAATGGTACATATTATAACATCCGAACACATCACATTACTTACTATAACGCAATCTATTTTAAATCCGTCTAATTATAATCATACACAACAATGTTTACTGCCGCAATTATAGATTTTCATTATCTGGACTGGTATGATGAGTGCGGCTGTGAGCTCAGTGATGTTCCCGGCATTGCTCCACCTAAAGTCACCCTCGTCCCGCTCCCAAACCTGTGCAGGTGCGGGGGCTACGCAGGGACCCTCCCGGGGCTGCGCAGGGTTGGGGTTGGTTTTGGGGTTGGGGTTGGGGAGCTGTCCCTGCGCTCCCGGTCCCGCTGCCGGCGGGGGTCGGTCCGGGCG